>JALMQS010000095.1:1927779-1993515 GCA_024734495.1 Forficula auricularia | reverse complement strand
ATTTCGGATTATTAGTCCATCATCAGGAGTTTACAAGACAATACATATGTATTGTCTGTATTGTCTTGTAAACTCCTGATGATGGACTGATAATCCGAAATATATTGAGTTTGTATAAACCTCTTTGAGTTTTATTTCATTCACTGTGAAACTACACACCCTTTACTCTATTAACTAATTAGAACTATATAAACACTAAGAGATAGAGTCCGCAGTGAACATTTAAGGTAGATAAGCGCCATATCAGATATAGTAGACTGGGTCGGTACTATAAAAAGAGAATGGGCACCCCATGTAGATCGTATGGGAGAGGACAGATTGGCAAAAGTACCAAAATAATCTCGTCCCCAGGGTTTAAGAAGCCGAGGAAGGCCAAAAAAGATGAAAAGCGGGCCTAAATGTACACCCTGAGTAAAAATCGAGTGGAACAACGTCCTTTATTTGAAGAAACAGGCGCAGGCTTATTGAGAAGATTAAGAAGAAGAAGAAGAAGAAGCTTGACATCACAAGCGAATTCAGCCAATCAAAATTCTGAGGCAAAATATAATATGAAAGAGTTCAAGTTACCGATAGAAATAGATTTTTTAAATTTTCTAAGAAAATCACAAGATGTGACTTGAACTCTACCATATTCAATAAAATTTTACAAATGAAGATTTAAATCTTTAAGTGAAATATTTAGCGCGTTTACATACGATTTATCAGAGGGTTCACAACTCACAGGATAGCCAAATGGCCCGGATTGCTATTATTGGTACTCGGGCTCGATTCCCGAAGGGGTAAAAAACAGCCCTTTTAAGATGTAAATAAAAATAATACATTCCATTTCTGAACTAATAATAGATGACACCCTCTGTGATTTTCTTAAAAAATGTAATGTTTACTTGCACGCCATAAGCTCTGGAGCTTCCATCAACGACTGAACTCGCCTAGCTCTTACGCAGCTTTCATTCTTCTGCGCTCAATATGGTGCCTAAATACAGGCGCTCCAACTTAATAGATCAAGTTCAGACTACATTTTGAGGATTTTAATTAGTACAGTTTTTTATTTATATTTTATAATTCAATATTTTTCTTATACGTGCAACAAAAAATTGAATTAGTTAAAACGCTCTAAATCAAAAAATAATTCAAATTCAAGTACGATTTCGATAGCTCATCCATAGACATGAAAACGATATTCATCAATTAAAATTTAACATAAATATAAATTTTTTTTTATTCATTCGTAAACAAATTATTTGGTTTCAATAAATTTTAAATTTCCAAAAACAAAAAACTTTGCTTTTTCATTCAGCATTTCCCATTAAATTATATAAAAAAAAAAAACATCGCAGATTACACCACGTCTCCCTCACAAACCCTCAATATCCATTTTAGACATGATAATTTTAAAATAAGATGAATTTAAACATTTATTACTTTACCATACAGGGTATGGTCAAGTATTGTAATCGTGCATGAACAAAGGGGTTTTTTCCTTCTTTTTTTCGAAATATCTCAAAAACGGCTGAAACTATTTTGATTAAAAAAATTGAGCGAAACCATGGCATTTCGCTCTATACAAAAGCCCTAATAAGTGAACAAATTATATTTTTCGAGATAATAATTTTTTTGTCAAAATATCTGTTAGTCTGTCTGTATTTTGTGGATGAGCTAGCTCAAAAACTAGTGTGAATATCAAAACCAAATTTCACACATAGTTTTGGTCCTTTGAGATTAAGAGTTGATTAGATTTTGGTGCATATCGATCCAAAATTAAGGAGGGTGGAGGGGGGTTAAAAATTAAAAATCTTGGCCATTTGACCAAACCCAACCAAATTTTGTATACATAATCAGTGGGACCCCAGAAGTCTAAAAATGCAAAAACTAACGTCCCAAAATGGGGGGGGGGGGGAGTGCTGGGTCAAAAAATTATCTAGGCCATTTGACTAAACTCAACCAAATTTTGTATACATAATCAGTGGGATCCCAGAAGTCTAAAAAGCAAAAACTAACCCCCCACCCCTACATGATTATAAATAATTTTATTAAATATTAGATATAAGTGAGGGGCCAGGTTGTATGGTAAAGTCAAGTGGATGGCCACATCAGAACAGGTCAGCTTATTTTTATTTATTTTTTGACAATTCCTATGCACCAGACAACAAATGCATCTGTAATGCCCCCTCTCCCAACACCCATCATAAAAAGCTACTTTTGAGGAGTGCAACACTAGTACTTCAGATTTTTTTTTTTTGCTTCACTATGATTTCAATCAGCATAATTAAAGAGTGAATGTACCTACTTAACCTTATTTGCATGTATCGGAGTAGTCTTGATAGTTTTTTTTATAATACAATGTTAAATGCGCACTAAAATCCTATGTGCTAATTTAGCCTTATTTTATGGGTCTAACTTTCCACCTTATCTATAACAAAATGAACAATGTTTTTTTTTCTAAGTAGATTAAGATTTTTAGTTTATTATTAAATAATTTAAATAAACAAATCGATTACTTTGAGATAATAGATCTATCTTGACATAACTAATTGAATTAATTACTCACTGTCTGTACTAAGTCCTTCTAACTACATGAATTCATGTCACCGTTTATAAATATACCTATGTATCCTACTTATAAAGTCAAAGAGAGGTGAAATATTATTATTTAGTGGAGATATTTCATTACATGCAATAATTATCTTTTTGTTAATGATATAGAAACAGAATTTAACTATAAAATATACCTGACAATTTATCTAACCAGGTGACGACATAAAAGATTAGGATTGTAATTTATTGAAACTATATTTTATGTTGTATTTAGAGATTGTACTGGTAAAATTGAAAGAAAAAGCGAATGATTTCTGCAAATATTGTTATTTTTAGAAATGTGTACAGCCACCTTAAGATAGAGCCAAAAATGAACTTAACTTTCTCTCCTATTTGAACTAAAACTTAAATGAAAATAGAAAATTTGTAAGTTCTGCATATTTGGCCAATTTTTTGAAAGCAAATAGTTTGGTAAAATATGGCATAGTAACGGAGCTTAATAATACCAAACCCCGGGTTAAATTTCAGCTCATTATGTTAGAACTGTTGAAGAACTATGTATATAACAAATTTCTGATTTTCTGCGTTTTCAACTCTGAAGTTACAATTCCCAAAATCTAATCAGTTCTTCGTTTTAGAAATGTAAAAATCTTAACATCAGGACAATTTTCTTACTTTTCATTCTTGAATTATTGTGGGTACCATGGACATTTAGGCAGAAAAGATGCATGATCGAAAATTGTTTTTCACCACATTTCAGACATTTCTAAACACTAGATAATATGAAAAAAGTTAAAAAAAATTCGTTGAATACCCTGGCCGCTAAGCTTTAGTAATCAGTGTTAAATTTATAATTAGAATATAGATTTTTTTATAATTTTACTGTTTCTTAAAATTTTTCTTATTTTTGAAATTATTTAAATTAAAAATGTTTTTCAAAATTTTTCTGTCTTCTATTAAGTCGCATCAAAATAGGAAATAATCAAAAATCATCGAAATACGAATCACACGACTGGGAATGAGTTGGCTGTAAAAGTCTCCAGATATTTGAATTGATTGATAGTTATTTTGACTTATATAGAGAATTATAATTTAAACTTCTATTGAATTTTTGAGTTACTAAATGTCTCACTCATACCAACCATACATTTTATATATTAGTATAGTATACAACTGATCCAATTTATTCTAAATGTAAACCCCAGCTAGATACGCAAAGGCTTAAATACAGCAGGAAAATCCACTTAGGCTCATTTCTTTTGTAGAGAAACAAAAATTATACAGAAAACTCTTTTGCGAATCTTTGGCTAAAATTTTGGTGATAAAGATTGATTTCCTTTTCAAAATCTAACCACTCAACACCCAACATGTTGCTTAACTACTATTGATGGTTTTAACATGCATGGTTCTGCCATATTCATCTATATATGAATTTCTAGTTAAATTATTGTAGTTTCCACTTGAATGAGTATCTATTGATCTGAGGAAGAGCTGAGAGATTGGAATTCAATATCATTTCAATTAGTTCAAATAGCTTTAGTAATCAGTTTGTTACAAAATCATGTACGCGTGCAATATATCTATATATTGTATATTCGGATAGAGACAGAGAAATAGATAGAGAACTTAGGGACTGTTAGAAGTTTGTAGTAGGGTGAGCGTAAGATATACTGCCGCGATGGCTATAATTTAATTTCATATTCAATATCTCCTTTCTATTGATCCAAAGCAACAAGTTAAAACAAACGTTTATCTATTTATATGTTGTATTTTCATTTCTGTTTTCTATTTTTTCTAAAAGAAAACAAAATTGGATTGATATATAGATAAATATGATCAAAAGTTTTATTGTCATCATTAGTTTTTTTAATTGGTTTTGGATTTATTATTAAAAATTTTATTTCTACATCTATACATAGAGGACTTAGTGATTAAGCATTTTTATCAATTACAAATTATCTTAGGTTTGTTGGGAAACAAATTGAAATTAGAGAAAAAAAATTCAGACTTGAGATTTTGAAGATACGGTGATTTTTCTAAGTAAACTGAAATTTTGCATATGAGTATACAATTTATAAACACAAACGTGTGTCCCGGATTTCACTTCATTAGAATGGAAACTGTCTAAAAGTATCTGTTATAAAGATTTTATTTTATTTTTTCTAAATTTTAGCCAGATGTTTTAAAGCAATTCAAAAAATGAATTAGCCCTTTCATTTGGAAATATACACATTTTAGAACTAGAAAAACTTTTTACAACCTTTCTTTCTTGCGTTGGTATCCCAGACAAACAGGCAAATAGAAAAAATCTTGGTTGAAAATTTTCTCTAGGCTATAGAATGCTTAACCAGAAGAGCCTGATAAGTTTCGAGAATAAAGTTCTCAGGAATATATGTGGACCTGTTCAAGATCTAACTTCTGGTGAATGGAGACGAAGTTCCGAGGAAGAAGTCAGAGACACAACAAAGCAGCCTTATATCTCAAGTGTAGTGAGAGAAAGAAGACTTAAATGGGCCGGTCATGTGGTTCGTGCTCCCAAAACCAGGGAGATAAAGTACCTCCACGAGAGCTACCCGCCTGGAAGGAGACCCCCAAGCAGACCAAGACAAAGATGGCTAGATAATGTCGTCAAAGATCTACGAGAGCTTGACGTGGGGGTGGGATGGTAGCGATTGACCCAGGATAGAGGGATGTGGAGAGCCATCACGCGAGAGGCTCGAGCTCTACAAGGGCGATTTGGCCATCGTAAGTAAGTAAGTACTATAGAATATTAGACCCCCAGACAGACCAAGACAAAGATGGCTAGATAATGTCGTCAGAGATCTACGAGAGCTTGACGTGGGGGTGGGATGGGGGCGATTGGCCCAGGATAGAGGGATGTGGAGAGGCATCACGCGAGAGGATCGAGCTCTACAAGGGCGATTTGGCTATCGTAAGTAAGTAAGTACTATAGAATATTCAGTCTTTTGTAAACTCCTGATGATGGGCTCAAAACCCGAAATATGTATAGAGTAAAATAAAACTCCAAAAATATAATTAAAGGAATTTTTTAATTTTTATATTTTTACTTGTGATTTGTGAAACACCACTATAACCCGTTAAAAAACTCCTGTGATTAATATATTTCACTATAAATCAACACCTCTTTCCCTAAATATTATAGAATATTTACATTTCATTCTTATCTAAAAGTATTCATTCCTAAGTCTCAAACAGCAGTCTTCATTCAACTCTATCACTTCTCTAAAAGTTCAACATCTATCGCTTATTCTTCATTATCTAGAGAAAATTTTAATTTTGGTCTTTTCTTTCCTTTTTATTTCTTGGCTCACCCCCTACACCGTAGAAAGCTCAAATTCACCATTGTGGCACAAATATGGCTCGTGGCTGTGAAAAGGGACCTCCAAGAATTGTCTTGTCCCGCTGGTTACAATTTAGAAGAGTGAAATAAAACTATTAAAAGACTAAGCATTATCTTCCCAACTCGATTCCCTGAACAATCAAAGAATTGTTCTACCCTTTCCCTTTATCCTAAATATAACCATGGTGTTAGTTCTGAGTAGATAAATTCAATAAAGATCTCATTTGAGTAAAACATTCAACGTGTCATCGCAGTCGAAATAGCAACCTATTGAACCTGCTAGCTCATTTATCCCGATAAGACTTTTTTAAAGGCTTTCTCCGTATTTCCAGGTCCCTACAACCTTCATCTTACAAGTTATAAGTTGTTTCAATTCCAGTCCACAAAACAAAATGGTATAAAGATTTTATAGAATATTTGGCACAGATTGGTGAGAAGTTAACTCGGTTATAAAAAAAAGATATTAAAATATATATAAAACTGCAATAAATATAAAATTTTTTATATCAAAGTGACATGATTACAAAAAATAAAAAAATAGAGAAATTCCTAATTGTGAAAGTTCTCTTAGATCTAATAAAGAGTGAAAGTTGGCACCGGCACTGTTCCTTTTTCTTTCTCGAACAACGAGAGTACTATATAATATTAGGAAATCTTCTCTTCTAACACTCTCTAAAAGGACTTAGTAGTTTGTTGAATATAACTTTGCCAAACCACGAACCCTTAATCTACAGCAGATGACACCGGCAGTGTAAAGTTAACGCTGTATCATGTATCAATAGCGGATTCAGTGAATGGGGAATTCAATGAGCACACTTGACATGCTCCATTCTCGGTTTAATAAGACCTTAAATTTTGAATCCGGGAAGACACAGTCACAGGAAGCATGTCGAAAGACATGGAATGGAGAATTTATATATTAAATTCAAATTGAATATAATATATATACAAATATATTCAAAATATATATTTTTAATAAATAAGATTTTATTTAAAAACAATTAGTAGAGATTGTGGTGTTGGTGCAAGGTGAAACATCTTTAATAAATATAAGAGTAAATAAATATTATATTTAATATTGATTTACTATGAGTTAAGCATTTGCTAATCATCTATATTCTTTAGATCACTCACCTTCACCTACTAATCCCACCCCTATTCATTTCGAAAGAAAAGGATTAAGATTGGATCTTCTTGAATCCACGGAAATAAAATATGCCTTGTTGAACGATGAAAATATTATCAATAATCAACTGGATGTAAAACAAAATATAATAATTGACCTATTAATATCTAAGCCAAAAATTTATTCCCAACCTAGAGACACAAGTCAATGAACTTTCTAACTTTTCTTTTATCTAAACACACCTATGTCAACAAACGCCAACCTGATATTTTCACTTAACAATAGCCTAAGAGAAAGTGTCCTTTTAAAATAATTTAAACATTCTTTCCTTCTGTTCAATAAATATATATATAACCTGTTATTCAATAAGTTGAATTAGTTACTTTCTGTACTTCCTGAAGATGGGTTGATAGCCCGAAATATATATATTGAAAAAGAAAAAAAATTATATCTTTTAATTTTTTAATTTTAATGTGAAATAATTGACCTAGTATCCTTAACTCATGGTAAATCAATATTAAATATAATATTTATTTACTCTTATCTTTATTTAAAAACACATGAAAAAGAAGAAATTAAATTTTTCCTTTGTGTCTAAAGGGTCATTCAACAAAAGCATTCGTTTTGTGATATCAATTTAAAATTCTAATGGTATTAAATTTAGAAAAACAGAATTATAATATTTTTTGAATAATTATTTGACTTTAAATGAAGTAGTGCTGACAGAATAAAGTGAATTATAGGTTTTAGATAATTAGTCTGTCTTTTGTTATTTAATAGGACTAAGGATTAAATAAGAAAAGATTGAGCTCAATGGAAGGTTAGACAGGTGGCCAAGACAAGATTTCATATTTACCAAAAGATATGATGGAGAGATATTGGTTCGAGTGAAGAGTCAGAGAAAAGATGCTAATTTGATGCTTGCTCCCCTTGAAAGGAAACTTCTGCCAATGTCAGCAATAGCAGACGTTACGATTTTATTGCAGATAGACGGTTGTTAAAAGTTCTATAAAAAATTTCATCTTTTCCTTCCAAATAAATGTAATCAATTCTTGAAATTTTCTATATAGACCTACTCTAGTCACTCCACTTTAAAATACACCAGAATATATATGATAAATTCAAATATACTTTTGAATAAAATTAAACGATGTTCTTGCCGGGAGTAGCAGAATGTGTCTCATCTGATTAATGCAAATAAATATACATAAACCTATAAACATTATGTATATAAATTTATTGGAGAGTTGATACTTTGGAGATTGAGTTCTTTATCGAAATAAAAGTTTCACTTAACCCACCTAAGATTGCACATTTTTAATGAGAAATCTCATACGAATGCACGTTTCGACACTTCTCTTTCTTGTCTTCTTTATTTGTCTAAATTATTGAATAAAAATATTACTATTGACAGATTTTATCGTAACGATATCATTATTCCTAAGGAGAAATCAATGAGGTTGTCCTCTGCTTGATGCAAATAAACATATACATATATTATATAATAGATATATAACTCAGTGATTTCTTTTAATCAATCATTAATTCTACTAGACCCGATGAGTTAAATCTTTTCAATCCGATTACTCGTCACTCTTGTGCCAAAATCACGAATGCGTAAATTTTCTCGTTTTTCAAAAATGCCATTTTCGAATTCAATTTTTGACCAACATTCTATACCAGGGAAGAACGTGATAGAATTAATAAATCAATCTCAAAGTTTTGAGGTCTATAATCCCCAATGCAAGTAAATAGTATGTTAAAGAAAATTTTCAAATAGCAAATACAGTCGACTCTCGATTATTCAAATTTTTCGATAATTCGAACTCTTCAGCTGTTAACTTATGTAAATCGAAAAAATGTTGTGTATTTTAATATCCTCGATAACTCGAAATCCTTTTCGTAACAAGAGGGGGAGAGAACGTTCTACTTAGTAGTTCGAACTAGGCCACTTCCCCTCATTATTATTTGAATTTTTCCTAGCAATGTTTACTCCTCATTTTCCGCGTAAATATGTAATTATTTTGTTCTTTTTTTTCGTTTTCATTATTTTACTTTTTTTACTTTGGGCTATATAACAGATCATTCAATAAGTCCGTAGGATAAGTAAGAAAAAAAAAATTTGACAAAACTCGATTTTATTATTCAACATAGTTGCCTTCGAGGGCGGTACAACGAGTATAGTGATTTTCCAACTTTTCGATACTACTTTTATAGTACGATTTCTCTTTCTCGTCAAAATAGGCTTCAGTTTCAGCGATTACTTCATCATTGGACTTAAATTTCTTTCCAGCAAGCATTCTCTTGAGATCTGAAAACAGGTAAAAGTCGCTGGGGGCTAAATCTGGAGAATATGGTGGGTGGGTAAGCAATTTGAAGCCCAATTCATTCAATTTTGCCATCGTTTTCATCGATCTGTGACACGGTGCATTGTCTTGGTGAAAAAACACTTTTTTCTTTTTCAAATGTGGCCGTTTCTTTGCGATTTCAGCCTTCAATCGATCCAAAAGTGCACAGTAATTGTCGCTGTTGATGGTGGTTCCTTTTTGGAGATAGTCAATGAATATTATTCCGTTCGCATCCCAAAATACAGACGCCACCACCTTACCGGCCGACTGTTGCGTCTTTGCTCGCTTTGGATTCGGTTAGTCGACTACTGTCCACTCAGCTGACTGTCTTTTGGATTCTGGTGTGTAATAGTGAAGCCATGTCTCATCCATTGTCACATATCGACGATAGAATTCCATTTTATTGCAGTTTAACAGCGCCAAACACTCCTCTGAAGCATCGATTCGTTGTTATTTTTGGTCGACTGTGAGCTCACGCGGCACCCACTTTGCACAGAGCTTTCGCATACCCAAATGTTCGTGTAAAATGGTAAAAACACTACCATCTAATATCTTTAAAATGTTAGCTAGCTCTTTCTTTAAGAAACAAGTCTTGAATTTATTCTAACATAAGTAACAAAAAAAATAATTTAAATCGTAAATAAATGTTTGTTATACAGCAGGTGCTGTCAAACTTTGTTGTGATACCAAAACGTATACCTGCACCTTCAATTTGCGATCGTTCACAACCAATTTGTGGATTTTTTTATGTTTTCTGGAATAACAGCCTCATTTGGGCATTGACTGCGCTCTGCATCATTCTGCTGGTACGACCACGTTTAAATTCAACAATCCACTCCTCTACTATTTGTCTTGATGGAGCAGAGTTCGGATAATGTTTATCAAGCCATTGTTTGGTTTCCACTGTATTTTTTTCATCAAAAAGCAATGCTTTATTAAAACTCGAAATTCACTTTTTTCCATTTTTTTTTCAATAACAAAAGTTGCTTCACACAAAATGCTATAACTCACGAATCAATAGTCAGATTGCTGTCAAAATTATACACGTATCGTTTAAAGGTTAGTACTAAATAAAAATCATATGGAAAAATTCTAGTAACGCCATCTATGTGTCATCCTATGGACTTTTTGAATGAATTGTTATAAAATTTATGTAAGCTTATACATATTTTGAAAAATATAATAAAAACTCTTAATAATTTGAATGTTTTTTCTTTCCTTTTGATAATTCAAACTTCTTGATAATTCGAAGTCTCGGTAATTCGAATTTTTCTTGTAGTCCCATGGATTTCTAATTATCGAGAGTCGACTGTATTATGACTCTAGAGAAGCTATATTTAAAACCAACATACGCCATAATAATTACATATCTGAATCAAGAGCAGGCGATTGATAGATAGATAAAAACAATTTATTAATAATATTATACAAGTTGGAATTTAGTTGCAAGCAATTTCTATTCAAAATGCTGGGGTCCTCTTTGATTAATTCATATCAATAATTATAGTAGATATTGAAATCTGGAGGCCTGTTTAGTAAACTTTGTTTCGATCTATCTCTCTGTCCGTCCGTCCATCTGTCAGATTGTTTTTTAGATGGTCGAATTTTTTGTGGGATTGAGAATAAAAAATATTTTTTCCTTATGGTGTTGAAGCATGAATCCCTATAAAGATTTTATTTAGTAGAATTAGACTGAATTAACTTAAAAATGAATGCGTGTAGGAGGGCATCACAGTATCTAATAGTTTTTATACGATTTGCAAACCAATGAGCCCAAATTAATTAAAAGTTCTACACATACCTCCTGTGTCTCATTATCAACAAAAATTAAGAACGAATTTCCCGAGGGGTGATCCGCGATAGGAAATAGGTGTACACTTCTTTGGAAGTATTTTGAAAGTACTTGGAAATATTTGGAAGTACTTGGAAATATTTGGAAGTACTTGGAAATATTTGGAAGTACAAGTGGGTGTAGGTGTACAGCATGTTAGGTCGCTGTTCACCCCTCGGAATTTCCCATCTTAAATATTTCAGAAGATTTAAGTAGGTACGGAAACTTCAGAATGCAAGTCCCGCTTGTTTTGGCCGTATTATTTATAATTATTGTAATTATTTTTCCTTTTGAATATTATTTCATAATTGAATACACTTACGGACTAGAGCAGTGGTTAGGTATTCTTTATTTATTACGAGCAGTAAAAGCGAATGAATGATAATATTGAGAGCTACGATCCTTAATATCCTCTTAAAAACGAATCAGCTATGCATTTTATGAGTAGTTTGTCCTTTCAAGGTGACTACCTATATAAATAAAAATATTTTGTAGTGATTATTTCTCATTTAATTAAAGCGCTTCATCTTCATCATCATTTTGTTTTGTTTTTATGTAAGAAAATAAAAAAGTGTGAGGGGATTTTCTCAATTTTTCCCCTTACTAAAATATAAAGACTCAAGGAAAAATATATTTAAAAAATTGAAAAAAATGACATTCGATTGTGAGGCGTACAGAAGTATTTTAAATTGTTAAACTTTTTTACTTTACCATACAGGGTATTGTCAAGTATTGTAATCGTGAATGAAAAAAGTGGTTTTTTTCCTTCTTTTTTTCGATATATTTCAAAAACGGCTGAAACTATAATGATTAAAAAATTTTGAGCGAAACCATGGCATTTCGCTCTACAAAAAGACTCTAATAAGTGAACATCGAAAAAATTATATTTTTCTAGATAATAATTGTTTTGTCAAAATTTCTGTTAGTCTGGTTGTTAGTTAGTCTGTGCGTTACCAAATTTTTGTGGACGAGCTAGCTCAAAAACTAGTTTGAATATCGAAACCAAATTTCACACGTAGTTTTGGTCCATTTGAATTTGATTAGATTTTAGTGCATAACGACCAAAAATTAAGGGGGGCGGAGAAGGGGGGGGGGTTAAAAATTAAAAATCTAGGTCGTTTAAGCAAATCATTTACCAAACTCAACCAAATTTTGTATACATAACCAGTGGGTCCCCAGAAGTCTAAAAATGCAAAAACTAACCGCCCATAATGGGGGTGGGGTGGAGGTTCAAAAAATGAAAATCTAAACTAACCCCCCTCCTCTAAATGATTATAAATAATTATAAGTCAAGTGGATGGCCACATCAGAACAGGTCAGTTTATTTTTTCTAATTTTTCTATTGGTTAATAAAGTTAAACACTTTTTTGTAATTTTTTGTTGGTTAATAAAGTTGTTATTTAATTTAATTTAATTTGTAGGAATTATTCAAAAAAGAAAATATATATATATATGTATTAATTCCCCCAGACTTGTTCTTTTTGCCAAGAGCCCTTTTAAGTTTCCAACTTGATTTTAACTTAAAAACTCTACCTTTTTTTTTTTTTTTTAATTTTAATTTTTTATCTTTCTCAATCACAGTTTGCTTAAGAATAAGATTTTGACGTATAAACATAATAATATATTATTGCATCATTTTCACCGAGTTCTCTCTTTTTATTTTATTTTATTTATTTTTTTGCTAAATAAAAAACTTTTTGTAATATATTTTAACATTAATCCATCTGGTCGGGAAAAAATTCATCAAAACTTCTATAAGGACTTTTTCTTTGCTTCTTTGTAAAACATTCACCATTTACTATTAATAATTTTACAAAAGAAAAATAAGCTTTTGTGCACTCCTCGACTTTCACTTAAACCTGTTTTTAACAAATTATGAAACATTAATTTGTAAAAATTGAACGAATACTGTTAAAAGCGACAAGAAATGATTTTAAACTTCCTACATTGAGAGTTTTATTCAGGAAGAAAGAGGGAAGATCCTTGTCGGTTTTTAAAGAAAGGAAAATGTCGTTCCAATAAATGATTTTATCCAAATTTGTTCTTTTCCTTATCCTTGGGCTTTCTCTCCATCAAATCTCTATTGATATCTATCAGCCTGTCTCTAAGAAAATACTTCTAATACAGTGTTCCGCAAAGTGTGTGCCGCGGCACACTAGTTTACCGTGGTCATTAGTTGGTGTCCCGCGGAAAAATGTCAAGTTTTGTGAAGATAATACACAAAGCTGAGAGTTATGCGATCAGCCTTTTCAACGATTGCTCCAAATTTTGATCGCATGTGCTCATTTAAGCAGGCTCACATTTCTCATTAAACATCTTTTCATATTATAAATAAAACCCGTGAATCTATTATTTATTATAAAATGGACATGAACCAACTAAATTTTTCATATTATATTGATTTTAATAACAATTAAATATTAAATATTTTTCTTTGGTGTACCTCTAAAACAGGAGTGTCCAACCTTTTAGCTTCCCTGGCCATATTGGAAGAATATGAGCTGTTTTGGGCCACACATAAAATACACTAACGCTAAAAATAGCTGATGAGCAAAAAACGTAGAATATGTACTTAATATAGTACTTAAGAAATTTAGCTTTGTTACTTTATAAATTTTTTATTATAAATGTAAGAGACAAATCAGCAACATAAAATTTTAGTATTAAATTGAAAGTTTTTTGCCGAGAGTAGCAGAATTTTTATATATTGAAGGAGACAATTCATAAATTAATTCCTGTGAATCCATTGTAATAGACTGATAAAGAGGGCAAAGCCCTCGAAACTATAGTCTCTTTATAAATAAATAAAATTTATAATTCCAGCAGAAGACACACTCTTTTATTGTCTCCTTCAATAAAATTTTAGTGAGAAGTTTGTCATTGTTTTTGGGACATAAATCCTTCGATATTTGGCTCAAAAGAATTCTCAGTGAATTCTCAAAATTCTCATAAAATGTTTTAAATCTAGCTTCATTCTTTGTGTGCTTCATACTTGAAAATAGATACTTGAATAAATAAAATTATTTAAGAATCACTTTATGAATATGTCATTACAAAATAACGTGCTAGATTCAAAAATTCATTATTTAAGTCATAAATTAATAGCAAGTTAAAAATATTGTATTTTTAGTAATATCACTGGGATTTTTATGTATATGATACTATATAAATGAATCTTTATTTTATTTTTTATTTTTTTTAATATTTCACAAAAATGTATAGTAGTGGTAGATTGTAGTAATACAGAGAAGTAGGCGGGTAGGGTAATAAATTTCATAAAATGTTAGTACTAAGACAGTGTTTCTCAAAGTGTGATATGCGTATCTCCAGTGGGATGACGAGAAGAGTTTTGTAGGGGGGACGCGCTGCACCGGACTTTGACTACGCGTTTATTATAATTAATATGTTTATGTAATAACAAAGGAAAAAATAAATGTATTTTGATTGTTATTAAAGTCATTTTTTTTACGAAGGTTATTCAGAATGCTAAGAAAATTATAGAAGGTTGTAAACAGATGTCGAAATTTTGGGAAACACTGAGAAAAAGAGCAAGACAATTGATAATTTCCAATCTTTTGAGATTTTCAGCCATAGTGTGATAATTCATTTGAATTTGAATTTTTCTTCTGTCTTTTTTGAGGGAGAGACCTCGAATCAAACTTTGAGAAACACTCACCTATAGTATTCCTTGGGAAGGCCCTACCATCTTGCTCTTAAGCCACTGCAACTTATAAGATATCTAAAAAGAAAGTGAATGTAATATTTAAACATATGATATTTGATAACCATACCGATTTGGGAAAAAATCGTTCTGAGAAAATTGCAAAAAAAAAAAAAAAAAAAAAAAAAAAACACTTTGAGTAAAGAGGTAGGTATTTCTGTTTCATTGATTCTATTAGTTCTATTAGTTCGGTTCGGCAATATCTGCTTTTACTTTAATTATAGAAGCAAATCTTGAAAGAGTCCGACTCAATAATTGAATATTTCTCAAGGCCCTCTTTCTTCCTAAGATACAGGAGTCTCTTGATAAGTAATGTACCTTCTTACATCCTTACCATTAAAGGAAATAATTAATCTCCATATACTTGTGTATAGTCAGATAGACACTCTTAACTTTTAAAAATTCAATTTTCTAGCTATAAAATCTGCTTTAAAATAATTTTTTTTAATTAAAATTTTTTATAGCGTGTTTTGGGTTTTATTTTAATAATTTGTAAATCTAGATAGTAAAATTACTTTGACCATACAAGACATTTTACGATTTAAAAGACATCTGGTCCTTTTGTTCAATATTTCAATGTAACAAAACACACAAAAGTAAAACAAAACAAATAAAAAGAACCTGGTGTATGCAAAATACGATTTTCACTATGAAGTTCCCCTTCTTTGAAATTATTCCACCCTTTAAAATTATCCCCACACAGTGTTTCAATATAGTTTAAAAAATACTAATTAGAGAACTTAAGATACTTGTTAAGCACAGTGATTTTTTAAAAAATCATGGGAATTGTTTTCGGGGAGAAAAAAATAAATCAATAAAAACCAGCCTACCTTCAAGTAAAGGAGTTGAAGTGGTTTGGCCATTGGCGATTTGAACCAAAGGTTTACGATATCGTTTGATTCCTGATTCCTAGCTAAAGTTTTAGATTGTGTTGCTATGAGACTTATTAATTACAAAGATCTGAATCGTTAAATAATAATTATTCCCTATATCCTATAAGATCTAACAAAATAGAAAAAGAAAGGGAATTTTTCGCAGAAGAAAGGACAGGCGAAGGGTGCCATTTAGAACGATGATACGTGTCCAGAGATTATTGTTTTCCTGTTTTCTCATTTACCTAAATTTTTTAATCACTCTAATGAAAATATATCTTTTCCTTTGAAAAAGATAAAGATACGAAGATTTTCTAAGCAACAAACTTATTATCGAATTCAAGTAAATTTGCCCTGCACAGTGATAAAATACAAGAAGATAAAATAATTATTTTTCACTATTTAATTAAATATTGTTAATAAATAATAATTTTTTATAGCAATACTATGATTATTTTTTTAACGCAATCCATCACATGATTGACTTTAGTGAGCCATTTATAGGTAAGGAGTATTTCTATTTTAAACAAAAGCTTACCTTTACGTCATTTATGCCTAGGTTAAATTTTACATTTCGTTGCGCTGATTTACTGATGTTATAGCAGTGAACACACACACACACTACCATTGAGTTTTCGTGCTAGTTTTGGCTCTGACACTCGGAAAACTCGTTTAATTTTTCTAAACTCAGTTTTTATATCTTAAGGGCATAGAATACTATCACTTGGAGTTGTCCAAGTGAAGTTAATTTTTATAGTTGTGGAGATAAAAGACTTTGAAAATTGAACCTCCCAAAAGTGAATATAATACTGTTAAATCTGGAGGATGAAAGTAAAAATATAAAGAATTCAACTTGTCCAAGGGATATAGTCCAGAAGTTTAATGAAGCAACTTTTTTTATCGGTCACTTTATTCATTTTCTTTTCTGGACAATCTAAACACAAATGAAGGTAGTCTGGTTTGTTTATATGTATCATATTAAATGGAAACATTGTTCAACTTTCTCTCTCTCTCTTTGTTATCTGATATACAGAAGGAATCATTTATGATGATCTTGATGATTAAAACATGGAATGCCCATTCATTTTAAAAGCCACGAACAAAAAACAAATCAATAAAACGAAACACTAAAAAAATAAATATTTTCAATCTTCCAAAAGCTTATTCAATTTATTAAAAACAGCTTTAGTTTATTTTTCATTATGCAGGAAAAAGCTAAAAAAATTTCAAGACTATAGTATATTACTAAAAGCGTAACTTTAGTTACGCTTTTAGTAATTTTTTTTTTGTGAGCATAATCTAAAGCTCAAACTTTAAGGATAAATGCAGATTAAAGGTAAAAACCTGTGTATTACAATGTCAGCTTATTAGCTACAACCTTTTTATACATCGCCATTTACATTAAAGAGAAGTTTCGGCTAAAACTACCTAGATTGCCAATTTTTAATGACATAATATCTTGAAAAAAGTGTAGTGGGAGAAGTCTGTTGAAAAGCTCCTTCTCTCATTCTTGTAATAAAAGAAGAACGAATTAACTTACTATTTTAATACTAGATACCTTAATACGGCATCAATTTATTATTTCCCCTTAAAAAACTACAAAAATACATATAAAGTAAAAATAGTATTGAACCTTTAAAGCAAATGTGTCTATAAAGTCCACGAAATAGCTGATAGTTACAGTTTGCAATTTAAAAATATATCAAACTATTTCTCACCCCGTTTTAGTCAATCATCTCACCCCTTTTCTGAAATGATTTCGTTTCGATAAATTGAAACTCCATGTAGTTGCAATTTCGAAACTAGGAGAGATTTTTTTTTCCTTTTTGGTAACAGATTTTAAAAGCGGGTTTATGTTTACACTCGTAAATCCAACAAATATAAAATATAAACTATACATTTTTATTTATTTATATGAATAAAATTCTTAGAGTGTGAATAAAAATCTATTAACAAATTAAACATCAATATCCATATCCATTCAAAGATGTTATCGAGGTAATATAAAAATATTCATATATTTATCTCCTTGGTTTTATTATTTATCAATTTAATCCAATAGGAAATATGTATGAATCCTTGTTATCTCATTTCTTGGTTTGACTGTATTTTGTTCGACGCATTTTGCTAAAAGAGATGTAATGTATTTTATAAGTAATGTATTTTGATAAAAATTAAAACGAAAATTAATTAAAACTATTTTTTTAAATATTTTTAAAGCATTTTTTCTATCCATCTGTGTATCTGCGAATATAAAATCATTACATATGATTTGATTATTCAAGAAAAGGAAATACATACAATTTCGACAACGAAGAACTGATTAGAGTATAGAAATGTTTTCATATTCATCTTGATCTTAACATGATATTTATCTCTAAGCTGTAATTCTAAAATTGAATTGTTTAAATTCGTACAGGACCTACTAAAAAAGATAAATGTAACAACTAACACTAAATTGTGGATAAATATCTCCATTTAATCAAGAAATTTGAAATCGTTAATTAAAATTTACTTCTGCTGACTCAGTGAACATTAATTGTACGTACAACAGAAGTTCCTTATTATCATGTGTCTTTAATATTTAAATTAATCGATCGTCGTTGTCCTCCAAGAGAATTTACAATTTTATATGAAATATCCAAAACATCTTTTGTGTTTAGCCTTTTACCATTCTTATAATACAGATAATACAATGATATGTTAAAAAATCTGGATATTTTTTACACAATGAAATGAAGCTTGATTTATTACCTATCACTGCATGAGTAGATGAGCATCAAGTAAGAGACAAATTTAAAAAAATGAATGTTATATTGTTTCACAAATTCATACACGTAAAATCCCGAAAATATGTCTTTTCCTCTCTAGATCTTCCCAGTAATAGTATAGTTTTCAAAAGTTCTGCTTTACTTGAAATATCATCCGAATAATTACCATTAACTGAGCAGTATCAATGAATTCGTTTGATTCATCAAATTGTAATGAAAACGCAAAATACTGGTGAATGTCTGATATTAATTAGCTGAGTATTCAGATCAACAATTAAATTTTCAACTCTTCATAATTAGTAAGTAAGGAGTGATAAGAAGACATCGACCGAAAATTGTTCCGCGATTGACCTGTCAATCACGACTGGAGGGTTGAATACCACTAGTTTATGTGTTGGAATATTTGGTTGAAAATTAATTTTTTTGCATTTTAATAATCAATATAAAGATAATCAACGCAAACTCTTAAGGAAACTTCATACTATAATGGTAATTTTCCTCCCTTTTTTTCTCTCTCTGGGGAAAGAGAAACCCTCAACTATATTTAAAAAAAAAAAATAAAAAAATGTTGAGTCTTGGACTAGATATAGATTTTTCTTTGCATGTTTACATGAAGCGTTGGCGTTCTAGAATTTATGCGATTCTAAATCAATAAGATTTTCAGCTGATACCCACCCATCTAGTGAGGTGAGTTGCCCAAAGGCTGTCAAATTTATTTTCCAATTTAGGCCAAACTTAATAGAAAGTCACGATCAAAAATCAATGCCTGGCTCACGGATCCCTAACATTTAGGCTCAACTTTAGATTCGCTTCTCTTATTATATTATATTTCTTTAGAAGATAGTTAAAATTTAATTATTAGAACACAAATAAGCTTTTAATTATGGATTGTATATAAAATGTGTACATCGAAAAAAATATTATCTATGTGTTTATTAAAGTTAAATCATTGATAGTCAAATTACTGAATCGAAATGCTTTTTCAGAGAAGTCCACTCGTGGGTAAAATCGAAAAATTATTTATTTGATTAATAATTACTTTATTATAAAAGACAGCTCAGACATGAGCCTAGGATTATTCACTCTATGATTTAATTTGCAATATGCTTTTCAAATTTTAAATATGAATCCTTAGATATTTGGATTTCAGGTAAAATAAAAACAAAAATTAATTTAACAACGATGTTTGATCTTAACTTAATTTGAGACTTTTTCAAGATTTTAAATTAATTATTTCACTCCATTCTCATTAAATAAACATTTTTTTTGATTAAAATACACATCGTTTACAATAAAATTATTTCGAAAATACATTAGTTGTCTGATGCTTGTTGATGCTTTTATAAATTTAAGAGCTTGAAAAAATCTCAAAACTGAGAGACGTTAAATAAATTTTTGTTTTATTCAAATCCACATATCAATAAGGAATCAATATTAAAAATTGTTTACAATGTTTCTCAATACTTCTCAAACAATTCTTAAGAGTTAATAAATGGATGCAGTGGTAACAATCATAAAAAAAAATACAACCGACTTCAAAAACATTAAATGCAACAAATAAAATAATAACTCAAAAATCAAATAAAATGCACTAAAAGGTATAAAATAATTATCTTATTTCGTTTCAACTATACGACTAAATTGCTACATGAAATCACTTTTTAAAGTCGGTGCCAAAAATTAACATTTTATGAATCGAACTCGATGGATCTTAGTTAGTACGTTTGGTGGGTACGCTCGCTTATATAGTTTGTTTAGCACCGACTTCAAAAAGTGATTTCATGATAATATTTCGTCGTTTAGTTGTAACTAGTGCATTTTATTTGATTTTTATGTTATTATTATTTTATTTGTTGCATTTAATTTTTTTGAAGTCGGTTTTATTTTTTTTTTATGAAAATTATTTTTATTTTTATTTTTTAGTGATGTTATTAATAGTTACATAATATAATACCTTGCATGCATCTCGTAAGAGAAAGCGTCGGGCGAATGAATCAGAAAATGATAATAAAATTCAATTCATAAATATAGAAATTCTCTCGAAATGTTTGCGGGTTTTAAATGAATTTTTTAAGATTTTTTTTATAAAAGATTTTATTTATTATAATTTCTATTATTTGCTAATAAGAATTGGACATTTACGTTATTTCGTCATTGATCATATCATCAGAACTTGGCAAAATTAATATAGGACCACCCCTAAGGTACCCCCTTTTCCAATAAAAAAGAATCATCGAAATCGGTCCACGTGGCAAAACGTTCTCGCTGAACATACATAAAATAAATAAATAAATAGGTATATTGACTATCCTAGAGCTATACTGATCCAAATGCAGAAAGAATCATTAAAATCGGTTCATAAACAAAGAAGTTAGGCCTGAACAAACATAACAAAAAAGTCCAATACCAATGAAAAAAAACGGGACCAATCGGAAACTAGGCTGAACCCAATGCAAAAAATCATCAAAATTGGTTCACAATTGGCGAAGATATCAGGTAAGATAGACAAAAAAAAAAAAAAAAAAAAAAAACAATCAGTCGAAGTGAGAATCTCCTCCTTTTTTGAAGTCGGTTAAAAGCTCAGCAAAAAAATCTGCCATAATGCTTGATTAATTCTCCTTTTATAATTATGTTATAAAGTAAATAATTATTTTGTAGGAATTGATTAAAATTACAAAAAAATCATCAAAATGTTAGATTTTATAAATAAGAAACAATGATAGCACAATATTGAATTTATAAATAAATGAATATCAAATAGTTCGTGTCCACAATTTATAATTATAAGTAAATGGGGATTCATAACGATGTGTACAAAATCATTTTTTCATAAATAAAAATTATTCAAAGTTGAATGGCTCTTCGATGAATTTTTTTTTTTTGAAAAAACTACATCTCTACGAATCTTCAATTTCTCAAAAGTATAATATTAGTAAATTCATTCCAAACTTCATTTATTTCTGCATTTTTTATATAAATAATTATTTACATATATTGACAAAATCAAATTTAAATTTATATCCATTTTTTATTTTATTTTCTTATATTTAATAATTAATAGAGATTGTGGTGTTGGTGCAAGGTGAAACATCTTTAATAAAGATAAAAGTAAATAATATATATAATATATAAAATCCTAGATTAATTTGCAGCAACGCTCAGAGAATGCTGCCGACAGGGAGCGCTGATGGCGTAGGTATATTTGCGATATATTTGGGGAAAATTTGAAATATAATTGTAATTTGAACTCGAATTTTGAAATGAAAGACTCCAATTGATTTTAAATTAAGAAACATTAAATATATTGATAATTATTCCCCCCCCCCCCCCCGCCTCACCACTAAAAAATTAAATATTCAATTCGCTTTTCTTTGCGCACAGAAGAAGAAATTATTCACATCTTATTTGATTTATATTTTATATATTATTTGTTTATTTTTTAAAAATTTGCCACTTTTTTATAATTTTTTAAAAATCTAAATTTTATTATTCTTATTTTTTGATTTTTACAAAATTAAACGACTTAAGACACGCATGCCCATATGAGTTTCTCATGGTAATACTGGATGGAGCAGCCTGTCATACAAACAACGAAACAACACCTGATCTCTTTTAAATATTTTGAGCCTTATATCGATTATCGATCCCAAATTTTAAAAAATGATATAATATAATTCTCCTCCTCACATGATTCCACTTATTTAAATAAATCTATTTCCACACAAAAAATATCACAATGATGTAGATTATAGAAGAAAATACTTCCAGATTCATATCTAGAGCCTCATTTCTGTAGCTGTGTCAGCACAATAATGAGGCGAAACTTTTAAGAGACTATGTATTTTCGGGAGTTTACAGGTAGGTATACATTTGGAGTGTGGTTTTTTAAGAGGAATAAAATTTTTGGACCGAGACGCTGCCCGCCAGGCCACCAGCCCGAAGGGGCGGGCTTCGAGGGCGTGCCGAAGGCACGCTCGAAAAGCTCGTATGAAATATCCATTTGGTATGAGTTAAGATTTCTAGGTCACTTGTTTCACATTAAAAATTAAAAAAAATTTAAAAAATTTAGCTCTTTTATTTTTTTAATTTTTAATGTGAAACAAGTGACCTAGAGATCTTAACTCATAGTAAATGAATATTTCATATAATATTTATTTACTTTTATCTCTATTTTCTTATATTGACAAAATCAAATTTAAATTTATATCCATATTTTTTTCTTTTTTTTCTTAATGATAATATAAATTATAAAATTTCTTAGTTGAATCTAAAGTACAATAAATTTTAATGAATTAAAGTTTTTTATTTGCAACACTTCAAATACACCAATAAAACATTTCCTATTAAACATTCAATAAAAAGCACTTTTAAAATAACAATTTTTGCAATCCAAGCCTTTGATAATTGATGACAACACGGGGAGACTTCTTTAGAAACGTATTAGAGTAGTTTTTGTATTATAGATATATTTTCTGCTGTATGAAATTGATCAATATTATTTGTCTTCCGTCAGCGGATTGATATAAATAATCTGAAAATAAAAATATTAAAATGAGATTATTTTTTGCAGTTTATAGTGTAAAATGAAAAATAATTAGATAATGATAACGAAAACACATTTTAATCCCTTATTTCTGGAGTCGATTTTCAACTTTTATAAATAGAAAAGAAATCTATCATTTTATTTGAGGCCAACCACCCTAGAAATTTTTATAATATTAAATTCACAGTCACTTAAGGTAGTTGTTTCGCGACAATACTAGCAAAAAGTTAATGCTAGAGTATATAGAACAGACAATAAGGATTCATAATTCATAAACCCAAATCTTTTTGCTGTTTATTTACCGATTCTAGCCAATCTCGTGCTCGTTTGACAAATCTGGCACCATTGTAAGAGATTGGATATTTTTATATTGAAATGACAGATAAAATACATTTTAAAGGTCGATTTATTTCTATAAAAATCCTTTTGTTATTTTTTAAGAAATGTAATCAACGCCTACGTTACACCTTCTGAAAATTATAATTTTGAAAAAATCTACCTCTTGCGCGCTTTATACATCTTTCGCTGGTTAAATAAATGCGCTGTTGCCAAATTGTTTTTAGTGTAAAGTTTTTTTTATATATTTTTCATTATTTATTCATTATTATCTCAGAAACTGTGTTGTAACTATGAATCAAAACTGTCTTAAAATATGTATTGGTTATTGTTTAATGTTGGTTTGGTTTTTTATAAAAATGGTAAGAAGGGTTTCTTAATTATAATTAAATATGTATATAAATTTTCCGATATCCCATATAGTGCAATGTATAAGAGTCTGAAAAACTATCTTTGGAATTTAATATCTCCGGAACTATATTGTTCATAAATTTGGTTTTGCCACCAATCGATGCAGAAGTATTTAAATAATAATCTATCTAAATTTAAAAAAAAATCTAAGAAAACCCATTTGGCGCAACAACTACCTTAAGTTCTGGATGAATATATTTAAGAAATCAATCAAGACAATAATTTGGGAATCGAAAATTGGTTCCAGAAATAAGGGATGGAGAGGGTGGAAACGTCTTTTGTTAGAACTTTTAATATGACTTTAATCCTAAAAAACATAACAAATCCAAATTCATGCAATTTAAACCTAAAGACAGCTTAACAAAAGTCACTCAATCTTTTTCTTGTGAGATTAAAAAAAAAAAAAAACTTTTTCTGTCTTTTAGCGACTTCTTTTGTTCACTTTCTCTTTAGACTTTTTGTTGGAGTTGATTCTACTAGGTTGAACGAGAGGTCCTGGAGTTTCCTTAATCTCTTTCACGTGATTTGTAACATTCAAAATGATCTCGCTAGCCTGACCTCTGATTGATCTCTTTTATAGTAAGTAAAAGACTCAAATACAAATAATAGTATTTTACTTCGAAAAGGTTACAGTTTAAAATATAGTTATATTTAAGTTAAATAATGTACCGTAAGTGTCTTACGCCCGATTTTACCAACAAATCTTAAACTAAGCTAGAACTTAAAATAATCTTTTAAGGTAAAATATTGAATTAAATTTAATTCAATTAATTAAATATAATTTAAGTAAGGCTAAAGGATACTTTTCCCAAAGTATCAGTATTTAAATACAATTCTCGTCAAGTTTTGATTTGAAGTTAACACTTTGGAGTCCGATGGCACCAATGTGGTGTCATGAGCAAGCCAAACGTTGGAGTCCGATGGCACCACGTTGGTGTCATGTTCAAGCCACACTTATCACGTAAAAACGGCCCAAAGGATTATTATGAAATTTCATATTTGGATCAGATGACTTCTAACTTACGTTTATTGCTATATGACGTTATATTTTGACCCTAAAGGGGGTTGGGGGGGGGGAGGCGCACTAATGGTTAGTTTTTGCATTTCTAGCGTTTTGGTGGTTCACAGAATATATATATCAAATTTGGTTGAGTTTGGTCCAAAGGGCTAGAATTTTCATTTTGCCCCCCCCCCCCCGGTTGGGGGGGGGGGGGGTTTTTTTAACAAAAAGAAGAAAACAAATCCTTTACAACGGTGCAGCTATGTCAAAGCCCGATTTTGGCATTTTGACTTCAGGTTTTTCTCGGCTCTTGGCGTGCTTTTTACGAAAAAAACGCCGGCTCCATTTGAAAGTCACCAGTAAATTTATGCGGACTGCATAGTGTTAATTTAAGGAGGTTCTTTCGCGACAATCCACACAATCACTACGAAATCTCTATATGGATACACACATACTAGCCGGATCGTTTCCAAGCCATTGTCCTTATATCCCCTCCACTAAAAATAATCGCACAAATATCTTTTTGTTTTTTTTTTTTTGTTTTTTATCAAAACTACGTGGTAAATAATTAAAAAAAATTTTTTAAGTTACTCCGAATATATTATTCTAACAAATATTAGTTTTTCATCAAGATGGTGAAAGTCCTTCAATGAAAAAAAATAAAATAATGATCATATCCCCACCGTTTCCCTATTTACCCTATCTAAAAAATGGCATTTTTAATTGCAATTAATTATATTCCAAGTTTCAAAATCTTCTTGAATTTTTGCATTTGTGAAAGAACTACCTTAAGTGCTATTTTAGTTTGAGTTTAGTTGGTGGAATCAGGCGTTAGTCCTTGTATGGAGCGTTTTGTGTGAATAGAATTTATAAATTGATGATATGATCTATTTTTTTTTTAAATTACTCAAAAACGAGTGAAATAGTTTTGATAAGAAAATTTGGTAGGACATGCTAAATATAATACAGGATCTCCAAAAAAGCTATAATAAGAAATGCCATGAAAATGATTCTTTAATTATTAATTATTTATCATAATCAAGTGTTTAATTTCTCAGAAAGGGGGGGTCGGGTAGGCTAGGGGTTAGCATGTCAGCCTGCTAACCAAGTGGACCCGGGTTCGAATCCGACTCGAGGCATTCGGTAAAAACCTGAATCCCCCCCCCCGGGGAGACAAATTTAAAAAATAAATAATTAGTATCGTAAATTGGCTTATGGCTAGCAAGGCAAATAAGCCAAAAAAAAAAAAATCAGAAACAAAAACATTTTTACGCCATTTATTATAAGAAGCTGTTTTATTTACCTTGTAGCATATCCTTTGTTCACCTAATTATTTTTATCAAAATCGTTTAACTTGTTTATTGATATATTTTTTAAAAAATAGAAAAGTACCCACTCTTAAAATAAAATTAAAATCGCATTGGCTACATTTTTATTTTTTTGTCAAAACTTCTAAATCCAACAATTTAGAAGTCCAATTTTTTATCGAAATCATTTGAATCATCTTTATGAAATATTAATAAAATTTCCCCACTAAGAGAAACTCCCAAGCCATATCATCATTTAAGGACTGTCCATTAATTAAATTACTTTAACTACCCTTCTATATTACCGGTCAACAAAAAACAACACTACAAATTTCTATTGTATAATTTGTAATTTATAATTTTAAAGCAAAATTGGTAATGTATTAATAAATAATATAGATAACTTGTATATAGAATTAAAACTATATAATTCGATTACTCATGCCAAAAAAAAAAAAAATTAAATTAAAATAAGAAAAATAAAAATTTTAAGTGTTGATTTTTATTTGACTGACAGTGTATACAAATAAGTTCTTATGATTAAGAGTACATTTGCTCTTTAGTATTTATAAAGGAGATCAATCATTCCTTATTTTTATTTCATGCGGAAAAAACACATCATAATCAAGAGAAATATAAATATCTAAATCATATTATGGTAAAATATGCAATCAATAAATATCAGAGTTCAGTGGTAAAATTTTTATCACCTCGGTCGTGGTTGCGGTCAACACCAACAGGTCATTCAGGCAACTAGGATATGGGGACATTCCTGGACGATGTACTGAATTGTTTATTGAAAGCCAGCATGATTGTATTCTTGGGAAACTGCGCTCAACACATTTGTGCAAGCACGAGCCTGAATTGTGCGCTAATTAAAAATATAATTGAAGAAAAAAGTGAAAACTTTCTCAAAACTTGGTATCCTATCTACAAAATAATAATCATTCGTGTTGTAAAACGAGTCTAGAGATTTGATCTAGAAAACTTGAATTGCAGATTTTGATGCAAGAAGATGTTACAGGAAAAAAGTGCAACTTCTATAGCCCAGGATTTATTAATTTGTTTATTTATATAGCAAAAAGATGCTTTAAGGCAATTTACGTTATATGAGTATTGAAAATATACATTACAAGTTATAAGGCTCATAGTGACCCCTGCATCCAAAAAAGAAGGAAAAAAATGAAGACATTTCAAGAGTTGTGTCTTAATCTGAATTGAAGGTATCTGTTGACGGATTGTAAGTCGCGGGAAAGACAGAGACAGGAAGCGAGTTCTATTCTCTAGAAATTATAAGAGTAAATTTATTTGATTTGTACCTAATTTTATTGCAAAGAAGTTTTGAATGTTTGAAAAAAATTTCGGGCAAATGAGATCCCAGAATGACACCCAACAGTGACATTTTATCACGATATTCCAATGAGTTCAAATCAAAGGAAATATATTGGTTTCTATAGACTGGCTTAGTTATTCACAGCATTGTGTCATTTCTGCATTAATGTTAACAAAGTTACGAGATCCTCAATTTTTAAGAGTGCATAAATCTAGATTAATCGAAGAATCAAAATGTCGATGATATTTTGCAATTATTTGGTGCTATGGAAGTACTAATATCTGCGTAGTAACGAATTGGATCGGAGGGTAAATTCAAAAGTTTATTAATATAGATAAGGAAATAAGATATTCCATTAACTACAATCTTAATACCACGGTTTAAGAAAAAGCTTCCAGACCACTTCCTCGGGAAGACTACTATCATTATATACGATTCTATTTTGCATGAATTTAATCAGGTATCTTTGACCGACAGTATTTACAAAGTTATGAGCCCATAAAAGCGCAAAATCTAGTTAATTTTTCATTTAGAAATTTAGAAGTTTGGTATGGGAATGAATTTCTAATATATAATTATCATGAGTATTCGAATTCAAACACACTTACAGTCAGACAAACAAACAAGAATTCAACTTTAACGGATCATTGTTAGACTTTATCCAGTCATTTCAAATATTAATATGTTTATTCCCTTATTATTAATCAGATATCACTGGTTATTTGAAGTCTTATGTTGACTTAAAATGAAAAATAATGATCGATTATTATCTAATACTACAGGAATAACCTTATTTCATTCCATTTTTGATGTTTTAACCATGAGTCATATCAAACCGATCAAATGAATAAATTTTAAAGAATTAAAAAAAGTACTATCTTACTCTAGGGTAAATTTATTTAAAATGTGATTTTACTAAAAACTTTATATAATCTTTTTTGTGGTCCGCAAGGTACTTAATTAGATTATTGAATTTCATCAAAATTGGTTAAGTAACTTTCAAGATATTTAGAAAAAAACTAAAAAATACTAGAATAAAGTACTAATGTATGTGGGCCGATATGTACCAAAAACTAAACAGCGCTTCATTCTGTTAAAGTAAAGGTAGGTTTCCAATTTCATTTGAATCGGTTGAACGTCGACGGAAAAAAAGTGTAACATCCAATCTATCCATCCATCCGCATGCACTAAATGAAAAAACCGCACTTTTATGTAATTTTTGGCAAAACCTTCAAGTGCTAATTTTCAACCTAAATGAATACTAAAATTTGTAACTTTGATTGAGACCATGGTTTCCCGGTTTCGTAGTCTTTACCTGAGGATCCTTTGAGGTCGCGCTTGGCGCGAGATCAATTCCAATACTTTATCTTTTTCGCATCGGATAAAGTAAAAATATATGCGAATATGATTTTTATCCCTTGAATTCTTCTTGAATAGTGGTCTCATGAATGATGGCTGATGGCTTTGTTCTCGTGGTTATAATTAAGAACTAGAGTTCAAAAATATCTGAAAAAAATCATTACAAAAGTAACAAAGTATATTAATAAAATTTTCTTTAAACAATCTAGGTTATCACCCCTGATGAGAACATAGAAAAAAGTATTAATAAAATTATAATTTAATTACTTATTTTTATAATTAAAATTGTTTTACTACTTCTGGGCTTTTTCTATTCTCCAAAAATTGACTATAAAGTTTCAAGCACTCTTTAGTCAAAGTAATAAGAACGGCTTCACAAGTAGGGAACGTAATTTCGTTTAATTTTTAATTAATTTTGTATTAACGTTGTGAGTAATCTAATTTAAAATAAACTGGTGTGTGTATAGTAGATGACTATCACCTATCCTTTCTCCTTTAATTACAAATCAACATTCTAATTTAAGAATTTTATTATATAATTATTTATACATGAATAGAGGAAGTTCTGCGATTTGATAGCTATAATTTAAGAGAATATTGGGGAAGTACCCATGTGCTTGTTCGGTTGGTATTTAATTTAATCATGAAGTGGTGTTGAATGTTTGAAAATCGTGAGTTTCCCGCAAAAGAGGCTTTAGGGGGGGAGATTATATCTTGTCAGAATAAAAGCCCTGATAGTATCTATAAAAAAGTTAAAAAATGGACACGGTACTACAATGGGTCAGGGAATCAAGAGCACTACATAATGCCAGATCTCCTATTACTGATAACTTGGCTCTCAATTTCATCGAAGTTAGCAAGAGAATGCTTAGAGGCTCATCTTCACCGATGCAAGCTATATTCGAAGTATGGGCGAGTCTGAATTCTGTATAGGGTAAGAACTAAGAAGTTGAGTAGAGGCGAAACATCGACTGGTCCGGAATAGAAAGCCAAGGTTACATGTTAAACCTTATGTTACATAAGGAAAGTTGTCATTCCAAGAAATGTCGAATCCCAGAATGTCCCAAAATTTCAATGATAATAAAAGAAAATATCCAAAAGATTCCTATCTACCTGCCTAAATATTAGACAACGTTGTGTCTTGGCAGTATTAAAAGTTTACAAATTAATGAGATCGCCAATTTTTAAGTCTGCTTATATCTAAATTAATCGAAGAAGCAATTGGCTGCATCATTATTTTGCAAGGAATGAAGTGTTACATATTTCATTCAAGGAGTCATCAGTGAGATGCATATCCAGAAAGGGGATATGGGGCAGTAGCCTTCACTCAAAATATCTTACCAGTTCTCATTTATTCTCGATTTGATATAGTAAATTTATTTATTATTATTATTTACTAGCGAATTTCCCTTTACTTTATTATGGGGCCATAGGCACCATTTGCTAATTTCCCACACTATTTAGTCCTCTATTATATAATGATATGGAATGATAAAAATTTTAGATTTTAACTTGATTCCTTCATGTCTTCAGCAATTGATAGTTAGATTTTCAAAAATGCAATGCAGAATCTTTAGTTCTCAACAATTAAACATGGACCAATGTCCATTTTAGATTTTAAGGGAACATTTGCGAATATTTATATTCATGATTTTTTGCTTTTGGGTCTCGTTTACAAACTCTAACAGTTTCAGACAATAAGTTTTTTTTCGGAATTTTTTATTTTTCTAGGAGTCTGGATGTATAATAGGTGGCCAAATTATTATATTCATTTGAAAAATTGTATCTTTCATACGTTTTTAAGGGCTTAGCTTACTATTAATATCATAATATCGTTTCAATTGTTATCTTTATATTAGGTTTATTAGCTTAGGACAATACAAATTCAATAATAAAAAATACAATTTCAATATTTAGTGAATCCTCCCTTTCGAGCAATCACATTTTGTATGCGCTGCAGCATGCTGGCAATGCATTTTTTGGCTATTTCTTGAAGTGCAGGTGTATTGTGCCATGCTTTAATAATATTTTCTATCAAGTCCCTTTTGTTAGTAATTATTTTATCATTGCAATTTTTTTTTTTAGGGGCGCCCATACATTTTCGATCGGATTGAGGTCTGGCGAGTTCCCAGGCCAGTCCAAAGGGTTATTAGACTAGATTACTACTAGATTTTTTGAAAAGTTTGAATAAAATAAATTTATTTGATAAAAATCATTTGAGTATAATAATTTGGCCACCACTGTACATGTTCAGTTTCAATACAGGGTGTTTCAGGAGAAATAGTAAATATTTTAGGAGGTGGTAATATAGACGAATTGAAATAAAAAGTGCCATATAACATGTGTCCAATTTTTATTGAGTACAGAGAGCTGAATCAATGGATTTTCGTTCCGTGTCTTGGTAGACCGGTTGCTATGGGCGTATTTATCGAATGTCAGCAGTAGAGTGTTGATGTTCAAGTTGTGAAGTTGTGCTTTAGTTTACATTGAAGTTTTCATTGTGATTTGTTGGCCAAGTCAACTGTATTGTAGCCTGTAAACATGCCGCACGTATTTACACATGCTGAGTATGTCGATATTGGGTTACATACTAACAGCTGTATCTCTGTACTCAATAAAAATTGGACACATGTTATATGGAATTTTTTATTGCAATTCGTCTATACTACCACCTTCTAAAATATTTACTATTCCTCCTGAAACACCTTGTATATATGCTATTTTGAAGTTTCTAAGGTGGAATTGTGTCATTAATTCACGTCTTTTTTAATTTGTATACATTTAAAAAAAATTACGAGTACGTGCGACTTGAATCAATGTATTTCCATTTACTGCAATACTTTCAATCAAGTGCAAGTAAAAAAAAAATGAATACAAAAAATAGCATTAATTATAATATATGACTCCATTTAACTTGGCACTATAAAAGACGAATTTGAGATATTAAAGTACGATTTCAATTTTCCCATCTTGGCCATTAAAATGAGAGGATAGAAGCTAGAATGATTTTTTGCATGAACGATTTGCCTGTGTCTCTTTGTCATAAAGACTGACACCTGTAATTTCTTGGCAAATTTAAATCTTTGTTTCACATTTAATTCTAATGTCTTGAATTAGCAAGAGAATGGTAATTTCATCCAACGTCTTCAAACCACCTGCTACATGGATTTAAATCTTATTATCTTGAGAATCGCTTCTTATAAAATTTTCATTTATAAGAAAAAAATAGTTCTTAATTAAATCATTTTTAACATTGTAAGGGATGGTGAAATAAATCAATTTACCTCTATCAAAAACAAAAATCAATGATGTTTGTCACTAACTATACTTTAATTAGTACCTATAGATTGTTGTTCTGGGGACCAGACAATTAAATTAAAATTATTTTTATTCGTGCTTTGAAATGTTTGAAACATGAAATATAATTTAATTTTTCGTGTGCTTGTCTGGATTTGAATACCTACCACTTAAGAAGTTCGTTCTGATGCAGAAATGTTCGTATTTTCAAAACGAAGAACCGTTTCAATTTTTAGCTTTCGGTCTCTGGGAATTCCGATGAAAAATGCTGAAAATGAGAAAAAATTAAATTGGTATATGAGAACTCTTGAATGCTTTAGTTAATGAGTTGAAATTCGACACAAAGTTTGTACTATCCAAGCTGTTCATTTATGCTGAGTTTCAGCTTTTTAGCTCAAGCTGATGACTGACAAAATTATCAAATTCAAAAGAAAAGATTGTTTACATTTTTTCACTTAAATTTTTTCTTTTATGCATTTTTATTTGTTTATTAAGGAGGTTCTTTCGAGACAATCCACACAAAAAGTTTTAGCCTCGTAACCACTCTATAAATATGAACGGAACTAAAATTTTAGGTTATGTTTTTTTTAACGTGACTGTACCACTCACACTACGAAATCTCTATATGGATACACACATACTTGCCGGATCGTTTCCAATCCATTGTGCTTATATCCCCTCCACTAAAAATAATCGCCCAAATATGTTGTTGTTTTTAACAAAAACTAAGTGGTAAATAATTTCAATTTTTTTTTTTAAGTTACTCCGAATATATTATTCTAACAAATATTAGTTTTTCATCAAGATGGTGAAAGTCCTTCAATGAAAAAAAAATAAAATAATGATCATATCCCCCCCGTTTCCTTATCTACCCTATGTAAAAAATGTCATTTTTAATTGCAATTATTTCATGTTTGGTGTGGTAAATCGTCTTTAAATTTTAACGGTATGTGTATTATGCTTTTAATGACTTATATTCCAAGTTTCAAAGACTTCTTAAATTTTTGCATTTGTGAAAGAACTACCTTGAGAAAAGGTTGGAAATCGGGGCCCCCTGATAAATCCGGGTCATGGTGAAATCGCCTCAACCCCTCTCGTCAGGCTGGATATATGTATACGAGTTTATTTAAGGATTTTTTTTAATTTAGACTTTTACAGAGCCTTAAAAATATCAACTGGTAAGATATATAACCCAGGTTTATTTATATTTTATTACAGTTGTCTGGCAATTAAATTTTTTATGAAAATAAAAACAATAAATTATTTGACTTTGAATTATTCCATGTATCATTAATGTGTCATCCATCAGCCTATCGGGAAATAACATGCACGAATCTGTTTACTCATTTACAAAATTAACTCGCTGTATATTTGAGGCATAAATTCTTATTTAACCTGTCCACTAGAAAGGTATATGATACTTTATATTGACAAACAGCCTATCGATTTCTATATATTAAATAATCCTTCAAGTTCCGGATAAAAAAAAAACATCAACAAAAAGTATTACACTCTATATATCACAATTATTTCTTTTTAATGAAATTTCGAAGAGAGGTGCAGGATGGTGTAATTGTGGAACTGGAATTGCCATTAAAGGGACGAGAATAGAATCGGAATGGCTATCTTTCGTCATTATTATCGCATATTCAGTAGTTTCATTCCCGAAACTTGAAATCCCATTATCTAGGAATTCATCTGGGAGATTTGAATCAAAAAACTTTATTGTAATAAGATAGAATAAATAATAAATATATAATTCATATATTTAAAATTGGGATAAAATAAAAAAATCTATAAGCAAGTTAATAATGACTTTTTCTGATTTTCTGCATTTTTCAAAGGAAAATTTTGTATTTTTCAAGTCTAAATTTTAAATAGTTGTTTGCAATGGAGATACAAGATCCATAATGTGAGCTATCCCAATAAATATCTTTTTACTTTCACATTTCTATAGATTATAGTAATGTGAAGTATTGCGATGGCAAGTCTGGGTCCTGACTCTTTGAGAGCTTGTATTTCAGAGTTGAAAAAAGTTAATTTCATTTTGTAACTTCTAGGTTAAGTATAATAAAAAATGATTTTTTTAATTGATTTAGCTTTAGAATGAGAGAGCTAAAAGGTGGTCATTGTTTTTTTTTAACAGCCCAATTTAAAAATCAAGTACTTAAATTAAAATTCAGAAACTTTTTTCTAAATTAATTCACTCTCTTCTTATGAACGACAAATAAGAACGAATTTGATATCTCAAATATTTTGGAAGATATAATAATTCTTTGCTGATTCTGGGCAGAAAGAAAGTAGTAGTGAATTTATGGAGCGACGGGTCATTCACCTAGTAATATATAAGACCGTGTTTTAGTGCTTCCTCGATTAATTCTGATATGGTATAATTCGATCTGCTCGAAGCCTAAATAAAACTCTAAATTTGGCAAGATTTAAATGATAATTGCATGAACGTATGGTGAAAGAAGGATTTTCATGAAGAAGAGCCCATAGTTAGCCTAAATGTCAACCTAGTAGATGGAATAGGATTTGGAGATATATCTACAGATTAGCAGGATATTGAGGAGTTACTACAGGTCGGATAGGACAAATTCATCGCGGAATATTCATCGCAGGGAAAATTCATCACGGGAAGATTCGTCTATTTTTTTCAAGGCGATTTTGATATGATATTTCTCAAAATGCTAATGTTCATTTTACAATATATTTAAAGGATTAAAATCAAACTAAATAAACTGACATGTTCTGATGACGCCATCCACTTGACTATACCATACAACCTGGCCCCTCACTTATATTTAATATTTAATAAAATTATTTATAATCATGTAGGGGAGGAGGGTTAGGTTTTCCATTTTTAGACTCATGGGGGCCTACTCATTATATGTATATAAAATTGGTTGAGTTTGGTTTAAGGGCTTAGATTTTCATTTTTTGACCCCCGACCCTCCCATTTTGGGCGGTTAGTTTTTGCATTTATAGACTTCTGGGGTCCCACTGATTATGTATTCAAAATTTGGTTGAGTTTGGAAAATGGGCAAGATTTTCATTTTTGACCCCCCCCCCCCTCCTCTCCATTTTGGGCGATTAGTTTTTGCATTTTTAGACTTCTGAGGTCCCACTGATTATGTATTCAAAATTTGGTTGAGTTTGCTCAAATAGCCTAGATTTTTAATTTTTAACCATCCCTTCACCCCCCTTAATTTTGAGTCGATATGCACCAAAATCTAATCAGCTCTTAATCTTAATGGTCCAAAACTACGTGTGAAATTTGGTTTCGATATTCACACTAGTTTTTGAGCTACCTCGTCCACAAAAATTTCGTAACGCACAGATTAATTAACAGACAACCAGACTAACAGACATTTTGACAAAACAATTATTATCTCGAAAAATATAATTTTTTCGCTGTTCACTTATTAGAGCTTTTTTATAGAGCGAAATGCCATGGTTTCGCTCAATTTTTTTAATCAAAATAATTTGAGCCGTTTTTGAGATATTTTGAAAAAAAGAAGGAAAAAAAACCCACTTTTTTCATGCACGATTACAATACTTGACCATAACCTGTATGGTAAAGTAAAATGAATGAATGCTAAATAGAAAAAATAAAATATATTTAACCAGTTTTAATTTTCATTTTATTAAAAAATCAACTGTCTAATCAGTAGGGACAAAAGAATTAAACTTAATGTCTTTTGTCAGAACTTAATAAAATTTTGTACATTATTTCTTTAAGACTCAGTGGAACTAATGGGGGAGGGCTGATATTTGGAAGGGAACTCTCGACATGAGAGTCCGACTCTCACTTGACCGACTTATTTGAAGGGGTGACATAAAATGTAAAAATCTGTAAGTTCGAATAATTTCACCAAAATAAAATTCCAATTACTTCCGTTTCTATTAGTTGTGTATTAATGGAAATAAAATAATAACAAAAAGTATTACTCTCTATATATCACAATTATTTCTTTTTAATGAAATTTACAAGAGCGATAGATAGAGGGTGGTGCAATTGGGTTGCCTTGAAAAGAGACGAGAATTGAATTGGAATGGCCAATCTTTCCTAATCATTACCGCGTATTCTATGGCTGTTAGCAAATCCCCTTGCCCTCTTCCTCAGCCAGCATTGTGTCATCAAAGGATTCAGGATATGTGGAATTGAATCAACATAAAACGTGACCGGGTTGATTGAAACATCTCCATTAGAGATCATCATCTTCTTTAATAATGAATTACAGAATGATGCGATAGGAATAAAGATACCCACAGAGAAAATATTTCCAACTAATATCCTATCAAATCCCTCTCATATTTTTGTTTATTTATTTATTTATTATAAAATAATGCTCTGAAGTGGACACCTCGTAGAGCAGAAATAAAAAAAATACAGAAATAGTTACATTTAAATGAGTAAGTCTCTCTCAAATTGTAATATAATCAATACAAGGCCAACATCTCCCAACCCAGAGTTAACACTAGCAGGCGAATCAACCAGTGACACAGTCTACCCCCCCCCCCCCCACACACCCGAGAAGATACACCCTGAGTGAGCGATGGAAAGATGATGAAGAAAGCGATGTACGGATATGTAATATTTAATATTTTGCTTGTTATTCAATCTCCCGGTTTTGTTAATAAATATAATAATAACATAACTATCATCTAGGTATTCTAGATTATGAATATATTTTTCACCATCATTGAGAATACATAACTAAAACTGGTTTGACGCAACCCGACTCCACTTGATTCTATTCCTTACCATCTCTTTCAATTCTCTAAGGGCCAGTTGTATGTCGGTTGGTAAAGTCTTTGTAAAAGCTGACAAAGGGTAAAACCTTAGAATTCACCTTGTGCCCGGCGGGATGTCCAATCAGATGAAGTTCTTGTCATCTGATTGGCCATCCGCCCGGGCACAATGTGCATTCTAAGATTTTATTTTACCCTTTGTCAACTTTTACAAAGATTTTACCAACCGACATACAACTGGCACTAAGAAAATCACAAGAGATGGTCATCAACTAGATCTGAAATAGAATGGAACATTACTTTACCCATTCAGGGTATGGTCAAGTATTCTAATCGTGCTTAAAAAAAGTGTGTTTTTTGCTTCGTTTTTTCGAACTGAAAAATAACTTAAACTAATTAGATACAAAAATTGAGCGAAACCATGGGGCGTTTGGATCTACAAGAAAGCCTTATCGAGTGAACATAGAACAAATTATATTTAACGATACATTGATTATTTTTTCAAAATGTCTGTTAGTACCTTAGTAAGTTAGCAAATTTTGTGTACTCCCTAGCTCAAAAACTAGTGTGAATATCAAAACGAAATTTCACATGTAGTTTTTTTGTTTTGAGATTAAAAGCTCATTAGATTTTGGTTGAAATCGAACTCAAAATTAAGGGGAGAGGTGTTCTTAAAAAATTTAAATTATAAAATTTTCAAACTAATTAACCAAGAAAAATGCAATTTTTACTAAAAGGATCTTATATAAAGAGTCATTATTTCTTTCAAGAACCAAAGTGGAGAAATCAATATTAACACCTTTTGATCGATTTCTACGAAATTTCGCAGATACACTCTATACAACCTTATTAAAATGTCTCACTTTGTGAAATTGATAGTGTGATCCAAAGAGAAGGTTCAAAAATAATTTTAAATAATAAAATTTTCAAACAAAATTGAAGAAAAATGGAAAGTGGTATACATTTTATAAGTTTCAGCTTCATCTAGCTAGATTAGACATTTTTAATGAGATTATCCTTCTATCTTCTTTTATGTACAGTGTACACTGTACACATGCCAAGGCACCAAAATGAATTTTTTGTTAGTGGTGCCCCTTTACTCCTGATACCCTAAGCAGGTGATTATTGAACTTAATTGTTTTTATCCGGGCTTGCTAGTAACGGTTTATTTTCCCAGGTCGATTACAACCAATTTACCCAGCGATATCGTATGCGAGTTTCTTCCTCCGTGAAAACTCGAGTGGTCTAATTGGGAATCCATGTATAAATTAAAAAGTTTATGTACCTGTTTTTGAATCCATAGAGTTTCTTCACTTCTTAATCCTTTTAATTAAGAAATAATCGAAGAACAAACATCAATTTCCGTAGGTAAAATTTTAAAAATTTTAAAGAAAATAATCTGAAAATAAAAATAAATATATAGCTAATAAGATATCATTTAATATTGAAAAATATTATGTATATTTGTTAAAGTTTATAAAATATATAAATATTATATTATTTTAATTATGTATGTTATCTGAAAGAATGACAATTTTTAATGAAAACGCTTTTTAGTTGATCTAGCAACGTTTCGTCTTTTAATTTAGAATTTCTTCAGGCATCGATCAATTATAAGATTGTGTATTCAGTTATTCGTTATTATATAGGTATATCTCTAACGTTTGGAATTTAAATCGGCTATAAAAAAAACTAATGGATATTTTTTCAAAATTATAAGTTTATTAGAAAGATTGGACATTTTCATTTAAGAATTAAACACAACGTCATTCAAATGACTGCCACGGCTGGCTTGACAGTACCCCATCCGATCAACCCAATTGAAAATGTACTGAAAAATTGTCACTGCCACAGTCATTTGAATGACGTTGTGTTTCATTCTTAAATGAAAATGTCCAATCTTTCTAATAAACTCATAATTTTGAAAAAATATCCATTAGTTTTTTTTATAGCCGATTCAAATTCCAAACGTTAGATGGCCCACCCTATATATATATATGCACTAATTTGAAAGTCCCTTGTATTATTTAAATCATTAGATTGAAAAGAAAATGTTAACTATTTATCGGTTGCTACTGAATAAATATTTAAAAGTGACATCAACAATCTGCATACATAAAATAAGTGAATTTTAGGCTATCAATGATTCTTAAACTATGGGTCGTGATCCCATTTTGGGTTTCTTATCTAAATTTTGGAGTCACAAAACATAAAACAACAATGACAATGAAAAAATTATAAAGTACCTACAGCGAACAAAAATTAATTCAAAAAAATTAAAGCGTAGTGAATTCAAGGTATCTGTCATTGAATGAATTTTGGCTTGGAATTAGGGGCAGAATTCTCAATAATTTCTGAAGTGAATGACCCTAAGTATACTTTTCAATTTTGTACTGCATATTTATGCGAAGTGACGATCTCAGCATTAACAATTATATAATCAAAATACCAAAATATGGAAGATGCTCTAGTTTCGTCGCACTCTGTATCAAATATTCAACAAGATTTGATTCTTTTTGTAATAAGAAACAAGCACATATGTATTTTATTAATGTCTAAATTTATTATTTAGTTTGAATAAATTATAAAATTAATATAATCGATATGTTTAATAAAAATTTGCTTTAAAATATTTTTATTACTTTATGATTTATTAGTAAAATCTTTTGTTTATTTCATTTATTATGTATGTATCTGAGATTTATCATTCAAAATGGGGCCGCGAATGAAAAAGTTTAAGAAGCACAGGGCTATATAATTGATGCCAGACTGAAGAACTCCTAAATTAAAGGAAGAAACGTCTCCAAATCAATTAAAAGCGTTTTCATTAAACATTGTCTTTCTTCTCGATATCCTACATACTTAAATCTCATGAAGGGCTATAATTTCCAATGATTGTATATTGTATTTATTGTTACAAAATAAAAATTAAGTATTTCTTAAGATGGTCAATCAGAGGGAACTGAAACTATACAGTGATTTGTTGAAAAATAATAATATAAAAGAGAAAAATACATTCAATTAGTACCACAAGTAAATGTATTCTATTCCAGTTAGAATGAATATTTAGGACACCGTATATACACTACCTTTCAAAAAAAGCGAACACTTGAAATTTTCATGTTTTAGGATTTTATTTTATAAATATATACATTTGAGCATAAATAATGCATTACTATCATTCTAATGATAATAAATTAATAAAAAAAATTCTATAAACAAATTATGTAAATTATTTTTTAATTTATTGCCGCTTTTGCTCTAAAATTAGAAATTCAAATTATATGAATTTTTCAATATTTTTTATTTATTTATTTTAAAATAGAATTTTAATGATTATTTGGTACTTTAATCCAGCGTTTCTCAGCCTTTCAGTATTTGAGACCCAATTTCAATCATAATTTTCATATTATAGCAATGTATTGTATTAGCCGAGAGCTTAAGACACTAGCCTTCTAAGCAGGAGTCCCGGGTTCGAGTCCGAGTCCCTGCATTGATATTTGACCGGCTATAATCTGATTCCTAGTCACCAATCCGTCTGGCAAGCGTGGTGACTTAATACCAACCCCCTTCCATTTTGATGGAAGAGGCCTATATTCAGGAGTGGATTGTCGCTATCGACAGGCTAATGATGATGATGATTGTATACAATAATGCGTTGTGAGAATGTTGACGCTAAAGCTGACCTTAATATTACAAACCTTAAAAATTACTAAGAATAAGTTAATTTATTGATATTTGGCAACCCCGATCCGCTGCATAGACAAAATGCATGTGAAACCTGCTGCACACGAGGCTTTTTCCTCTACCTGTTTTTGGGATGGGAGCTCTCTGTTTGCAATTTGGAGGCCAATCGAAATGACGTCACTGCTGGCTGTCCTTCTGGCTTGCTTGACTTAAAAGATAGGACATGTTACATGTTCTATTTTCCGAATTGGTCCTGGGGTCCCATCTGCTAACAGCAGAGCAGACGAAAAATTATTAAAACAAGCCTCGTGTCCAGGGGCCTTAAGAATGTTTTTTATTTTGCTTTTCTTTCAGTAAATTAAATAATTTTTCTAATAATATTTTTTTCTGATATGCTCGCTCTCCCTATTCAGTGTTATCACGTCCCCCTAGGGTAGAGCGCCCCACAGGTTGAAGTTAATCTATTTAAAGAAAAAATCAACTGCTTCAAAATCAACTTACGAACTTGGTTCGAATAACAAAAATTTCAAGTCTTGCTTTTTTTGAAAGACTGTATTATTTTTAACAAGTAAAAACATGTTATCTTAAACTTAATTCATTTGTATACCACAAGTAGTATATCTTGGATATTATTTTTGAAAATATCTCCAACCAAAAGAGTATCTTTCAGGATCAAAAAATATTTTTGAGCAACCAAGAAAGTTTATTATTATTTAAAAAACAAAAGGTGTTTATTAGAACTGAAAATTATTTATAGATTAAAAAAATAAATTCTTTTAAAATAGGTTAGAAGTTGTTTATTTTCGAATAATTAAATGAAAATTACTCTTTAATAATAGCCTAGTACCTTTTATTTGTTCGTTTTGTATTTCATTTTCCAATGAAATGACAGATACATGCTTTTAAAATTCTTTAAATTTGTGATTAGTTCGTTATCTTTCTTCTGTTTTTCCATTATTTGAGTTCTTATTCGTAGACACTCAAGATCGTTGAGTGTAGTAGCCACTTTTGTAGTGTTGTTTCGAGGGAGGTGCAACAGGTGCACAAGCTTAGCTTGAGATTAAGGAGGCTGAAATTGAAACTGAAAAAAAAAACAAATTTAAAAAAAAAATTAAAAGTTTTCATTAAAAATTAAAAAAAAAAAAAATTAAGAATTTTCAATAAAAGTTGATAAAAAAACTACTACATTACATCAAATTTAGTGTCGCGTTAATTATTTTATCCTTTTTAATATGTACCTTTGAAGTCTTTTTTTATTTTTCAATTTTTATAAACAAGAATGCGGAATTAAAAAAATGAATTGTTTTTCAATTTTGATATCATTTCATTTAATTGAATGCGTTTTTGCTCATTCAAAACAATTTTTTGTTTATTTATTCAACCACTTGTTTTATTTTGATTGAAATTTCATTAATTTTCGTGATAATTTATATGGGACCAACTAGATAACAGTGCTTACTTACCTTATGCAAAAAAGTGAATTCGAATTTATGATTTTCATTAATATTTATGCGCACACCTACATAAAAAATGTATAATAAGTATATATATTTATCGAATTGATAAATTCCTCCTTTTTTTAAGTCTGTTAAATAGTATATTATACATCAAGGGAGAGAAATGCATTATTTTTCTCGAGGTGTAATTTGTAGGCAGAGGTCGAAGCCCGCTGGCTACAAAGTACCGAGGGATAAATAGCATTCTCTCCTGAGGTGTATATGTTGCAGTAAAAACCCGTTTTTAGTAAGAACGCGTTTCACTGAAAACCTTTATGGCAACTAGAGTTTACTGATGTTGGTTGAGTTTGGTTCAAGGGTCTAGAATCTTCATTTTTGACCTTCCGCCTCATTTTGGATGTTTATTTTCAAAAAATTTTAAACAAAAATGTCAAAAATTAGGAGCAAAGTTGTAGAGAATGTAATTTTTGACATTTTCGTTTAAAATTTTTTGAAAATAAACACCCAAAATGAGGCGGAAGGTCAAAAATAAAGATTCTAGACCTTTGAACCAAATTCAAACAACATCAGTAAACTCTAGTTGCCACAAAGGTATTCAGTAGAACGCGTTTGAATTAGTAAGAACGCGTTCTTACTAAAAAAAACGGGTCTTTACTGCAACATATATACTATTTTTTTCACGACCTCATATTTAAAACAAATATTTAAATAAAATATTGACACATTAATTTTTCACAATCAAATTAAATTAAATATATAGTTGCCTACGTATTCCTTGTTTTCTTTTTTTGTTGCTATAACTATATTCAGGATTCCGTACAAATTAAAAAAGAAATATTGCAAATTAATTATTGATGGGTGAAAGGTTCGGCAAAATAGATACTGAAACGAGTTCAAGCAATCTGCCAATACATTTAGCTAGTGAAGTAGCCAGAAAATTTTCATGGGGGGGGGGGGGTCAATCCACAAAGCAAAATACTTAGTGGGAATCAACTTTTAGTAAATAACATTCCTATTCAAAATGAAAGTTCATAAAATTTCCTTGAAATTTCATCATTTAGGGGTTTTCTACGACCAACCGTTCGGGCTCAAGCGCTAGTTGAAAATTGGCATATAAATATTTTCTGTTTCCGCAAATCTCAAAAATTCAATCGAATAGAGAAACTCCTCCTTTTTTTGAAGTCGGTTAAAAACACGCACTTTTTTCGATTTTTTCCCATTTTGACCATGTAAGAGCACGTTTTCTACAAGTCCACTCTACATTTTTAAACTAGATTAAATTTGATACAATTTAAACAAAGCTTCATCTTAATTGGATAATGGAAACCCTTGCCGCAATGTTGTTAAAGTTTAGAAAAACTGTAATTTTTTGCAAAAATCGCAGTTTTTCATTCATAAAATGAAAACCATTCATCCTAGAAACTTGATTTCTGTCTAATTCTCTCGGAAATTTTGTTGACTTGTACGTTTACTTGGGCCGCTTTTTTATAAAAATCTTAGATTTATAGATATTCAGCATTTTGCATATCGGAGAAAAACCCTAAATGATGAAATTTGTAGGAAATTTTATTAACTTTCATTTTGAATAGGAAGGTTATTTATGAAAAGTTGATAACTTTCGAGTTATAAGCAAAAAAATCGCCAAAAACTGAGATTTTTTACCTTTTTTTGCATTTTTGACAATATTCCGTCACGAAATTTTCTTAGCAAATTTCAGATTCGGATTCAGCACACCAAAAAACATATAGGATCAAGAAATCAAAACTACCCCAAAACTTTCCCGTGAGGGGCCCTTTAGAGAACAATTTAACTGGACTAAAAAGATACTTTAAGAAATTAAAAAAGAACACAATTCTTGACATATGAAATATATTTAATTACGGTTAGTTTGCCATAAGAAACGGTTTGTCATTGCCGTTACTTCTTTAAACCCCCCCCCCCCCCCTCCCCGTGGCTACGCTTCTACATTTAGCAAAAAATTTGGGTGTAAAGGAAGTAGTGAGCTCAAATGAGCTGGCGACTGAAGAAGTAAATAGGTATAAATTTACTTCTAAAAATGATTTTTAATTATTATTTGAATTGTAATTTTGTAATTAATATAAATAAATAATCAACTTTGCTTTTCATTTGTATTAACATAATTATTTCCCACGGGAAATAATATGTATATTAGCTGCCGTAGGAAATAATGTGACATTTCTATCCCTAATTAGATGTCATAGAAACTGATTTCTATATATATTTTGTTATACTTTATAAACAATTGTTATTTCCTATTTGTTTTTCAATATTTTTCTAAAAAATCTTAAAAAGAAGTCTAAAGGATTAAGTAATAAATCATTGCCCAATGAAAGCTAATGACAGCTCTCATCTTAACTGAAATTCATTCATAATATAAAGAAATAAAGAAATAAATACCTTTACATGATGTGGAATTATTTAATTTCGAATCATTAAATGAAAATTACTCTCTATTGACTAGCTGGTACATTATTTGTTCGATTTGTATTCCTTTTTCTAATGAAATGACAGATTCTTTCAAATTCTTTAAATCTGGGATTATTTTGGATGAGTCGTTTTCTATTTTCTCTCTTCTTTCTGACATTTGAGTCTTTACACGTAGGCTCTCAAGATCGAGTGTGGTTGCCACTTGGGTAGTGTTGAAATGGCGTTAATAACAGGGGGTAAATAGCCCCTCTCTCCGGAATGCTTCAAAGTGGTGGAGGAGGTAAATGGAAGGAAATAATTGACCCCTCTCGTCCTACCAAGGTTTTTCCTCCCTGGAGTTGTCAGGGCAATTGCCCAAGGCCCAAAATGAAGGGTCCGGAAATGACTAAGGCCTGTAAATCAGATATGCACCATTAACAATTATTTGAAATTTTATGAAGACCAGAATTAATGCATGTAGTATGATGTATATTTATCAACAAAATAATATAATAGCAACATTTTCAAATTTAGATATTATTTTAAGAATACCTACATCTAACTGTGCCAATAAATCACATACTACTAATAAAGGGCATTTGTGCCTGCCTCTGTATGTACCTATCTATCTATATACCTATGCCCCCCCCCCCCCCAGGGGGTAGGAGGTGAGGTCCAGGGGTGGGGTTGGGAGGTACTAAAGCTCATTTGTGCCTGCCTCTGTACCTACCTATGTACCTATGTACCTATGTCCGTCCCCCAACAAAAACAGTCGTCATGGTTACCAATTTAAATGAAATTATCTATATATATAAAATTAAGGTTTAGTCTGTACATTGGTGGGGGGGGGGGGGGTGCTGAGTGGGTTTCGGGGGTCCAGGGGGCGAGCCCCCCGGCTAGCAAGAGGGCCGCCAAAGGCGGTTCTTGCAGCTAGTAAATAAATAAATCTTTATTCCTCGACCTGCTTAGGGCCGGTTGTATGTCGCAAAGTAAATGCTTTTTACCACTAACCAAGGGTAGATGGTAAATGGAGGGGCTGGGATGGCCAATCAGATGCGACATACAACCGGGCCTTAGAGGCACAAGTCCTCGGTGTCTAGTTCCTCCAAATACAATACAATCTAGCTACAATACATTAACAAACATCAATACAAATTAACTACAACAATTTCAAATAATAAACAAGTACAAAAAAAAATAGAAATGTATGCTCATTAACAAATAACATGGCCATAGCGACGCATTAGCCATCCCGGAATTTGCGATAAGCTGTTAAGGAAACCAGGTCAAAACCTTAACAAGGATGGTATGACCTCTCTCTACCTCATCTAATCTCAGCTTGTGAGAACTAAATAAAATTTTGAACAACTCTATGACTTTAGGACTTCACAAAATTTATAATTGATTTAATCATAGGAGACAGAGTACTATAATCCCAACTAGTAATAAATAGACTGTTCCACAAATCAATGCCAGATCCTACAAATGAATGCAAACCTACATATTAATATCTGAATTAACTAAGTAGTAGGAACCAGACCTACTTTTGAATTAATACCATTCTTCCCTAAATCCTTATAGTCTAAATAACCATCTGAATAATCCTCATAACAATAACCATTACTGGTTTCAACAACTATACTTCTAGCCCCAACCCTGGATTGACTACCCCTTACACCCCATATTATCTAAAAAAAAAATACAAGTGCAGGTAGGACATATTCCGTTCTCAAAAGAGTAAAAAATTATTAGGGAAGTACTTTAGGACAAAAAAAAATTAAATAATTTATCTATATTATCTAATGAAAATGTTGCTTTGAATGAGTTTCCAAATTATGAAGATTTGATTACTCAATTCACTGAATTGAAAGCACAAAAAAATTATTGTAAATAAGTTCTATTATGAAATTTCGGGCCCGGGGCCCAAAATCTCAAGCGGGCCCCTTCTTATGGAATAAGTATGTGTTTTTATGAAGTGGAATAATAATACAAAATGTCACGACCCGGGCCCGGGACCCACGGGTGCACTTGGACCCCCCCTTGCGGAGCCTATGTGGACGATTACAATACTTGACCACACCCCTGACCACGCCGGGGGCCCAAAATGTCAAACGGGCCCCTTCTTATGGAATAAGTATGTTTTTTTATGAATTAATAAAAAAAATGTCAAGAGCTGGGCCCGGGACCCACGGGTGCACCTGGACCCCCCCTTGCGGGGACTATGTGGACGATTACAATACTTGACCACACGCCTGAACACGCCTGGGGTCCAAAATCTCAAACGGGTCCCTTCTTATGGAATAAGTATGTGTTTTTATGAAGTGGAATAATAAAAAAAATGTCACGGCCGGGTACAGGCCCCTGTGGAGCCCAGGCCCGGGAGCCACTGGTGCACCTGGACCCCCCATGGGGAGGCTATGTGGACGATTACAATGCTTGACCACACCCTGTATGGGAAAGTAATATAGATAAACAATTGTTATTCGTATTTATTTCATTATTTTTCTAATAAAATAATAATAAGAAAGAAAAGTTTAAAAAATATAAATAAAAGTAATAAAATATTGCTCAATGAAAGCTATTAACAGCTCATATTTTAACTGGAATTCATTTATAGTACCTATAAAAAAATAAATACCTTTAAAACAAGATGTAAATTTTTTAATTAAATGAAAATTGCCACGTGACATCTAAAAACGAATACTTAAAAAAAATTCTGCTTTTTTTCAATAAGTGGATATTCTATGCCTTGCATATAAACACCTGGAAAAGAGTAATTGAATGATTTTTGCATAGATATTGATAATGTTTTTAGAAGGTTTTTTTTTTTTTTTATATTATTTATTGGATTTTTAGAAGGTTAATATTTGACAATTGTGTCAAAAATACCAATGATTAAATGCATGAATGCAGAGCTCGCTCTGGTTGTTTCTTATCTAAAGTGGCGAGCGGTAGGTTGAAATATTAATTCCAAAAATTCAATAATATTTGCTTGAGCTCGTTTAAAAATTCTTTCAGAGAAAATAATTTTTAAAATAGTAGTTTAATTCCGAGAGATGACTGGCTGATGACATCGGCTATCATCTATGAGCTTCCATTCATTCCGACAAATGAACACGAACTTATTAATAATATAATTAAATAAACTGGTAGATAATAAATAAATCTATTAAATTAAAACAAGCATATAATGTAAAATTCAACGAATGAATTAATTTGTTTGATGAATGGTTTTTTCATAAAAAAGAAATCAGCTATTTTATGATTTCTCTGTGAATGTTTTATTAAAACAAATAAATTGAAAAATACGAAATAAAAAATGTATATTATTAAATAATAATAAACTCAAAAGATAATTATGATCTATATATAACATACACTCCAGTGGCTCAACCGCAGAATTTTGTCCTGGGCTAATACACAGACACACACACATATATATAAATGTAGGTTTGAAATCTTAATAAGAAATTTTTTAATTACGCTCATCTGTAAACCAAATGTAATGGTCAAGTGATTTCCGCCACGACAAACGAACCCTTGCAAAAGACGCCTTCCGCCCTTTTTCAAGTAAGCCTTGGACACTTAATAAAAGTCTCTAAAGATTATAATCCGAAAGGAAATAAGTAATATATCAAAGAGTATGATGACAAGTCTGTGAATTCTCCAAATATTGTTATTAACGAATGTTTTACTAAATGGAATTTTCCATTTACTGTCACATGATATTTCTCCCTCCACCCTTAACGAAATGTCAAAGCTTTGCACTTGCAATCCGACTTGCAGTCAGACAACGAACAGACGAGGTTCAGGCACGATATATTCAACCCCATCAGCTTAAACGAATAACGAAGACTCTCTTAACGATTACGATTACTATTACGCCTTTATCAAATAACGCCCTTCAAGTGAAAGTGTTATTTAAACCTGTAGGTATATAGAATATTATACCTGTTAATAAATATTTTATCTTAAATGAACACCTTTTATTTGATAAACTCCTAGACATATAACTGAAAAGCCACAGTGAACCCACACGCAGAGATGAAGAATACAAATCCCACATATATACTTATATATTACCTATATAGAGGGGTGAACCGCGACCTAATAGCGTGTAAACCACTTTCATTACCAAATATTTCCAAAAAATTCTTGTACTCTAAATACTAAAATATTAAAATAATTCCACATAATTTAAAGATGAGTAAACCTAATTCAATTCGTGGTTGACCCCTCGACGGGGGAGTTTTTTTTATCTTGAGACAGTCTTATAACTCAAAAACAATGCATTATATGAAAAAAAGTTTAAAATAAAAGTTTATTTATATCAGGGGGAAACTAAACTACGCTATTGTTTGTCGACCTAGAACAAGCTTTCAAGGGTATTTCGAGGTCAGGTTCTGTTTTTTAAATGGAAACCTATATGTTTCTGTACATATTCTTAATCTAGAAAAAAAATTGAACAACTTTCATTAGAACTATTTTTTTTATACGACAAATAATACAAAATTCTAATAAATTAATACAATATTAGTACCTATAGGTATGAAAACCATTTATAAAAATTAAAAAATTTCAATAATATCAACTAAATAAAAATAAATAGACATATAAAACATGATAATAATAGTCACAATTTATTTATTAACTGTGTAATAGAAATATAATTAGATAAATATATTATAAAAGAGGTACAGGTGTCTGCTGTATGGTACACGGTACAATATTTATTAGAAAATTTGACAATTTTTAAATACAAATGTTATCATTTTTAATAGAATTTTTGAGTGCACATTACATCTTAACATAAAATTTTTTTTCTATGGCTTGTGGATTAAATAAATTATCAAAATATTGTATTAAGAAAAATGACTTTTAAATAATGAACATGAAATAAATATTTTAACAGAAAAATCAACAAGTTTTTTCTTCCAAGACAAACATTCTGCTCCAGAAACCTTTGAAACAATATTATTAATATAATTATTATTGGCCAACTTCAGCATATATTATCAATGCAATGTACTTTTAAATGGTAAAGCCGTTTAAGTTTGATTAAAGTTGAAGGGTTGCAAGTATCAATTTCTCATTTCATGTCGCATCAATTAATTCAGTGGGATTCAAATAAAATGAATATGTCGGATTTAGATAAGGGGCAAATCAATGAATATTCAACCATAATTTCGTCGATTATGTTGTCTTGCTCAATTCCAAAATCAAAAAATACAACTGTAAATTACTAAATTGAAAGTTTTTGCCGAGAGTAGCAGAATTTTTATATATTGAAGGAGACAATAAAAGATTGTGTCTTCTGCTGGATTATAAATTTTATTTATTTATAACGATTGTCTCCTTCAACTGTAAATTACTTCTATAAGTTCTGAAATAAATTCATTTAAGTGTCATCAAATCAGATGTATCGTTGTCAATTTTTCCAGGTCATTTAATTAGCTATTTAAACTATCTTAGCTTACATGTTCGAACATGCCAAATATAAACTGAATGAAATTTTAATGCTTATTTAAATGTATTTCAGAAGTGAAGTTACAACTCTCATTTTTCGATTTTAGGATTATATTTTCACCGTTTTAGATTTTCTTTCTTTTAGTGGTAGAAAAAAGTGGTAGAAGTAATCTTATGCTATTTTTATTACATTCATGTTTTTGATGAGATACGACATAGCGGGCGCGATAACTTGACCATGCGCCTCTAAAGAAAACAGCTCTTAGGGTTCTTTGGAAGGTTCATCATAGAACCAAGGACATCAAATTTTTTTTAATGAAAATGATGAGAGAAGGAGTTTCACCAAAAAAGTGCACCCCTAAAGGCCTGGGTTGGCCCCTCCATCGTGAAAAGAAGAAGAAGAAGAAGGGATTTTATGAGCTGGGTAGGGGTCGAATGTATCTGTGGATACGGGTCTTAAACAGCTGAAGGTTATAAGTCGCGGGGAAGACGGTGGGTGGGAGCGAGTTCCAGTCTCTGGAGGTCATAGAAATAAAAGAGTTGGCGAAAGCGCTTGTTCGATTTTTATTCAATTTGACAATTTTTTCAATTTTTATCCAATTTGTTGCTTAATTTTCAGAATGCTATGTACATATGGGTGATTCACAATGAGTGTAAAATATTTTGGTAAATTGTTGGGAAGTAATTTCAAGAAAAATGTGTTATATAGGTCCTATTTCAATCCTTTACAGAACTACAGCTGATCAAAAGTTTATTTAGAAATATGGACAGGCATTAAATATTTATTTAGCAATGAAAACAACACACAATTAATATTAATTGTTATTTGAAACTAGAATATAACAGATTTTGGGACCACCTAAAGAACATCGTATACAATACATTATAGTGTTTAAATAAATACTCGCAAAAAGTAGTCTCAAAGAACAATGGATGCTGCCACTCAAATACAAAAAACCGGTACCGCTTATAACTTATTAACTCGTAGGTGTGAATATTGCAAGCGATCTCAAGGAGCTTTGTGAACATTAATTTTTTTTAACAAAAAATATATAATATTAATGGTAAGTTGCTTTAATTGTTAATTAATTACTAAGTAAATAAAATTTTGAAAAACTGTATTTTCGTAAGTGGTTGAAATAGGACCTATGTTGAAATAACATTTTTTTTTTGCTTAAAATGACGTCACCAACAATGTTCCATAGTTTTTACTCTCGTGGTGATTGTACAATATATTAAAAGGAAAAAGAAAAAATATATAATCATTTTTTAAAGAGAACACAAGAGATTCTCAACTACTGAATTCGAAGAGTTGGAGATGATTTTTATAATTTTATTAAACTATTTTCTATTATAAGTAAAAAAAACCCATTAATTATACTAATCACTAACACCTCGATTCCAGTAGTTGACAATCTCTTGTGTTTTCTGTAGATATCTTAATTTCGCTATTATCTGCAATTTGAACTTATCTATTTTTATTTTCTCCTAAAATAAATCAATAAATGTATTTTTCTATCAAAATAAAATTAAAATTCCATTATTAAAGTTTACTGAGGGTGAAAAACAAGAGAAAGGGTGAATTACCGTAAACCAAAAATATCAAAGTAAGAGAGAGAGAGAGAGAAAGTATATACACACAGGAAAAGTGAATGAGAAATGGAAGATTAATTTATCATCCCTATGAAAATTAATATTCCTTTACAAACTAACACAGGGAGCCAAGTCAGTTTTAGAAGAGACATATTAATAGCAGTATTAATAATAATAGTCGGAACATAAGGAAAAGTTTCATTCTCCATCTCACTCTCACTCACTCATTCATATACAAGAAGATGAAGAAGGAAGAAGGGTTGCGAATTCAGGAAAGTGTGAGCGAGAGAAAGGGGGAGGGAGTACGGAAATGAGAAATAGAATGAATGGAATTTGATGGATCTGCAAAATGGAATTTCTAAGCCCCATTTAAATATAATCTTATGTTATGATTAAAAAAATAGATAATTATTTGAATTTTGAAAAATATACATTTTTCAAAATTCCTGCTTTACTGAGGCAATTTCCTCAATATTAAATTTACTTTACAAAAAAGAAAATTGAGGAAAAATAAAACTTTTTTAAGATTCAGTAAGCTCACCAGTTAGAGCCTTAGTAATAAACTAAGATTTAATAAAAAATTAGAAATTTTTTTTTTATTTTAATTATTTTGAGAAAAAATGATATTTTCTGCATTTTCGAACCGGAAGTTTTAAAATCTATCGCGTTCTACTTATTTGTGTGAGTACTTATATTACTAAGCCTGGCACAATGCAGACGAGTCTCCCGAGTAATTAAACCTAAATATCTTGTAAGATATCGATGGTGTTGAGGAAAAAGGGCCAATGTTTTTCCAATAGGACCAATCTGATTTTACCCTCTTGAGGTCATCAGTTAATTTGGGCCAATCTGCAGGGGCCGAATTGAAATCAACATGCTTAAAATTCAAAAGAGCCAAACTGCATTTAAATTAATCCAGAGGGCCATTTTTGAAACTTGTTTAAATTCTTCTTTCGTTTATCTTTTTTTTTCTTATTATTTCAGCAGTTTGGTGGCCCCTTTAGTATAAGCGACTATGCTAAAGGGCCAATGTACAACACTCTTGAAATTTCATTTTCTTGCAATTAATCAGTTAAAATTAAGGATGTATAATAAAACATAGCTAATATTTGCCATTAACTGTTACATAAACAATATATAAGCTTGCAAAAAAAATGAGTTGTAATCGCAGTTTTCAGTTTTAGAAACATTCTGGAAATTACAGATTGGCCCTTTTTCCTCAATACCGTCGATATGTTTGATTGAGATGTCAGAAGGGTATGGCCTGGGTGCAGTTCCAGAAGATTTTTTCAATCCCGGGAGTCGAGATCTATTAAATCACTAGGTTCTGATTCTCATTCTTTATCACCAAAAAAATACTGGTTAACCAAATCTTTTGCATATTCAGGTATGGAGGAAATGGTTGATTTTTTTTTTTTTTTAAATGGCCTTATTTATCAAATTCGATCATCTGTTTTAACTTCTCGGGTTTTAAATCGTGAATTCCCGGATTTTAGGTTATAAAAACAGCTAATTTCCCGGGAGCGAAATTTCGGGACTAGTTCACAACCTCTGGGAACGATCCCAAATGTTTTTCCGGGATTCGGGCAGTTGGCTTCTGACATCTAAATTAAACATTTACAATAATATCATTGATAATGGCTTTTAAGTAAAATTTTTCATATGTGGTCTTCATGCCACAAAAACATAATTGCGATAACTCAAAAATAGTAAATAGCAGAGATATATAAATCTCTTATTATTACAAATTTAACTTACAAATTTTATAATTTTTAAAGAGCTAGGTGTCGGTTATAGGGGAAACATTTTAAAAAAGAGTAAATAAAATTGCTAGGTAGCTTTCACATAAATAAAACAAATATATATTTTGAGTTTTATCTCGAAATATATATTTCTGGTTACGAGCCCATCATCAGGAGTTCAAGAAAACTCAAAACATATATTAATTTGTTTTATTTATGTGAAAGCTATCTTGCAATTTTATTTACTCTTACAAATTTTACACTTATTCGGCTCAATTCGACCTTTTATTGGTAAACATTCTCAAGATTAATTTCTTTCGAAAAATCATTTATTTTACTCATATAATATTTTTTTGCTCAAAAAAAAAATATTCTATGAATATAGATTTTTCAGAAGAAATTAACGCTGGAAAAATCTTCCAAGAACGCCAACAAATAAAATGAACCAAACTCTAACTTCAATATAATATATTTAAAAAGTATAGGTATTTCTTAATTTATTTAAAGTACCTAATACATATTAGCATTTATCGTTAAAATTATTAACTAAGGCTAGGCACATACAGTCGATTTTCAGTCGAGCCAACAATTTAGTTGGGTTGGTTTGAAATCGTGATGCATTATCAATTCATAACCAATTCTAATTAACTAGATAAACTCGTTTTTTTTTTATCATACGTGCTCATCGATCGCTTTTGATTAAATAATCGAGTTGATTTGCAGTTGTGTTGTGTATGCACCTACATTAAACTTAATATATCATCAACTAAACTATCGCTCGACTAAAAATCGACTGTGTGTGCTAGCCTAATACTCCTATTTATATTATCTATTAATATGAAAGGTTTTCTAATAGAATAAAAAAGAATAATACAAAATTAAAGAATATTCAAGTCACATTCAGAGTAAATTTAACATAGGTGTTTGTCACAATCGCTTGAATTCATTAGTCGCTTAAAACAGGGCAGATTCAAGACATTTCGTTCTTCACTTAATGTGACCGTTAACGGTGTGGGTCAGTCACTGGTAATTCATGATCGGATGTATATTTCCTCCATCGTCATGGTAATTACCCTTTTAATTGAAATGTAGAGCCGGTCACAATAGGTGGTCCTTTGTTTTATAATTAATTCATCTCTTCATCAACTTGACATTCCCTAGATGCCAATTGGAATCTTTAACTAAAATAAAATAAAAAGAAAATTAATATGACATAATATTTCTAGAAAATCATAGATCAAAGATGGTGTCATCTATTAATTCCGATGGAGTGGAATATTTTTAATTATATGTCAGAGGGGTTGTTTTTCACCCCCTCGGGAATCGAACCCGAGTGCCAGTAACAGCAATCCGGGCCACCTGGCTCATCTGACACCATCTTTGATCTATGATTTTCTAGTAAATTTGAATCTATTACCATCGGCAAATTAATATCTTTCATAATATTTCTAATGAAGTTCAGATTAAATCTGATTTTATGATTTTCCTAGACAATTTAAATCTAGTTCTATAGGCAACTTTAACTTTCATATTCAATTTGGAAAAGTCATTCCATTGTCCTTCGAATTTAAAATTTTTTCAAAATTCGAACACTCAAACATTGGCGAAGTTAGGGATTTTCCCTAGGGGGGTGGGGGGCAGTCGGCCAGGTGATTAGCCATCACAAGTTTTCAATTTCAGTAATCCGATTATAAAAACAACTAACTTTTTAGTAAAATTGACAAATTTTGGAAGTAACGAAATAATTTAATTAGAAATACATAAGTGATAACTCCTAATAATTGAGTTTCAATTTTTCTAGGTGGAACAATGAGTTTTGTAGGGAGCACTGCCCCCTTGCACTTCGTCTAAATACGCCCATGCACTCAACCACCTTTATTTAAACTATATATGGCATGGCTATGTGTTTGAATTTTGAAACACTGGACCGCGAAATTTTGGAAATGAAGCTTTGAATCTTTGAGTGAAATATTTAGCGCGTTTACTTATGTCAGAAGGGTTGGCTTCAGAGAATAGCTAATTGGCTCGGATTACTATTATTGGCACTTTGGTTCGATTTCCGAGGGGATAAAAAACAACCCTTCTGACATATAATTAAAAATAATCAATTCCATCTCGGTTTTAATAGACGACACCCTCTTGTGTTATTCTTAGAAAATTTAAATCAATTTCTATCGGCAACTTGGATTCTCATTTTCACCTGTAAGTTATCAAGTTAAAAAGCCCAAAATCTAATTAGTTCTTCGTTTTGTATATACTAACCAGAACGAACTTTCTAATAGCTTCCGACCTTGAAAATTTTCTGATCAATTCAATCTCCCGTGGGTCTGTATGAGTTCCGATTCCCATGATAACTCAAAAGAACACTAGGTCGTAGTAATGTTCATTTTGGTGACAAAAAGTTTTTAATAAAAAAAAAAAATACATTAAGTAATAATATTTTGAAGTTTCTAGGTTCAAAACTTTGGGTTAAAAAATAATAAATTTGAAAATAATCGAATCGTAAATGTGGTTGTAGTTAAGGTAGTTGTTTCACGACAATACTAGTATAATGTTAATGCTAGAGTAGAACAGACAATAAGGATTCATAATTCATAAGTCCAAAACTTTTTGCTGTTTATGTACCACTACTAGCAAATCCTGGGCTTGTTTGACAAATCTGGCAACAGTGTACGAGCTTGGACATTTTTATCATAGAAATGACAGATAAAATACATTATAAAGGTCGATTTATAAAACAAAAAGTTCTTAATAAGTGATTGAAAGCTGTTATGACAATCAATGGCTAAAGCGAAAAAACGTCAAGAAAAGTAGTAAAGTAACACACTTTTTAGGTAAAATACATGGGTTGTTGCCAGCTTGTTTTTAGTGTAAATTTTTCATTATATATTTTTTATTATTTATTAATTATTATCTCAGAAACTGTGTTGTAACTATGAATTAAAATTTTCTTAAAAAATATTAGTTATTGTTTAATGTTGGTTTAGTTTTTTATAACAATGGTAAGAAGACTTTCTTAATTATAATTAAATATGTATGTAAACTTTCCGATATCCCGTATAGTGCAATGTATAAGAGTCTGAAAAACCATCTTTGGAATTGAATATCTCCGGAACAATATTGTTCATAAATTTCTTTTTGCCACCAATCGATGGAGAAGTATTTAAATAATAATCTCTCGGAATTTCAAAAAAATCCTAAGAAAACCCATATGGTGAAACAACTACCTTAAAGAGCTAAAATTTGAACTCAAGTTCGGCGGCACTCTTGCTAGCCAGGGTGCACTCCACCTTGACTCCCAACCCACGAACCCCACCCTCACACCTCAATCCTCTGAAACCCACCCAGCACCTCCACCCTCCGCACCAGCCACCCGTGTCCAACCCCCGCCTTCTAGTGACCCACAGATTATGTATACAAAATTTGATTGAGTTTGGTCCAAGAGCAGACAGTGCAGACAGTCCGTGCAGACATTGCCTCCTCAATTAATTTAGACTTATGCAAACTTAAAAACTGGGGATCCCAAAACTTAGCTAACTTCAATACAGTGAAAACTCAGTGTTGCCTTATTTCTAGGCGCGTCGACAGAAACCTCCCAAACATATCATTCGACTCAAACTCACTAGAATTCAGGGATAAAATTTCAATGCTAGGCGTAACTCTAGGGTCTGACCTTTCATGGAATGACCATATCTCAACCACTGCTAAAGCTGCAGCGCGCAAGCTTGGTCTCCTATTTAGGTCTAGACGCTGTTATACTCCCAGTCAACTTCTTATACTGTATAAGGCTCAAATTCGACCCTGTCTCGAATATGGCTCCCATCTGTGGAGGGGTGCCTCCAAGCATTCTCTTGCTACACTGGATGCAATACAGAAGCGAGCAATTAAACTAATAGGAGACCAGGCTCTAACCAACTCACTCGACTCCCTGGCTCACCGACGAACCGTTTCTGCCCTTTCTCTTTACTATAGATACTATCACGGTGTCTGTTCAGTCGAGCTGAAATCAATTATCCCCCCTAATGCCCTCTTTACGAGAAACCCGCGGTTTTCAAACGGTCAGCACCCCTTCGCTGTCAAATTGGATAAAAGTCGAACAAGCGCTTTCGCCAACTCTTTTATCCCTATGACCTCCAGAGACTGGAACTCGCTCCCTGCCACCATTTTTCTCGCGACTTATAACCTTCAGCTATTTAAGACCCGTATCCACAGATACCTTCGACCCCCGCCCAGCCCATAAAATTCTTTCTTCTTCTTTTCACGATGGAGGGGCCAACCCAGGCCTTTAGGGGTTGCACCTTTTTGATGTAACTCCTTCTCTCATCATTTTCATAAAAGAGCAAACATTTTCACATTTTGGCCCTCCCCCCTTTTTGGGTGGTTTTTTGGGAAATTTTACAAAAAAAAGTGGTCAGAAATCACATCCCCTACAACATTGATCATAATAAAATTTGTCGTAGAGTTAATAGTTTAGGAGTTATTTGATAATTTTCATTCGAGCACCCCCCTAAACCCCATTTTGGGGTCAAAACATCAAAACGTTATATAGCTATAAACGTAAGTTAGAAGACATCTGTTCTCAATATGAAATTTCATAATAATCCCTTCAGTCATTTTTACGCGAATCATGAGCAACTTTTCGCGGAAACCACGGAAACATACATACGTACAGGCAGGCAGACAAGCATTTTGTTGAGGGTGTTTTCGTTAATAACTTTGCTTGAAACGTGTGCAACCAAAATTTGGCGTGATTTGCACAAATACAGACAAAACCTTAATTTTATATAATATTTAGATAAACTGCAATGTTGTCATGCTTTCTGGCTCAAACTGTTAGCATATAAAAACATTGCCAAATCAGCAACATTTGCAGAGAATGTTCCGAGACTTGAAAAAGTTTTTATTTTTTTTAATCAAATTTTTACCTAAATTTAACTAATAGGGGCTTAAGAGCCCTCGAGCTGAAATGGGGTTGTTTCTCTCTGGCAAAATGAAATCCTAGTCTGGCTGCGCTGCCCTGGTTTCATCCTCTTTCTCTTTCTCTTCTCTTTCTTCCCTCCGGATGAATTTGCTGTTGTGTCACCCTAAATAATAATAACAACATTGTTAAAGCTTTATTGTATGATTTAATTATTAGCATCCTTTGATGAAAACCACACTATATACTTCTCTATATAATTATTAAAACAATAAACAGTCAATAAACAAAATAGTATAGAATCAAAATTTGTTTTATTCAGATGAAAGCAATTACAATAATTGAGCTAAAAAGAAAATTAATCATTTTTTATTATATGTTTGTAATTTTTAATATTTTAATTAATATTGATACAACATTTATTGACTAAAAATATTTGAGAAATGCAATTTGTAACAATATAACTGATTTCTGGGAGGCGAACGCCTAAGGATTGCTAAAGGGTATTTTAGAAAGTGTTTTGGGAAAGAAAGGGGGTAGGGAAAGAAAGAAAATAAGCTGACGTGTTCTGAATTGGCCATCCACTTGACTTTACCATACAACCTGGCTCCAAAAATTATTTATAATCATATGGGGTTGGGGGGGTGTTAGTTTTTGGATTTTTATACTTCTGGTGTCCCTCTGTTTATGTATACAAAATTTGGTTGAGTTTGGTAAATGGCCAAGATTTTCATTTTTTGACCCCCCCCCCCCATTTTAGCCGGTTAGTTTTTGCATTTTTAGACTTCTGGGGGTCCATTGATTACGTATACAAAATTTGGTTTTGTTTGCTCAAACGGGCTACATTTTTAATTTTTAACCCCCTCCACCCCTTAATTTTTAGGTCGATATGCACCAAAATCTAATCAGCTTTTAATATCAATGGACCAAAACTACGTGTGAAATTTGGTTTCGATATTCACACTAGTTTTTGAGCTAGCTCGTCCACAAAAATTTGGTAACGCACAGACTAACTAGCGGACAACCAGACAGACTAACTAACAGACATTTTGAAAAAACAATTATTATCTCGAAAAATATAATTTTTCCGATGTTCACTTATTAGAGCTTTTTTGTAGAGCGAAATGCCATGGTTTCGCTCAATTTTTTTAAACAAAATAATTTCAGTCGTTTTTGAAATATTTCAAAAAAAAGAAGGAAAAAATCCACTTTTTTTCATGCACGATTACAATACTTGACCATACCCTGTATGGTAAAGTAAAAAGGGAAAGACCTCGATTGAAGTATTTACCCCCAGATAATGAAAAATATGTGATGTGCGATTCTTAGAGAAGTGAAAGAGTTGGCATTGGATCGAATTGAGTCGTAACAAATAGTTGCGTCAAACTAGTCACTGTATGATCATTCACTGATGGTGAGAATGTTGTAAAATTTAAAATATAAGCAGGTTATTGGCTGAGAATGTAAAAATAATTTTGATGAAAAAGTGAAAACTTTTTCCAGATTTGTTACGCACTGAGATTCGACAAATATTTGTTAGTAAACGGTTAAGGTGGTAAGTTGAAACTTGGCATAAAGAAGCAGGGTATTAATACAAACTTTTGTGCCAAATCTCAGCTCATTAGCTACAACCAAAGGATCTTACCTAAAAAGTATTCGTTTTTTTCTGATCTTCTGCTCTATTCAGTCGGAAGTTCTGAATTTAGAGTCCTCAAAATCTAATGAATTCTTGGTTTGGAATTATAAGCATGTGTGCGCCAAAGTAACTCTCTTCTAAATTACATTCTTAAAGTGCCCATCTATTTCTGATGACGTTTCTTGAAAAAAAGTTAAAAAAAAAATAATTATTCAAATTTCAAAATAAATAATTGATTGTTGAGTTTATGTCTTATTAGGGTGTTTAAAAAGTAGAAGGGAACTCTTTTAGTGCATCTTCAATGTCTTTATTTTTGTCTGTCAGACCATTGTAACTAGTAAAATAAATAGGATAAAAACTTAAAATAGGGAAGTTAAATGTATATTCTTTTTTCCCCAAATCAGAAATTATATTAAAATTTTAGTCCAACTTATTCTCTTTAAAAAATCTCCAGAACATTGTTGACATAAATTAAGTAAATAAAATAAAAAATCATGTTCTATATCAATTATTTTCTTTCGCTTTTACTTTCTCTGTATTTTATTTATTAAATTGAAACAAAGGGAATGCTGTTTGAATCTCTCCTATGTCCTTTCATTCCGCCAAGGTCCCATTCCATTCACTAACCTCTCCACTCTTTAATTTATTAAACCATTCCTATGCTTTCTAATTCAATAACAAATTGAAATAATAATACTATATTATTACTATATATATTTGCATAGTTTAATTTGCCGCAACGCTGACGTAATGCTGCCGACAGGGTGCGCCGTAGATATATTTGCGGCAAATTTGAAATATAATCGTAATTTGGACTCGAATTTTGAAATGGATTGATTTTAAATTAAGAAACATTAAATATATTGATAATTATTCCTCCCCACCCCCTCACCACTCAAAAATTAAATATTCAATTCGCTTTTCTTTGCGCACAGAAAAAGAAATCAATCACATCTTATTTGATTTATATTTTATATATTATTTGTTTATTTTTTAATAATTTGCCACTTTTTTATAATTTTTTAAAAATCTAAATTTTGTTATTCTTATTTTTTGATTTTTACAAAATTGAACGACTTAAAACACGCATGCCCAAATGAGTTTCTCATGGCAATACTGGAGCAGCTTGTCATGCAAACAACACCTGATCTCTTTTAAATATTTGGAGCCTTATATCGATTATCGATCCCAAATTTAAAAAAAACGATATAATATAATTCTCCTCCTCACACGATCCCACTTATTTAAATAAATCTATTTCCACACAAAAAATATCACAATGCTGTAGATTATAGAAAAAAAAATACTTCCATATTCATATCTAGAGCATCATTTCTGTAGCTGTGTCAGGACGAAAATGAGGCGAAACTTTTAAGAGACTATGTATTTTCGGGAGTTTACAGGTATACATTTGGAGTGTGGTTTTTAAAGAGGAATAAAATTTTTTGGTCCGGAGGGCCGAGCTTCAAGGGCGTGCCGAAGGCACGCACGAAAAGCTCGTATTGATAATAATAGCTTCAACTTTTAGGGTAGATAGTCTCGGTTGATTAGTGAGATACAAGATTTTAAAACATTTAGCATATGTTTTTGGGGACAAATTAAAGATAGAGATAATTTATCACCAAATTTGTGAATACCTTCAACTTGTACTCCTTTACCGAATTCTAGATTCTTCAAAGGTTCAAGGTCCAGGTTTTTGTTTTTGCCATATCACTTGCGGAAAGTATACCGAGACTTGAAAAAGTTTTCAATTTATATTTTGTTTTTGTGATTTTTTTATTTTCTTTCTCAGAAGTAGTTTAAAGTAAAAAATAGATAATTAATAATAATTTTTAATTAAATGATGTATGCCACCTGAAAATATTGTTATAATCCGATTCATTAAAATTGAGAGAGATCTTCTTGAGTCATACTTTCAATTATTAGAGGATAGTCTGTAGAGTAATCTCTTCAGAGGAATACCTATCCTGGAAAATACTTTACTTCAATGGTTTTATGTTGGCTTTTTTGTATATGTTGTGGCGCCTTTAGTTTATGTCAGTGATAAAAATTTTAAATCGAGCTTGTATCGAAATAAGTTAAGAATTCAAAGTAAAATAAAAGTCATTACTTGATAATTAATTAGTATAGAGAATTAATAAAATAAAGTTTTTCAAAAAATTAAATTATTTTTGTTATTACTTCGAGAATACTTTTTCGGTCAGCATGAAGGGCCATAACTTGGTAAGCCCAATCAAGAAGTCGTTCACGAGGAACTTCCACTCTTTCATGTTTGAGTCTGCCCACTCGAAATTCATGGGTTTCTTCTCTTCGTGGTGAAAGACCAGGGGCTCGTTGTCTTTCAATGGTAGCGTCACGTTGGGTTTGAAGCCAAACGATTGATCTAATAACAATAAATATTACATAATATAATATTTAATAAAATTGTTATAGTTTTAAAAAATTAAATATTTTAGAATTAAATAAGTATAGCGATTTAAATAATAAAGTAAAATATTGAAATGAGTTATTCACTTGAAAATCCAAACATTCTGACACCCGAACGAACTTTCTGCGAGGGGCCCACTGACTATATATACAAAATTTGGTTCAGTTTACTCAAATGGCCTAGATTTTTATATTTTGACACCCTCCCCCCTAATTTTGGCCCCAGAAAAAAATATTTTCGTTATTATAGGTTCATTTTATAATATTTCATTTTTCTTGTTTTTAGTTTGAAAATCTTATAATTTTAAATTTTAACCCTCCCCCCTCTCCATTAATTTTGGGTCGATATGCAAGAAAATCTAATCAGCTCTTAATCTTAATGGACCAAAACTACGTGTGAAATTTGGTTTTGATATTCACATTAGTTTTTGAGTTAGGTCGTCCCCAGATATTTGGTAACGCACAGACTTACAGATTAACTAAGAGACTAACAGAATAATTAATAGACATTTTGACAGAACAATTATTATTTCGAAAAATATAATTTTATCGATGTTCAATTATTAGCTTTATTCGTTTTGGATGCCTTGGGCGCCCTTATGTCAGCCTCAAGTCACTAACACATATTCGTTTAGGAATACCAACCGACTTGGTGTGCCCCAGGCCTATTCGTTTCCCTATTCTCCCCCCTTCGTTTTCCTAAACGAATATGGGTTAGTGACTTGAGGCTGACATAAGGGCGCCCAAGGCATCCAAAACGAATAAAGCTATTAGTGGTTTTTTGTAGACCGAAATTGCATGGCTTCGCCCAATTTTTCGAATCAAAATAGTTTCAACCGTTTTTGAGATATTTCGAAAAAAAGAAACAAAAATCCATTTTTACTTTACCATACAGGGTATGGTCAAGTATTGTAATTGTGCATGAAAAAAAGTGGGGTTTTTTCTTTCTTTTTTCGAAATATCTCAAAAACGGCTGAAACTATTTTGATTAGAAAAATTGAGAGAAACCATGGCATTCGCTCTACAAAAAAGCTCTAATAAGAGAACATCGAAAATATTATATTTTTCGGGATAATAATTGTTTTGTCAAAATGTCTGTTAGTCTGTCCGTCTGGTTGTCTGGTTATCCGTTAGTCTGTGCGTTATCAAATTTTTGTAGACGAGCTAGCTCAAAAACTAGTGTGAATATTGAAACCAAATTTCACTCGTAGTTTTGGTCCATTGAGATTAAGAGTTGATTAGATTTTGGTGCATATCAACCCAAAATTAAGGGGGGTGGAGGGGGTGGAGGGGGGGTTAAAAATTAAAAACATAGGCTCTTGTATCAAACTCAACCAAACTTTGTATACATAATCAGCGGGACACCAGAGGTCTAAAAATGCCAAAACTAACCCCCCCCCTACATGATTATAAATAATTTTAGGGGCCAGGTTGTATGGTAAAGTCAAGTGGATGGCCACATCAGAACACATCAGCTTATTTTCTTGCATGTTTACAATACTTGACCATAGCCTGTATGATAAAGTAAAAAAAATCTCTAAAAAAACGCAATAATTATGCATATCAACCTAATATATGTCAATTATGTAAAATATAATAAATTTTATTATCAAATTTTAAATAAATAATCATCGAAAATACTCTCTGTAAGGATACTCACACACAGTCGAGTAATAGTTTAGTTGATGGACATAAATATATCAAGTTTAATGTAGGTGCATACACAACACAACTTCATATCAACACGATTATTTAATCAAAAGCGATCGATGACCACTTATGATAAAAAACCGAGCTTAGTTAGTTAATTAGAGTTGGTTATAAATTGATAATGCATCACGATTTCATACCAATCCAACTAAATTGTTGCGTCGACTTAAAATCGGCTGTGTGTTCACAGCCTAATACAGATTACTTTCAACTATTTTATACGTGTAGGTATATGTATAATAATTATACCTACTTAAATCAAGCAGGCGGCTCATTCTTTAATTTATTTCTTATTAATTAGACAAATTTGCTACTTTTAGCAAAAAACTTTTTTATTTATTCGTTGTAATTTTATTGGGACTCATCCAGACCAACTAAATCCGACCGTATGTAGTGTTTAGGCATCTTAATAAAAAGAGAATGTGATAAAAAAATCTGTAAAAAAAAAGAAATAAGAAAAAATTAACCCTTAAAGGATGACAACATAAATTTATAGATTTCAAGTAATATTTTGAGAATAACATTTTTTGACGGATATTACAAAATAAAAATAAAAATTGTTTTAAGAATTTAATTAAGTTAAAACCCTCATCTAGCCTCTACTGACCAATAGTATCTTGAGTCTTGAGAAAATAAATTGATTAAATAGAGCTTTATAAAAGAACTCATTCAATAAATAACTTGAGATTTTGAGATTTACTCATATTGTAGAGAAAAAAAAATGGAAAGATTTTAGTGGTCAACATATACCAAAAATAAAGTGTAATAAAAATATATTTGCAAAGATTTATAATAATCTTTCGTTAAGCCATTAAGAGAGTACCTACATGACACAATTAAATATTAATAAAATTAATCTAAATATTAAAAAAAGAATTTCAAAAGAAAAGAATTCATAACTAGTGAATAAACTGAAGAAATTTAATGATAAAAAATATTAAAATCAATAATTTTTATTAATATGATTTATTAATTGTCAGAATTATTGATTAAAGCTCCATTTTCCAAGTCTATGAAACTATACATATTAATTACAAGGTTATTTTATTACTAGTGACAAAAAGAGAGTGGAAGATAAAAAAATACTCAGCACTGTAGAAATATATAGTTTTAATCCAGTCATTCAATAAATTTCCATCAGAAATTTTTAGAAGAAAATCTAAGAATGGATCTTAGTGTATAGTTGTTTCGGGTGATTCAGTCAGTGCATGGCAGGCCTACAAAAATCTATGTAAAAGTAATACATATTTTTGAAGATATTATTTTTGAAAAAGTCTGTTAATAAATGGGTGGTGAAAATCTTATGAGTGCTCTATCTCATAAACTAATAGGAATTTCAAAAAGAAATTTATATTTAGTCATTATATACTACTAGGATTTCAATTGAAATGTGATCACTGAAACTTGAGGCTTTTAAAATCATTGCATTTTTGGCCGTTATGGAACAAATTTTAGACAGCCACTCATTATAATCCAGTAATGAGAGAAGAAATAGGAGGCAGAGATGCCGAGAGCGGAGGGTAGGGGCCAGGGGGCTGCAGCCACGGGGTCCAGTGTTCATCCAAAGGATCCTTTACTGCATGAATTTAACAATAATTTAATAAGAGGAGGCCCGGCGATACGATCTAATCCCGATAAGTTCTCGGCAGCCCTGGCGCAAGGGGATTAACAAAATTACATTTTTTACCGATTTGAGCCAAATTTTGTAGAGCTATTTTTTAAGATCATACCGAATAAATTAAATAAAAATTAGATGTCTTGAATTGA
>JALMQS010000095.1:1632818-1927679 GCA_024734495.1 Forficula auricularia | reverse complement strand
AACATTGTAGAAAATGCAAAAAAATGTGAAAATTTCCATTTTTTGGCGGTTTTTCGCTTATAACTCGAAAACTATCAACTTTTCGTAAATAACTTTCCTATTAAAAATGAAAGGTCATAAAATTTCCTACAAATTTAAATATTTAGGTTTTTTTTTCTCCGACCAACCGTTCGGGCTCAAGCGCAAAATCCACGTTTTCGACCTCGGCAGCCCCAAAAACTCGCACATTTTTTGATTTTTTCCCATTTTGACCATGAAGGAGCACGTTTTCGACAAAGACCACTGTACACATTTTTAAACTAGATTAAATTTGATACAATTCATACAAAGTTTTATCTTAATTGAATAATGGTAATCCGTGCCGAAATGAAGTTGAAATTTTGAAAAACTGCAATTTTTTGCAAAAAAAAATTCATAAAATGAAAACTCTTAGATTTATAGATATCCAGCATTTTCCATAACAGGAAATGATGCATTTTTTCAAAAAATAGCAGTTTTTCTTTCATAAAATGAAAATCACACATCCTAGAAACTTGATTCTTGTCTCATTCTCTATAGAAAATTTTATTGACTTGAACGTTTGCTTGGACCACTTTTTTTATTAAAGTCTTAGATTTATAGATATCCAGCAGTTTCCATGACAAATTTGGATATCCTGGCGGAAAATGTAGAATATCTATAAAGAGTTTTAACAAAAAAGTGGTCCAAGTAAACGTTCAAGTCAACGAAATTTTCTAGACAATGAGATAGAAATCAAGTTTCTAGGATGAGTGGTTTTCATTTTATGAAGGAAAAAACTCAGATTTTTTTGCAAAAAATTGCATTTTTTAAAAAATTTCAATCTCATTGCGGCACGGATTACCATTTATCCAATTAAGATGAATTGTAGCAAATTTAATCTAGTTTAAAAATGTATGGAGTGGTCTTTGTCGAAAACGTGCTCCTTCATGGTCAAAATGGGAAAATATCAAAAAAAGTATGATTTTGGAGTGATCCGGGGTGGAGGGGGGGGGGGGGGCTGCTGAGTCGAAAACTTGAATTTTGCGCTTGAGCCCGAACGGTTGGCCGGAGAAAACTAAATGGTAAAATTTGTAGGAAAATATACTTTCATTTGGAAACTAAAAATTATTCACGAAAAGTTGATAGTTTCCTAGTTATAAGCACAAAACTGCCAAAAAATGGAATTTTTCACATTTTTTTGCATTTTCTAAATTGTTTCGTCACGAAATTTTTGTGGGAGACCTTAGATTTGGTTTCGGCGCCACAAAAAACATAGGTATATGCAAAAAATCGGAACTATCCCGAAATTTTCCTCATAGGGGCCTATTTGAGTACAATTTGACTGGACTATATGGGCTATCCGCCCTACTCTTTAAAATTTACAAGACTTATCAAGGAGTATTAGATAAATGCTTCACTTTCCAAATCGATTAACCCCATTAAACAAAAAGTGGAGAAATGCGATGAAATAATGTACATTATTTTATTATTTTTGATAAACAGACACGTGTGTCTATTTAAAAGAAATTAGTAGAGATTGTGGTGCAACGTGAAACATCTTTAATAAAGATAAGAGTAAATAAATATTATATTTAATATTCATTTACTATGAGTTAAGATTCTTGGTCACTTGTTTCACATTAAAATTAAAAAATTAAAAGATGTAAAAATTTTTTTTCAATATAGAGTATATATATTGAAAAAAAAATTACATCTTTTAATTTTTTAATTTTAATGTGAACAAGTGACCAAGAATCCTTAACTCATAGTAAATGAATATTAAATATAATATTTATTTACTCTTATCTATTTAAAAAATTAAGAAGAAGAAAGAAGATTACATTATTTATTATTCAATAGCCAAAAATTTTAGTGGTGTTAATATTTATTTTTAGAGAAATTTGTTTTGAATATATACAGTTAGGGGTCAATCAAGTGCTTTTGACATTAAATCGTAATGTGACTTTCATCTTTATCTTGAGCTTAAAAGAATCAAACTTTTACTGTCAATATCAAAAATTAAAGTGCATCGTACACCAAAGCGCAAGAAAAGGTAAGCTAATACTCAATAAGCTATTGGATTCATACCCCATGCATAAAGGTATGAAGTCCTTTCCTCTTTAATAACAAGAGGAATGTACAACGCGGGGTTTTTAGCCACTCTGGTAGGAGTGACATTGCTTGTTTTAAGAGCATCGTATAAAATTTAGAAAGTGGAGTTGATCGATTTGGCAAGTGAAGCATTCAGAATAATAATTAAATTATAAACATCTCTTTATAAATTCCTGAAATTTATGAAATCTTGTATTGTCATCTCAAATAGATGGTGTGCCAAAATTTCAAAGAAAATCGGCTCGGTGGAAGTGAATCAAAATTCAATTACATCCAAGAATAAGAAGAACCAAGTTAAATAAAATTATGTATACCCTAATTGTTCGAAGAACTTCACTTATGTCAGCCATTCGCTTCAATTTCTTCTCCGGGATCTTGCTCTTGTAGAATATTTTCTTCTGATCCTGTTTTTTGTGATTTTTAATGATAATATCTCAATTTGTTCCTCTCTTAAAGAAATGTCAGCATAAAAGAGTTCCTTATTATTTAAAGAGTAATAAATTACATTAGTTTGATTCTAATTAAAATTGTACCTTTTAATAACCGTCTCTACAACGGAGATGTTAAATAAACAGTAGTCACTAATCACTGTAATAAAGTCCATTTGTTTATCTTGATGGCAGAATATCTAAAAAATAAAATAATTATTCTTTAAGTTTTGTTTGTTTGATCTTTGTATCAAAGTCCTTGTTTAAGTGAGCATGAGAGTGGCCTGTGTAAAAAGAGTATTTTAATAATTTCACTTATACTTATATAGTAAAGTCTAAAATTTAAGTAAAAAGGTCCATAAGAATAGATGTTATTCCGTACCGATCTCGAGACTGACTGTCTAAAGGAGCGAGCGAGCGAGACATCAGTTGTTTTTTGTTTAACATTTATGGTTTTAGGAGAAAAAATTCACAGCTGATAAGGGTTTCGAAATAATAAAAACCAAGTAATTTTTCTATTTAAAGAAATCATTCTATTATGAATAAAACAAAAAGCACAGGGCAAAATGATTAATATATTATATGTAAATTTGCCGCCCATTTAACTAGTGACTTTTATTTTGTAGCTTGTGTTTTATAATAATATATAATTATTAATGATGTAATATACATAGGCCAGTGTAGAGCCTTATAGTATACATTCAAGAGAAAAAAACTGACAGATAGAAATTAACAATATAGGTATATAAATATAAATATAAAATAAAATATAGATTCCAAAATATAAAATAGATACAAAAATACAAAAAATACAAAACACAAAAGAAAAGAATACAAAATATAAAGTACAAAAAATAAAATACAAAATTGGAGGCTATAATATTAACATGATAAGCAGTTTTGGATTATGTCAGAGATAGATAATAATTACGAGGTTATTTCAAATATAAAAGAGCTTTTTGAAAAAAAAATATTTTACATGTAAGTTAGTTCTTTCACAAATGCAAAAATTCAAGAAGTCTTCGAAACTTGGAATATAAGTTATTAAAAGCAAAATAAACACACTGTTAAAATTTGAAGAAGGTTTACCGCACCAAACATGAAATAATAGCAATTAAAAATGAAATTTTTTACATATGGTAGATTGGGAAAGGGTGAGAAAATTATCATTATTTTATTTTTTTCATTAAAGGACTTTCACCATCTTGATGAAAAACTAATATTTGTTAGAATAATATATTCGGGGTAACTTAAAAAAAATTGAAATTATTTACTACGTAGTTTTGATTAAAAAAAACATATTTGGGCGAATATTATTAGTGGAGGGGATATAAGATCAATGACTTGGAAACGATTCATTCATAAAGAGGATATAGTAGTGTGAAAAGTATAGTCACGTTAAAAAAACATAACCTAAAATTTTAGCACCGTTCGATGTATAGAGTGGTTACGAGGCTAAAACTTAAAAAAAATAACCTAAAATTTTAGCACCGTTCTATGTATAGAGTAACAGTTACGAGGCTAAAACTTTTTGTGTGGATTGTCGCGAAATAACTACCTTAAGAAGAAACACACGTTATAGTTATTTGTCTACATAGTTCCCCTTCTTAGTAATGCATTTTTCCCATGGAACATGTTGTTTTTTCAAGCCTTTTTCGAGGAATTACTTCAGCGGGTATCCAACCAATTGCGCAAAAACTATTCAACTTCTTGATCGTTCGCAAAACGCTCTACTCCAAGTGCTTCTTTGAGAGGCCTAAACATATGGAAATCGCATGGTGAAAGGTCAGGGCTGTAGTCAAGTGTAGTAATGCATTTCAGCCAATTTTTGGGTTGTTAGGGCTGCAGTGTGGGGTCTTGCATTGTCATACAGGAGCAGGACGTCTCGGATGGGCTGACAGCACCTTTTTGACTGATATGCAGTTCGAACCTGGTTAAGAAGGCCACTATACATGTTATGTTAACCAATTAATATTACTAAAATAAGGATTTTTATTCCATTCTAGTGTTTCATCTTAACTTGAAAGTAAATTATTTATTCAACTTTCACGGCGGTTCAATTATTTATTTAATTAACGTTTATTATTCTCTTGTATGTAATAATAATACAAATATTGTTTTAGAAATCGTCTATCGTGTTTTTTTTTAAGAAAGAATATTATTATCTACTACATAGTTGCAAGGTCCGCCCGAAGGCGGCCCACTTGCTAGCCAAGGGCTAGCCCCTGGACCCCCTCCTGCCCCCTGAATCCTCTCTCCTCCTCCATCTACAACCACCACTATCCCACCGAACCACTCCCCAATCTCCAACCACTCTCTACCCCACGAACCCTCTCCCCGACCCTGGATCCCCTTCCCCCGCCTCCGATTAGCCTTCACCCCACCATATTGAGGAATAAATCAGATTTTTAATGCTCAATGAAATAAAAAAAATAATAAGTTTTTAAGACTAGGATTTTCTTCAAATTAACTTACTACTTAGTTTTAAACATATGGTAAAAATTGGTCGCTGCCGGCCGCCCCCTCTATACAAGAGGTCGGGACCCGCGCGCGGGCCGACAACATGCCCGCCGAAGTTTAAAACAACTTATTCTTTTTAACCGACATCTTTATTCTTTTTAACCGACATCTTTATTCTTTTAGTTTTTTACACACCAACTATTTGGTAAGAAGAATTGTAAAGGCAACATTTTTCGATCTTGATTTTTTTTGCGGAAATACACGCTTTGAGGCTTTTTGAACAAAATTAACCAATGTTCTAGAAAATATATGTGTGTGTGTATTTGTTTCATACATTTAAAAATTTCTTAATATACTTAATTGGCTAGTAAGATACCTGAATGTTAGTTTGGAATCCTGGGGTTGGTTAAATTCGAGGGGTGAACCGCGACCTAATATCGTGTACACCTACTTACACTTCCACTTTCATTTCCAAGTAGAAGACAATAGATGAAGGGGCATTATCTCATGAATTCCAAAATATTTCCAGATAATTCCAAAGACGTGTACACCTAATTCCAATGGCGGATCACCCCTTGGTTAAATTGGACCTGAATCCCTTTGCAGAGATACCTTTGCCCTCCCAAGTGCCCTTACTCCTGAAAACGATTTAGGTTTAAGGCCTATGTTGTCCTGTTTCCTTTCCCCAACGTTAGGTATCACTTATCTGTTTTAAGCTAAACATAGTATAGCTAAATTTAGTATAGTAGTATCACATTGAACGAAACTTGTTTACTTATTTACTTCATTTCTTAAATAATTTCCAATAAAATTTATTTCAGAAGAGATTCAATTGAGGGATGAGTGCTGAGGCGGCCTAAGTCGTGGGCGACGCCGACGTGGGCAACCGCCCACGGCCTCGCGCCTCCAAGTTTTTTTTCTCTCTATATTTTGCTTTTTCCCCCTCTATATAAAATTGCCCCATCAGATTCATCTCGCCCACATAAAATTTTTGTCTTGCGCCGCCTCTGGAGGAGTGTTTACCATAGATAAATTATTAAAATTTAACAACTGAAAGAGGAATTCCATTTTTTCCCCTTTATTTGAGTTTAATTATATACCTATAAAAATGAAATTACCTCAATATAATAATTTTAATCATACGCTTGGTTACATAATATATTTATGACCCACTCTAGCGTATAAATATGGCCAAAAATATATTTTATTTATTTATTTATAATATTTTTAATGGATGTTTTAAATTAATACTGTTTTCTTTTAATTTCAGGTAAGTGCACTTTTGATTCTCCATTTACTTCAATATCTCAAGGTTAAAAAAAAGGTAAATCAGTATACAACTCCAATCAGCCCATAAATATTAAAAACAATTCTAAAATCTTTTTCTTTACTTTCTAGATACAAACCTAGTAGCACAATGTTTCAAACTATATAGTAACTATATAGGGGCTATATATAATAGATTCTCGAAATATATATTTAAAACATTGTGCTACTAGGGAAGAGTTAAAATTAAACCTGATAGGTGTTCATAGAAATGGTTTTGTTATCAATTTGTTACAAATTGTGTTCCTTTGAAGTAAAACAAGAGCATAAAACACAGGGCAGAGAGTGGCTGAAATTTCTTTGGTTGCAACATTAGTAACTAGTAGAATCGAGTCAAAGAACTTGAAGAATTACTGTCTTAGATTTCTAAAATCAATTTTTTTTTTAATAATAGTACTTATATATTGCTATTTCATATACCTATATGTCGAAATATAAAAACTTCAAAACATGTTTTTTACTCTTAAAATCATTGAAACAACATAGATACAAAAAACACCATTTATTTTACATTCTTTATTTTTTAATTAATATATCTTTTTGTGTCGCTTAAAAAGCAAGAGTAGGAGATGGACTTTATATTATTCACATTTTAATACAGCCAAAAATATTCTCTTTGTTAATGAAAATCTCGCTTAGAAAATTCACTATAATTCTTTAAAAAATTACTTTGTAAAATATACTTTAAATATTAAGCTCCAATTCTTTGTTTTTTCTTGAATTATTTTTTTACTCATATTTTATTTTTAACGATTAAAAAAAATCTTGAAAGAAAATGTCTTTGATTTTTTTACACCTTTTAGGATTTATTTTTCCTTTACAGGTTTTTTTGATTGTTTTATATCTCGATCATAAACTTTTGATATTTTTATTTTTCATTTTTTTTTTCAAAAGAAGGAAAAAAACAAACATTTTTTCATCTAAAGCAGCTTCTTTATAGGTCTGTTTATCCCTAATCAATCATTCAACTTTTAAGTGGGACTTTATTCACTTTTATGACTTTCTACGTGAGAATAAAAAAAAGTAACAAAAGAACTTTTAGATGTAGGTATATAAGATCAATAATAATAATAATAAAATTAGTGATTTTAGTGAATTTTTTTCATTCTTTTTAAGGTGATGCTCGCATATAAATAGCTGGATTAAACCACATTGATCTCTAGTTTACGCCAAGAAGTTGAATTGTTTTAGTTCACTAACATATAATACTTACTTGGAAATATTGGAATGGCTTCAAAAATTCGAAATAGAGTTTTCACAATATGACCTTCACTAAGGTCTCCTGAATCAATTTTCATCAGTGTGTCTATCTGACGATATGTTGATACGAAGAGTAGTTTGAGGCAAAGTGAATTTAAAAATTATGTTAGTTATCATTTGTAGATATCACATCAAGGTTTTAATCGATACACCATAAGGTATTGTATAGATTTATTTTCCCGAGAGTAGCAGTGTTCTTGATTCAAAAGAGAAATCACTCAAGTAAACATATACATAGGTAATATATATATTAGGATGGTCCTTATTTTGGGTATTTTCTAATTTTTACGCTCATAGAGGCTCGTATGGTTTGAAATAAATAAAAAAAAAATATCCCCCAAGTTTCAAGCCTCCTATCTCAATTTTAACCTGTGCCTCAGAGCGATGTAAAATTCCCATCTAAATAACATGGGGTTTTTGACATTGGAAGATCAATTTTTTATTCGAGCCAAAGCAATGGTTTAAAAAATTGAAACTTTGTATATTTTATCCTTATAATAGTAGCTACCCTTCAGAATTGTTACAGATTTGTAGCTATTATAATTTTGGAGTCTATAACTTACTAACACTAAGATATGGAATTATTTTATCTAGCTGTGATTCCAAAATTATAATAACTAAAAATCTGTAAAAACTCTGAAGGATAGCTACTATTATAAGGGTAAAGTTTACAGAGATTCAAATTTTTTAAAATATTACTTTGGTCGGAATAAAAAATTGATCGTTCAATGCCAAAAAGCCCATGTTATTTAGATGGAAAACTTGCATCGCTCTGAGGCACAGATTAAAATTGAGATAGGGACTTGCAACTTGGAAGATATTTTATTTATTTCAAAAAATATGTCTCTGCCAGCATAAAAATTCGAAAATACCCAAAATAAGGACCACCCTAATATACTATATTATATATATATCATTTATTTGTTAAACACCAGAATTACCTTTTACTACTTCAAATGCTTTAAAGTTATTTTCTCATTTTTTTTTTTAATTTTTCTCCTTTTCAAATTACATGGGCTTTGTTGTCTATAAAAGGTGTATAAAATACATTTTCAAAAAAATGATTAATCATTTCTCTTATGATATACTCGCTATAATAATAGAAGTTTTGAAAATGGTAAAAATACTCCACTATTTCTATTTATCATGCAAAAAAAATGGCAAAAATGATAAGTTGTGTATAATAAATCATTCTAAAAAAAAAAATGAAAAAGTTTTTTTTTTATTTATATATCTATATATCTTGAAAATGAAAAGTAAAGAGGAATGAATGGAGGTGAGAGAAACAAGGGAACAGGTGGTGACATGCGAATGACGTCAAGACATCTTAAGAAATAAAGAATTGGGTCGACGGGGAGTACCTAAAGACGAGAAAAAAAGATGGGAAAAAGAAGACGAAGAAAATTACGACGGGCTTTAAAAATAAAATATAAAAAAAGAGGCGAATTTATTTATACTAAAAGGGAAAAAATATCTTTTGAAAAATGCCTTCATAGCTAACAAGTGTTAAAAATACACTAAGAAATTTTTAATTTCATTTTAGTTAGAGAGGGGTTAGCGGGGCGAGCAGGATTCAAACCAACTGTTGCCTTTAAAGAGTCACTAAATTTTATAAAGTAACTTGCATTCACTTGATACTAAAATACTTATATATAGAGTAGGTAGGGTTAGAGAAACGAAAACTTTGTGGAAAAATCTGAGGGAGAGAGCTCACATTCCAGGACAAACGTTGGGACTGGCAGGAAGATTGAGATTATAATATTTTCCCCAGATAATGAAGTATAATATATGAGATATTGGAAAAATGAAAGAGTCGAAACATCTCCATTCCACAAACGTGTGGTTGAGTCAAACCAGTCTTCCCCTTGAATATTTGATCATGATGGGAAATGAGCCTTTATAAGTTATACAGAGCACCAGAGAAAGTTGATGACCTGATGGGGGGAGGGTCAGCCGGCCAGCTGAGTTTTCATCAGAAGGATTCAATTACCCTTTAGGCATTATGTTATTATATAATATAATTATTTATTCGATACTACTACTTAATATAATAATTGATTTCGGAGTCCTGAGCCCCTGTAGCGAGCCCTTTGTCGGCAGTCCCAGTGCTGTAGTCGTATATTTATATAGGAATATTAAAATTGAATATCTGAAAAGATTAATTCATTTCAAAACTGTAAACGGTACCAGTAATTTTTAGGGAATTTATAAAAATCAGAAAAATAATCCTTAAAATTCAATATATGAGATTTCACCACCGAATGTCTGAGAGAAGCTTCTCTGACGACGTGATCCCTATGCCGAGAGGCTTGGTGTCTCAACCTCACCGTAATATAGAGTAAAAGATTTATAAATGAGAAAGAAAACGATCTTATTTTATCCATTTAATCTATGTGAAGGTAAACGTAAGCATTTAATAGAAGAAATAGCATTTCAATTAAGAATTTTGTAGTTAAATGAAATGTTATGAAAACATTCAGTTTCTTCACTGGGGCAATGTGTCAACTAGAAATGGCAAAAGAGTTTTTTCTTCATCACATATTCAATTATATCTATTGAAATTTCATATCTATGAAATATTTTCTTTTATCTTTTATATCAAATAATTTTTATTATAATATTTGCATTTTAAAGTTTAGTTTATCTGAAGTCTAATTTAAAAACGTTAATTACTACTTTGAAATAATTTTTAAAAATATGAAATTAATTAATATTATAAAACAATCGATTATTAATAATTATATTCAATTTTGAACGAAATTAATTGATTAGTTTTTAAGAAAATGATAAAAAGCTAGAAAACCGTAACATGACTCACTAATGCCGGGTGACTTGCGACCCAGCCTCTTGATAAAACAAATCATAAAATGAATTATAAATGAGAAAAACGATCTTATTTCATCGATTTCTTCTATTTGAAGGTTCACAGTATGTCTATTATATAAAAAAATAGCATTTTGATTAAGAGTTTTCTAGTTTAAAAGAAATTGTATGGAAGGAATCAATTTCTTCTCTCCGGGAGCGAATCAACTAGAAATCGCAAAAAGTTTTATTTTTGTTCTCATTGGATATTTGTTCAAATCTATTGAAATTTCATTTCTCTTAGTTATTTTCATTTATATTTTATAGCAAATAATTATTATTAGGAAATTTGCATTTTAAAGGATTGTTTATTTGAGCTCCAATTTGAAAAAACGCTAATAACTCCGTTGAAATTTTTTTAAAAATATGATATTAATAAATATTATAAAACAATAGATTCTTAATAATTTAATTCAATTTTGAGCAAAATTGATTCAGTACTTTTTGAAAAAATGGTCAAAAACCATCTGAACCGTCTAAAAACGATGTTTTTTAAAACACGAGATGCCTTTGAAAAAGTTTAAAAAGTCATATGAAACGAAATATTGACTTGTGAAATGGAGGTGAATTTTAAAATGTTTCTAAAACGGCCTTTCATAGACGATTTTTTTTTTGGTTTTTGACGATTTTCTCAAAAAGTGCTGAATCGATTTCGTTCAAAACTGAATTACATTACTAATAATTAATTGTTTTATAATATCTATTAATTTCATATTTTTAAAAATTATTTAAAATTAGTTATTAGCGTTTTTACAAATTAGGCTTCAAATAAACTATCATTTAAAATACAAATATTCTAATAAAAATGATTTGATATAAAAGATAAAAGTAAATAACATACAGATATGAAATTTCAATAGATTTGAATAAATATCTAATGACAAAAAAAATAAAACTTTTTTCCATTTCTACTTGATTCGTTCCCGGAGACAAGAAATTGATTCTTTCCATACAATTTCTTTTAAACTACAAAATTCTTAATCAAAATGCTATTTTCTTATATTAGACAGATACTGTGAACCTCCAGATAGATTAAATCGATGAAATAGGATATATTTCTTTCTCATTTATAATTCTTTTGATCTGTGATTTTGTCAAGATCAGAGACACATTATTTGTTATTGATTCATAAAGTCCATTCACTCTACAATATTGGAATATATTTTAACTCGTAAACTATTGATTTTAGACATTTCACTTTTATGAACTTTTCTGTTGGAAATTAATTCTTCTTTAATAAAGCTCATTATATAAATCTGTAATGGGGAAATTTAAGTGGAATGTTGGATAAATATTGCTCTATCTATTCTACATATTGAAAAATTCCAATAAAGAAATATTTTGATATTTTAATTTCCTAAAAAAATTCCATTATCTATAATTAGCTCTAATGACTATTTAAGTATCTAGAGAGGAATAAAATTTCAAAATTAAATAATTTTTTCTTAAAAATTAAACATTATGCCTAACCACATCAACATGTTTATCCCTAATTTGACTTTTAACTCTCATCTCTCTTTCTTTACCCTTAAATTCTTTAATCCTTCAAGACACTCGAAGGTATAGGTACCTAAACTCCAGCCATTTGTTTTATTATATTATTTTCTATACTCTTTTCTTCGGTAATGGAAGGGTCAAGACGTTTCTTCTTCGTGAGCCTGTTCTTTCATTCGATGCAATGAAAAAAAAGAGTTTACGGAGCCACTGTGATGTTTTATAGATTTATTAATTATCTATATTAGATTAGTCAAGTGATATGACATTTTATTTTTAATGTTGCCTCAAGCGCTATTGGCTAGGTAGTATAAACATTTTTTTTTCAATTAAATAAATAAAAAGTTTTGAATAAATAAAAAGAAATATAACAGTAACAAAATGAGAAAGATGGGGGTAGAAATTAAAAAAAAAATTCACACTCACACGCCTATACATCCAGACACACACAGACACACACACACTTTTAAAGGATTGATTAAGTCACAAATAAATGATTTAAACTTTTTGTTAAGTGGCAAATGAAGGAATCGCTGAATTTGAAAAGCTAGCGCAATCTAAACTAAATAGGCAATAATTCATTTAATAGAGCGGTATTAAATGACAAATATGAAGAAATTAATTATTTAAATTAAAAAGTTAACCATTCAGTCAGTTTTTGATTGAATTGCTTTAAGAAAGAAAAGAAAGGAAAATGAAAAAAGAAAAGAAAAGGGAACAAAAAACAGTGGAAAAGAATTGTAAGCCAGTCAGAAACAATTGATATTAAATTAATTGGAGCTTCATGGAATGGAATAATTAAGACGAATATTATTTAATTAAGAAAATGAAAGAGATGGAGACAAATTACAATATTTCCAAATTATTATAATATCATCAAAGAATAATTATTCTATTTATGGTCTTAATTTAATTTTCACTCCGAATTCTCTTCGTTTATAATTAAATCACATTTTAAGACGTTTTATTATCTAATATTTAAAAGCTGTTGTATAAAGAAAATATTGGAATATGGGGAAAAAATATTTCAGTTTTTAAGTTAAAATTTTTAAAATGAATTTATCCAATAAATAATAATCTTTTTGGTAAATATTTTTTGGTAGAAGGTCACACAAGTTAAATTAAAGCCAATAAGGGGGCATTCAAGAATATTATAATATACATAAAAAAAATAAAAAATTATAAATGTGATTGTTCAAAAAAATATATAATGAAAAAAAATGTTAAGCATAATTTTATTATTTTCAAAAATCTTACGTGATTTTTTAAAGTCCATTAAAAAAATATTAATTTAAACGTTCAATTTCCAAAAGCTTAAATACAAAAACTTTTTGAAACGAGGTAGAAAATTGTCAACGATTTTGTATTAAATTAAGAAAAAGCTACCATCATGAGAAGGCGAAGTGGAAAAATAAATATCTGCCAAAGAATAGATTTTTCAACTACAACTTCTATTTATTTAAAGTAGAGTGAATTATATAGTTTTTTATTTATAAAAGTGAATTCTGTTGAATATATTTTCTGAAGTGAATACATTCTTTGTTTTGTTAAAAAAATAATTAAGACTAGCTAAATTATATAGATAAAATTATGGCGATTTGATCTGTAAAATTTGGATTCGTCCAAAAAGCCGCAATTAAGACCTTAAAGGCTCTAGTTTTAAAGGAAAGCTTACCATAGAGTAGTGAATATGAACCATTGTTGAGCTACATGCTTTGTTACGTGAAGCCAGATTTATTTATTTAATTTTATTTCGATATACCTACATCCTACATGTACCAGGGACACGCCCTTTATAGTATACAAGTTAATTCGATATAATTGAAAAGTTTTTATTTTGCCGAGAGTAGAGAGTTGTTGAATCATAAAGAGAAACAAAGTGCACATACATAATATTTATTTGTTTGAGACTTGTTTCGAAGGCTTGGCCTTCATCATCAGTCTTTTTTTCTAAATATTATTTTTCATTGGGTCAGTATCGCGTGGATATTGAAAATTTTTGTTCTTACTTAGCAGACAAGCCAGTTAAACATTCTTTGTTTATCTTTATAAATGGATATTCATTGAAATAACATATATTTACATTATATTTACAATTACAAATTGAAGGATAAGTGAAACTTTTTCAAGATTCGATACACTGTATGCAAATTAATAATTTTAAATAATAAATATCTAAATCTGATATTCAATTCTATTCAATATTTTTTTACTTAGAGTCAAAAGGCTGTTCCTAGAGTAATAGAAATTAAGAAATTAATCTCTACTAGTGTGAAACAGGTCTGGACTTCTATTTGGAATCCTTGCATACCTATCCAATCCTTTTATTTATTTATTTTTTATTTTAATAAAAAATTTTTATATAAATTTCCTGATATTGTATTTCTTTCGATATTTTTGAAAGTTTATACAACTAAATGATTGATACACAATCACATTCGAATTCAAATTATACAACAATATTATTAAAACTGCTTTTATATCTATTAAAAAGTTGTATAACATTGTACATTTAATTTTAATTCAAGTTTTCTAAATTACACATCGATCATCGAATATATTTAATTTATCTTACGATTATCAAAGAGGAATGAATCCTCATAAAACGACAATTTCGTGCTTCTATTGTAAGAATATAGAAATCATTTACCCCAAGTAAATCGGGACAGTCAAACTAGTTATGAATACCCAAGCTTAAAAAAGAAAACAATGTCAGCAATATAGTTATAGGTACTGAGAATATCATCTGTCGATAATCCCCTCAATGGCTTTCCATCTTTCTAAGAAATCTAAGGGCCAGTTTCATAAAAAAAAAATTATCCGCTGCTTACTCAACTTTGGGCTGAGAGTTACCCTGGAGTTCCAAACAATATGATTTTCATAAAACAAAATAGGGGTCAACCGCTCTATTGAATTTCATAATAATCTGTAAAAGTAAATTTTAAACTAGAGGCAACCAGATGCAAATACAGCTTCAAAAAGCATGACAGATTTGAGACTATGAGCCTATAAATTTGGTACTATATTTCCCCTCTAATTTTGCAAACTTTTTAAAATTTAAAAATCTGTAAAAACTTATGAATGTAGCATTTAGTTCGAATATTTTAAATGAAATATATTATTACTTGTTGTTATTTTACTTATCTAACATTATCTAATAATTAAATTTTCTATTTGTTTTCTAACAACTTCCGATTCCTTCTGAAGTTTTCGTAAACCAATGGTTGGGTCAATCAATCCTAAAAGTATGTGTTGAACAGAGTCTTAGCTATTCATTCGAAAAATAACTTGGACTCGGTAAATATTTATCAATACATTTTTTGAAATTAGTCAAATAACAAGATAGAAAAGTTTTTAATCCTGTCATTATACATATTTTGAGATTTTTCTACTTACATTATTTAAAGTCAAAATAAATTGGTGAATTGAACGTTCACACAAATCCTAGTCTAAGATAAAAATGAACATTATCCCTGTTCCACCTTTCCTTTCTCTTTCATCAGGATTACCACCTTGAAGAAAAGAGTACAAAAGTACACAGTTTCTAAAGATGAGAAACTAGTGAAATAAGTTTAAGTCAGATTAGGGAGATCATATTTACTTTCCAGGAACTGGCGCGTAAAGAAAAAGTTTTGAGATTTTTTTTTATATAATTATACTAATACAAGGGGGAGTCGGGTAGCTCAGTCACCTAATGAGTTGACCTCGCTTCGGCATCGATCAATTATGCCGATGTTGGAATGGAGGTTCTGGGTTCGATCCTGGCTGGCAAATAAAAATTTCTACCGGCTGAAAACTCGGCTCCCTCACTAACCCTACTAACACTACTTATGTGCTGTCTAAATGGGCTTTGTTCCCGGTGACATTGAATATTAAAAAAAAAAAAAAAAAAAAACTGATACAAGAAGAAGTTGCACCGAAAAGGTTCAACCTCTGAAGTCCGCTTGTATCTTGGAAATAAGAAGAGATTTAGGGATTGGGTCGGAGGAGTTGTAGGAGTTCGTGGATGCGTGTCTTGAAAGATTAAAGGTTTTATGTTGCTGGGAAGACGGTTGGAGGAAGAGAGTTTCAGTCTCTAGATGTCATAGGGATAAACGAGTTGGCGAATGCGTTCGTTCGTTCGGTTAGTATCCAATTTAAGCGCGTAGGAGTGTTGAGTCCTAGAAAATCGTGTATTTCGTGCAAATGAATCCTTTGGAGGGATTATTGATTTTATCTCTTCAGAACAAAAGCCATAGTAGTATCTATAAAAAAGAGAAAGGGCGGAGACAGATCTACGATGGACCAGGGAGTCGAGAGTGTCAGTCAATGATGGATCTCCTATCAGTCTGATAACCCGCTTCTGAATTGCGTCTATGGTATTAAGATTTTAATGAATTTTCATGAATATGACTGTGTTATTATTAATATTGATTTTAAATGTATTGGGACATCTATTAGGGACGTGACCTCATTTGCTGACAAGGGAGCTCTTTCAGAAATTTTATTTAATTCTCATATAATCTCTAGTAATAATAATAAACATAATATATTACTTATATATTATATAAGCTTTATTTACGAATTCGACACTAGAGATAAATAAAATAAAAAATATTATCGTTAATTCAAAACTTTGAGATCTCTAATAAAAAAAAATTGTATTCTGTTGTTTTTAACCAAAATTTTCAAATTCCTAGCCAAATTGGAAAAAATTTTATTGGTGAAGAATATAATATAATCAATAGTGTTTAATAGTCTAATTGTTTTAATTAATGTTTGTTTGCTATTATGAATTTTTTTTTAAAGTAGTTTAAATTGGAGTAAAAAGTGAAAACTTTTTCAAGACTCTGTACTTTCTCCACAAATTTAGGCATATGGCAATTTTTTACTGCGAAACTGTTTGAGTTAGAACCTGAAATTTCTAACAAAGCTTATTAATACAAACATGTTGTATGTAGGGTTAGCTCAAGGTACTTCCAAACACGGACAGTTTCCCGAGATGCCAAATACTAGAGGTTTCGCCAAGGGTCTTCCGTAAAAAGAAAAAGTAAATTTTTTTTAAATATACCTAAAAAAGGCCACGAACGTTCAGCTTGAACGGAGCGCCAGTAAACCATAAGGCCGACGTTCTTGCTAGTATATCCAATTGCAGTTCATTACCTACATTAGATTCGTTTTTTTTACTTTCACATTTATATTGTATAGAATATAATGAGGAAGTATTGGAATGGGTAGTCTGGATATTTTTATTTTCTTCGTTTCTCATCTATATGCTCTAAAGTTTGAAAGTCTAAGATCTAACTAGTTCTTCATATTATAATAATAAAACAATTTAGGATCTTGGAGTATCGTAGATGTTATTTTAAACTGCGTGTCAACATTAGGAAAAAACCTGGCTTAACTCGGGTATCGTGTCACATCTAGAAATATACATAATTTGGTGATATTTACAGCTCTATTAAAGAAAAAAGTGATATTTTTGATATATTTATTTATTAAAAAACAAATTATTCTTTACATTAGTGACTTAGTCAATTAAACGCACCGCGCGTTGACTGTTCTTGAGTGAAGACAGTCTGTAAAACAATTCGTGTCACTCAAAATGTCATAACTTGTCACCATTGACACGCGTGTCATAGGTTCGCCATTACTGCAGTAGAGAAATATTAGTTAAAATACTATTCAAGGTTTATGCGAGAGTAAGGCTATATAGAACACTCAATATTTGATTGGAATTAATGTGACCATATTTTGTATGTGTGTGAAGTGTATTTACGTGATTTATAATGTTTTCTGTAGAGGCAATGTTAGAGCAAAATTTTAATGAGATTTTATATACACAACATCTCAATAAAGAAACATGTTAAACTTTTTGATTAATAAATTCTATGTTTGGATTTCTTTTTTGGTTAAATTCAAACTTGTATCTCATGTATTCATTTAATATCAAAGTTGAAAATAAAATTATATCTTTTAAACCAATATATGGGTGGATTTTCATTGATCTTTTGCTTTTAATATAAAAATCTTAAAAGTTTTATATTGATATTGATAGGGGAATAAATAAATAAAAAGTAAAAAGTATAAAAAAAGAAAAAAAGAGAATATTCAAATAAAAATTAAGTTAAGAGATGTGAGAGAAGATATTATGAATGCTCAAATATATCAAATAAAGACGAAATCATGATATTTTAGAACAAATTCTGAGATATATTATACTTTATTACCTATCAATCGTTTCCTAACAGAAGCTCTCTAAAATAAGGCAATGATTTTGGTCATTCAGCATCGTCAACTTCAAATACTAATAAAATAAGATTATAAATTTCAATTCAAGATTCCAAAAAAAGTGAAAAATTGAAATATTTAATTTGGTCGGATTTCAGCATCAGAGAATTTTGTCACAAATAAGTTAAAACCCTCAAAAAGATCCACCCATTTTACATCCATATAATTTTTCACAGAATTCAATTTATAAATTTGCATGGTATCTGTAGAAAGCGGGTTCCAATTTCTTGCCTTAGTGAATTCACTTCTGAAATTCCTTCGATTCCAATATATATAATTCTATCAATTCCTTCGACCAAGCAACTGTTTATTGGCAACAAGGTTGATCATTGTTTCGAGGACTGGAATTGCTTTACTCAATGCAAACCAGCGTTAAATTTAATTATAGTATCATTATATATGTCAGCAATGTATATTTAATATACTGGAGGTAATTCAATACTCTTGTCTGCCAAATATCTCATTAACTACAACCATTTGATAACTCGCTATGGAGAGTTTATGTTTTCTATTTTTTTGCATTTTCAACAGAAAGATCTTTCTACAGCTAGTAAGCCTATAATCTAATAAGTTATTTTTTTATATATAAATACAAACATTTAGGAACCAGAACAAACTTTTCCAATTTTCAGATCTTGAGTTATCGTTGATTGTGGAATCAAGATGGACAGTCAGGCATACAAAATAAAAGAAAGTTTCACAACTTTTTTATTCCTAATATTCATAATAACTCAAGAATGAAGACTGTAGCTAATTCGTTTTGATTTCAAATTATTTGTATTCTCAAAATAAAGAACTGATTAGATTGGGGCTTCTTTCTAGCTTCAAAACTTCTTGATTAAAAATTCAAATATTTGACTTCACATATTTAATGAAAGATATAATTTGACACATACTTATGGTTAAAGGTTATTTATTAGCTGCATCTTTGTACAGATTTTAACTTTATAACTCAAATCATCCACTGATAATGACCAAAATTTTCTAGGAGCTTTCCAAATTTTGAAAAGCTAATCCATTTTTTTTCCAATTTGCCATTTCAAATGCTATGGTAAAAATTAAATTAATTATTGTTAAGACAAATTCATAATTAATCTTACTACTCAAACATCCACTAGACTCAAAAATATCTCAGAGTATTAAATTCCGAATAGTAATAAAACATTTAATTAATTTTCCACTATCTATCCCAGTTTATAGCCACAATGTACGAGGATAAGTCAAAAATTACCTACACTTTTCGTTCTACAACTTTATTAAACTAAGATAGCAGGCGGCCGCATGGGCAAGCGTTGAGATGGCGCGTCTCTGGTCATGTGTGCGGAATTTAAACACGATCGCGTCAGTTGTCGTCTAGCATAAGCATGTCAGCTCCGCTGTCAGATTGCACGAAAGAGGAGCAACGAGGAGTGGTCAAAGGGTGTGAAAGGTGCTGAAATTCACCGAAGACTTTTGTCCCAATACGGGGAAAGTGCTTATCTCGTAAAAGCGTTTTTTATGGATCGAAATGTTTAAAAGTGGCCGAACGAGCTTAACACAAAAAGAGGGAGCTTCCCTCAACTTTGAGAGGCTTTGAGACCCTAGAATACCCTCCCTACAGCCCAGATCTCGCTCCCTCAGACTTTCATCTTTTTGTACCGCTCAAGGAAGCTTTGCCTCAGACATGGACGTTCGTAATGCGGTGCAAAAGTGGCTTCATGACCAACCGAAAACCTTCTACCAGGATGGCATCCGGAAGCTTGTGACTCACTGGACCAAGTGCATTGCTAAAGGTGGAGACTATACCGAAAAATAATGTACATGTTGTACACCTATCTTAGTTTAATAAAGTTGTGAGAACGAAAAGTGTAAGTAATTTTTGACTTATCATCGTAAATCCAAATATCTCACTTTCGATATGAAAATTTAATTGTCTAAATACTTTATAATATAAAATGTAAACATATTAATTAATTAATTAAGGTCCTTCAAATACAAAATTTACTTAGAAGTGTCCTAATTATTTACTCTCGCACCTTACTGATGGATGGCGTAATAGCATGTTTGGTTATTGGGATAGATAGATTGATTACCTGGTGTCTTGTTTACTAATCTGTTACCTATCTATAACCGAGTTGACTGAGGGTGAAATTGAATTAAATTAGAAGGTTAGAATTTTGTTTTTACATTGAGACTTTAATGATCATAATTATAATTTATGCAGTTTTTTTAAGTTATATTATTGTATTTCTCTCTTGCTCTTCCCATTAAAGTCCGAATGCATCTAGAGGGAGTATAGTGAGGTATGGTTTTCGAGTTTACCCATCATTGATGACGTTTTCTGGAGAGGCATTAAAGAAATTTCAGAGTTAACCAGGCTTTGTCCCACTATTTTGTCTAATTTCTTGTGGGTTAACCTTCAAATATGAGTTTAGGAACCACCTTTAAATGCAATCAGCTATTAGTATTCTTCTTTCAACAAGGTTATAGAAGTTAGTTTCATATGGTTGCTTCTTGCATCAAGTGGAAATAAAGATAAATGATAATGAATGAATGTCTATCTTGTCTGTAAAATCTATGAAAAGAGATAAAGAATGATTTTTTTACAAAAACTAAAACGCATTTACCTCTGGAGATAGTCAACCAGGGGTTTTAGAAGCTATTTAGTAAATAAATAAAAATAAATCATCGAGATTATTAAATTTATGACAATAACAAATAACGCATTAAGTTAAAATAATTAAAAATTAAATAAAAGATAATAATTTGGAAAGAAAAATATTTCAGAATCGTCATATAATAATTGCCACAAAACTTTGTGTGCGTCTGCGGAAATGAGACGTGTTTTTCTTGAGAAAAGGTAGGAGAAGACTGGACTTTCAAAAAGAGAATGAATTGGGCTAAGGTTCGAATATAGGCGAGAAGTTGCGTCAAACCAGTTTTAGGACTGAAACTTATCATGATTTCTTATATATTTCTCATTAAAAATAAATAAATAAATAAAGTTAAAAGAATCAAAGTTCTGGGATGCTAGGATCTCTGATTCCACACAGCTTGCTAACCTTCTGATCTGACCAAAAAAATCAATTTTTAAAATATTTATTTTGGATTAAATAAATCAACATTATTTGTAAATATAATGAATTGAAATTTACATTAACTATTGATCTAATATGTAAATAAGAAAGATAAAGAAGAGGAATATATCTTACGAGTGGGAGAATAAATTGGGACGAAATTTTCAAGCCCATTAAATAAATATATTCGACCGGGAGATAAAAATGATGGGTTGTCAAACGGTAATAAAATTCTATTTTTATACGGTTTGTTTTTATCTCTACAAGAGGAATAAACTCAAGTCTCTAAGGTTTCTAACTAGGGGGTAAAACACAAAAATACATTAGAACAAAAATAAAAAAAAAGTACAAATTTAAATACAAAATTATTTTTAAAAATTTTTTAATTCTTTAGAAATTCCCATGTTAGGATAAGCAAAAGAGTAAAGAAAATGCTAGCAGTCATTGGAATAATATCTTTTAGACTTTAGACGAAATAATGTCAGCTAAAAACAAAGAATTCTCATTTGAGGTTTGTTGATCTCTTAAAGTTTATTATTAAATGAGCAATTTTTAATGAGAAATTGACACAAGTGGGCAGCAATGAACAATTATGCTCAACTTTTATGGGAAATTGTTATAATAATAAAGAAGGAGAAATTCATTGATATTTGTCTTGAGGGTCGAACTTACATACTCGGACAGTGTGTTAGTACCTGGGTTCAACTCCTGGGCTGACGAACCCTCTAATAATGCAATATAAAAATATTTCAACTAATATCAAACAAATTAAGAACACAGATAAATTAAATTCTTTTCATAAATAATTCGGTTGTATTTTTAAAATATTCGATCTTTTTTCAAAATGAGATACTCATTCTCTGCTTTAATAAGATTTTAATATTTCATATTTGAAGAAATTTTTTCTTTTGAGAGAAACGGACTGGTAGAATTTTCAGCTGAAAGTAATGGAAGGCAGCCCAAGGGTAGAGAATAAAGAAAAATTACACATATCCAAATAAGGTGTTTTTATTGGACTGTCATTCTTTTCTTTTTTCTCCTTTCCTTTTGAACCAACGAGGAGGATTCCTCCTCCTTCTTCAGGGTTTCAAAGGATCAATGAAAGAAACAAACAAGATGCTTCCTTCTTCCCTCCTTCAGCAGTGTTTGAAATTTTTCCTTCCTTAGCAGAAGCATTAAAATATAATTTTTTTTCCTTAATAATTAAAGGGAAAAAATTATATTTTAATGCTTCTGCTAATTAAGGAAAACATTTCAAACACTGCTGAAGGAGGGAAGAAGGAAGCATCTTGTTTGTTTCCTTCATTGATCCTTTGAAACCCTGAAGAAGGGGGAGGAATTCTCCGAAACGTTGGCTTAAAAGGAAAGGAGAAAAGAAAAGAATGATAGTCCAATAAAATCACCTTGATTGGATATGTGTAATTTTTCTTTCTTCTCTACCCTTGGACTGCCTTCCATTACCCTCAATTATATTTAACGCCTAATGATGCACCCCGCAATTCAGAGAGTTCGATTCGAATGCATAACCTAGAACACAAAGGCGGAGCTCTATCTTTCTAATCTTACCTTCCCATTTTTTGGTCATTATCAATTTCACATAGGGCCGGTTGTATGTCGCAAAGTTAATGCTTTTTACAACTAACAAAGGGTAGATGGTAAATGGAGGGGCTGGGATGGCTAATCAGATGACAGGGACTTTCAGTGCCTGCCATCTGATTGGCCATCCCAGTTGCTCCATTTACCATCTACCCTTTGTTAGTGGTAAAAATCATTTACTTTGCGACATACAATCGGCCCTTAGTCAGTCATTTTCATTAAGGTAAATATATAGTTTTAAATATCAAAATCATTAGTCAAGTCACATACACCAAACAATATTTGGTATCTTATTCTAAAATAACAAGCAAATATCAATGGCTATTTTTTTCAGTGTGGTTTTTGTATTTCATTTCGCCTATTTTTAAATCAATTTCTCTTGTTGGAGTTTATTATTTTTATTTTTTATGTCATACTTATTTTATTGCTATTTATTTTAATTAATTTAATGCAATTTAAAATACATTTTCAAATACACGATTGAATGAGGGCTGCTAGTCTATTCCATGATATATAAACTTGTTGGCATTTGAACTCGCTCTTTAAGAAGAGATAATTAAGTAAAATTAAATTCTAATTATTGAAAATTTGGAGACTAAATAATTTTAAAAGTTTTAATTATTTCCCTTAGTATTATTAAAGAAGAAGGTAATAAGTCTCTAACTTTTTAATAATTTGCAAAGCTTCTAGAAACTTTTGATACTTGGTTTTCCCCTTTATCTTGTAAGAACCCCAATTTTCTAGATATTTCAACTAGGAACTATTTTTTAAAATAGAACATTTTTTATAACCTTTAATTGATATTTTGGGTTTTTAGGAGGCTTCACCGGGCCAATTAATTCGCTGTCCGTGTAAATTAGACACGAAAGGGTAAAGGTTAAGTCCTCCCCTCATCTCCTGTATAATGCTCAGCAGATAAATAACTAGCCACACTAAAATAGAATTTAAATTGTTAAGTCACTGGCATGAACAGGTATGATGTAAAAATAAATGAAAAAAGTTTTAATTTCAAATAAAAATTACAAATGAGCAATCATTTATTATGAGAGCAATACAGGCATGTATTGAGCTCGATGAGGGGCAAAGACAAAATCAGGTAATGGTTTCAGCTTCTCGAGGAAATAAATGAACGGAGCATCGGATAGGGTATAGATCCCAGTCGAAATATGAAGATTCTGTCGCTTTTTAAGCTATTGCATAGCTTTTATCGCGGGCTTTGAGCGCGGCGACCGAATCAAGAAATTCCATAACGAAAATAAACCTAACACCCCCACTCCGACCTAGCGCGGGTAAACGGCGGAGTAACGTATTTTTTACTACTAACGTACCGTTTAACCATATCATGGATGAATGATTTGGGACGTGAATAGTCTCGGTTTTGAACCTAATCCTAGAAGAACGGGTAAGAAACCTAAGACGTGGAAACGGCCCGCGAAGATTAACGGCAAGGATAGGTGATTAGCACCTATCCGTCGAGAGGCATTAGATCATACGAGGTATAATTTCTCTATATTAGGCTTTGCGATCTGTACCAAGGTACAGAGCTAAGGATCCCTAGGCCCGACCACGACGAATTGCACGCCAGGTCGGAGGTCTTTAACCCGGTTTTCAAACCAGGCGCTGTCTGGATCGGGTGAGACTTGTCTCTACTGACATTAATAGTACAATAAGATTTCCAAGAATTGCGAATTGTGAAAATGAATAATGATCCACAAGAATCCACAACAAAATATGGGACCACCATTGACGCGGTATTTTCCAGATATTTAGAGGATATCAAGTCTCAAACTTATGTTTCTTATTTCAGTTACCATAAACCTATAGTTACAATGATAAAAATTCCTGAATAACCTACATGTATTGTAAGATAATAAAAATATTTTAAACAATATTAACTTCTCATTTATTCAATAAAAGAAAAAGAAAAAACATTGTTTTCTTATCGGTCACCACGCTCAAAAAGTGTAACTTGAATTAATATCAAAGAAAAAACTTGAATTAATATCAAAGAAAAAAAATATTGCATAAATATTATAATTGCATAAGTTAGATAAAAAATGCTATGCAATAGCTTTACCGCGGCAGTCCCCGAGTGCCACACATCTATTTTTGGGAACATTCAATGATACAAGTGCAGGAAACTACTGGTCCTACTTGCTTAGCTGACAACAGAAGATGCTCTGCCAGGTTCACCGGCTCAATTAGTTCGCTGTCCTTGTAAATTGGACACGAAAGGGTAAACGTTAAGTCCTCCCCTCATCTCCTGTATAATGGTCAGCAGATAAATAACTAGGCATACTAAAATAGAATTTAAATTCTTAATAATTTAGTTTGAAATAGATAAAATAATAATTATTATTAATTAGTCCAGAATTATTCTCTCGTCACAACGAACTATCATAAACACTCTTAAGGGCTGCTGGACAGAGGCCCATTGAAACCTTATGAATTTTCTCAATGTTTCAAATTTCATCCCCTGAAAATTTGGCCTTTAAAAACTTGGTTTATGAATATTTTTGAAGAGCCTTAGGAGGAGTTGGTCCTCCAGTGCATATATGTCACTTTATTATTTTGTGCTATATTTTAAATAAAAATGGATTCCTTACTTATTTTTGATCCGTTTAATTCTAGTGATTCTATTTTATTTTACAAGTTGGATACATTGAAAATTTCTTTAAAAAAAAAATATTTAAGAAATTTTGTTCATTTGTGATTAACTTATGAAAGTGACTCACAATTTACAGATCGCTAGTTTCAAGACAGATTTTGAACAATAAGCAATTTGGTTCACTGCATTAAGGGTCCGCTTTTTTAATGGCTTATTACATTTTAAAGATAAATTCCAATAATTTATCAGATAGTTACAATTAACTTGAACATTAAACAATTTTCGAATCTAACTTATTTATTTCGGACAAGCGGTGGCCTCAGTAGCTTGGCGTCCTAGACCATACATCAGTTGTTTTGAGGTTTGGGGATGAGATGGATGTTTTTTGATGAAGTTTAGGGTTAGGTGGGCTATGGTGAAAATATCTGTTTTGAAAGCTTCTCTTATATCTTCAGACGGGTGATGTACTCAGTGGCTAACTCTCTTGGTGCTTAAAATTAATCTACTGGCTTTAAATTTACTGATTTTAATTTAAAAAAATAAATAAATTAAAGTAATAATAATGAAATACAAAAAATTATTTAACTTAAAACTAGCTGAAAACGAATAAAAGAGGCGGGTTTAGGGCACTTAATAATAGTAATAATTTGATAAAAAATTATTTAAAAATGAGAAAATACTACCTTATATTTGAATATTTATTATAAGGTCCTATTTGCGATATATTAATAAAATGAGATTTTAAAATATGTATGTTTAGTTCATCTATTTGCTTAGACTAGTCTTTGACTGTTAGTTAAATGGACGGACTAATCAGCTAATAAATTCTAACTACTTGTTATAAAAAATTATTATCGTATTTACAGCTCTAAATAACTCTAAATGAAGATATAAATTAAAAAAAGTAAATCGTTTAATAGATCACGTTACCTGATTAAAATCTCATTCATTGAAGCCTATGCATTAAGCTGAAAGTTTTTTTTTGTGTTTTTGTTTGGATGGCAATTTTAAACGATTATTTTCTAATGTCATGTTTAAAACACATGAAATATAAATGAATGACTGAAGGTTAAAACAGGAACAGTGAAATGCCTAATGCAATTGACCACAATAGGAATTTCCTATTAAAATCATCGAACGATCCACCCTGGATGATTAAACTTAATCCCATCATCACTGAGTGACTCACTCACTTACTCACTCATTCACTTGTTATCTATTAATAATTTGCACTTTTTTGGAAAAAGTGAACCGTTGTGCCCAGAAATGCATTATTGACATCTTGTTATATCAATACAATGAATTTAACTTTTCCTTATTTTATAGCCGGTCAAATTTTTTTGAAGTGATGTGAAACCCTAAGGGTCAGATGTATATCGGTTGGTAAAGTTTTTGTAAAAGTTGACAAAGGTTAAAAGTGTGTCGTCTGATTGGCCATCCGGCCTGGTACAAGGGGAATTCTAAGGTTTTACGCTTTGTCAACTAAGGATAAGAGTAAATAAATATTATATTTAATATTGATTTACTATGAGTTAAGGATGTCAACTTTTACAAAGAATTTACCAACCGACATACAACTGGCCCCAAGTTCCAATTTGGGAAACTAGATTTTTATAATAACAACAAATTGGATTCCGTAATGGAAATTCGTTCCTTGTTGAGGATCAACTATTTGTTGTATAAAAATAAAAACACCAAAAAATAAATGTAAGTTTAAACTAAATAACTGCACTTTAGTATCATTACTAGGGGAAAATTATTTAGTTCTAGTAGTTCGAACTATCTACTAATAGAAGAACGTTTCTAAATTTTCCTATATTCCCGTTTATCTCTCTATGAAGTGTATTCGACCTCTCCATTTAAAATTAACAGCATCTCTGGACGGGCACATACAGCTTGGCTGAATCTTATCTTAGTTCATGGAAAATTCAAAGATAATTCAATTTAAATGATTAAATTAAAAGATATTAGAATCGATAGAGGCTTGCAGAGCAGAGGGCGGAATGAATAAAGCTTCTGTGTAATGGGTGGCGCAAAACAGACACACGACAAGCAAATAGAATCTTATCTAGCATTAGATAAATAGAAAGATGTAGTAAAATAAATAGAAAGGTGGAAAGCAAAAAAGCGAAAACAAATACCGTCAGATCGAATTTTATAAAAGCTATTTCGTATTTTTACGAGTGTAAAATTGAATTTGTAGTTTTTTTATAGTAATCCAATGGAATGAAAATAAATAAAAATACAAAAACTATCAAAAGAAACTAAAGTAAATTTTATATTTGAAAAGAATAAAATGAGCGAAAACATTCTGGCAAGTTTATAGTGTACAACTCATGACTTCCACTTATCCCGTATTAATAACAAACAAACATTAAAATAAAATAATTTAAAGGAATATTGGAAAATTAAAAACAAATGTATTTAAATGCTAAGTGCTTTGGAAAGTGTGAGTATTTTTTTTTTTTTTTTTTTTTATGAGAATGAATACAAGAATGGGCACACAAAGAAGATGAAGATCCTATGGATCTCAAAAGACATTTGTATTACTCAGGAGAAAAAGAAATTTATCAGGAGTAAGGGTGGAGGCGTAGGTGACTATGCACCCTGGTCTTGAAGGTTTGAAGGTTATACTTAAGGAAGTTTCCTAATATAGCTCAGATGCAGTTCGATCTTTCCCATACTCCCACATGCGCAGAAAGGCAAAAATATTTTCACTGCGTCGTTTCTCGGATTTGGCAACATTACATTCTTACCGACGCTAAAAGACAAAGAATAAAAAAAACTCTTCATGAAACAGCTCAATGCAAAATTTCAGATGAGAACCGTATAGTTAGGTTGAGAGAATTAGCTAAAAATCTCAAATGCACTAGCTGCAGAAGTTTTTTAGATATGGAAAAATTGAGTGATTTTAGTGCGACGTTGCCAAGTCGCCATCTGACACTCCTTGCCATGAGAGAAAAAATGAAAACCATCAAAAGTACCTAACTTTTAATATTTTTCATACAAAACGAATACCGCTTGATACAATTATTTTAATAGAAAAATATTTGTTATATCTTCAGTTAATGATTCTCAGTTTTTCAAAATAATTTCAAAAAATTGCGCTTGTTATTTAATGAAACAGTCGCTTTAACATCAACAGGAAAGGTTCGCGTGCTAAATATTCAAATTTCAAAGGTCAATATTTACAAATTTAGTGCCGCAAGGACTATTGAAAAAAAATTCTACCTATAAAGAATACTTATAATATAATATAAATATGTGTTTACAAAGTTTTAAAAGTATTGCAAGAAAATCGATTTATTAAGGAACGTCCTTAAGTGTCTGGAAAGACGGAGCCCGGGAAAGAGTTCCAGTCTAAAAACTCCTGTTGCAATAGAAAATGTTTTCTAAGATCTTTTTATTTTTTCGGGACATTCTAAACTCCTGGCAGCCCTAGATTCATGGCACTTCGAAAACTAAAAATCGATAATTATCTCAGCTGCAAATTTTATTTGCCATAGAGTCGAGTCGTTTTTGAAAAGGATGAATGAGTCTAAAAACACCGGATGGAATAGAAAATGTCTTCTAGGCTTCAATATATCTTCTAGACGCCATTAAGAAATTTTAAAGACAATAAGAGTTGGATAAGATATCTTCTAGAGCGATCGTGCTATCTTAGAAATGGGTATTTTGGTTGACTGATTTCGACCAAAATCTTAATGTGTTATCTTGAGCCTAAATTCAACTTATGTTTGCATTTCATATCTCTGAGATTTGTCGTTTTTGAGTTATTGCTAAATTGGTCAGACATACTGACATGCAGAAATACTAATCGTTTTTAGATCTGGAAAATGTAAATTTTTGATGACAATTTGCAATCTAATTATGAAAGATTCTTGTCATTTGATACTTCAAGTTAGAATTCAAAAATTGAAAGTTAAATTTACAATGCCAATTGGAATTAGAGGAGTTTGAAAAATTTATTTTTGATATGAGTTTCTTTTAATGAATCCGGGGAACAAACCAGTACTAAATATAGCTAAGTAAAATATCAGATGGATATGTGAGTGAACATTTATATCTCATTTATATTATAATAGTTCGATTTACTGGAATGGTCCACGTTTTTTTATTTTTCATTCACGATTATAAATTTATAAAGTGTCAAGGTTTGAAATGAAAATGTCCAATTTTTCCACAGCTGCCAATCTATATAGTATTTTTTTTTTTTTTAAGGGAAATAAATTTGTTTAATTTATTCAGTCATTTGAAATATTAATCGGTTAATTTTTTCTGAGCCGACCGTGGCATGATTGGAGAGCCCATTGGGAAATGGCTCTGATTCCTCCCAGCTCACCCCTTACACCCCCGTAACCCATGGATCAGTTGAATGTTATTGCCTTCTGGTTATAAGCGCACCCCAGGGCTCTAGCACACCCCCACACTCGGCAAACATATCACGTAATCAGAGGTCAATTAATGGCAGGACATATTCAAACATTGTTTCAATCTATATAGAAATAGATATAGGCCTAGAGACCATTAAATGAATAATTTAGATCGAATTTATATATAATATATTCATCGGAATAAAAAATATTAGCAGGATTTCTTCAAGAACAGGATAGAGGAAAAGCAGAACCTTAGAAAATGATGTGTATAATTTAAAAATCTCGAATTTGTCAAATTTGAGATGCCTTAATTTAATTATATTTCTAACTTAAAAAACTCGTAAGCTTTTATTTATTTATTTATTTGGGGGGGGGGGGGGTCTAAAGAAATATTTATTTTCTACATTTTAGTGCATTTTGATATAAATTCGTGCATTAAAAAAAAAAAATTTAATATTTTTATTTTGTAAGGTACGTTTCAATCTTTGGAAATTGTATTTGTTTTTATGTGGGAAACCGTAGAGCATGTGAAGGGGAAAATATTATTTTACTTATAATATATAATAAAACGTGAGAGTTATTGTGAACTTATTATCATTTCCGTCCATAATTTAATTTATAATTTGAAAGTTTATATTGGGAAAATAAGAAGTCGGCAAAGTCGACGAAACGTTGGTGGATAAATAAAAAAGTCACACATAAAAAACTTGTCCTTATTTTCCCAATATAAACTTTCAAGTTATTGTGAACGTTTAGTTAGATTATATTTTTTAAAGTTTAAATTCTATTTTTTAACCGACTTCAAAAAAGAGGAGGTTCTCTATTCGACTGATTTTTTTTTTGCCTATGTTACGTCATATCTCCGCCATTTGTGAACTGATTTTGAAAAAAAAAATTGCATTGGGTCCAGTCTACCTTCCGATTGGTTTATAGGTATTAGACCTTTTTTGTTAGGTTTGTTCAGGACTAACTTCTTTGTTTATGAACCGATTTCGATGATTCTTTTTTTATTGGAAAGGGGGTATCTTAGAGATGGTGCCATATTAATTTGGTCAAGTTCTGATGATATGATCACTATTAATAACATCACTAAAAAGAGAAAAATAAAAATAATTTTTAAGAAAAAAATAAAACCGACTTCAAAAAATTAAATGCAACAAATAAAATACACTAAAAGGTACAAAATAATTATTATCTTATTTAGTTTCAACTAAACTACGAAATATTAACAATTATTTTTATTTCTTTATTTTCTAGAATTGATTAAATTCGGTCATAGATTCGGTATACATCCAAAATTTTGAGAAAATCTGTTCTGGAGATGAAAGTCAAAATTCAATTACAATAATTCCAGACAAGGTAAAAAGAGGGTGTAATATTTTTCAAGAATAACGCTTGATTTGTTTTGTTTGAATTTTTGATCTGAAGAAATGCATTCTGGGGAGGGGTAAAAATTTAAGAAAAGTAAATAGTAAGAGGTCAAAATCATTTGATTGGCAATGTTCTATTTGTCTAATGTGAGATATTAACATGTAGCTTTTGTCTTAAGTGGTAATGTTATATATATATAATATATCTATAGATAATGTTGTTGCCATATTTAAACCAGTCTGTGGTTAAAACGTTTCAGTTAGCCTGTAAGATGTAGAAAAGGGGCATGCGGCCCAGCACTGCAATGAGTGTGTCCCAACATAAAATCATAAAGTTCCTTAAAACATTGAGATTTATATGTAGAGATATATTTATTCCCTTTTCAGAAATATGAATGTATATTTGTACAATCCGTGAAGCTTTTTTCAAGAATAAAATTAACTAAAACCAAAATCATAAGCTCAACTATATATATATATATAGATCTTTGCACGTACTTGCATGTCAATAGATAATGGATAGTCAGGGATTATTATATCAGGAACCCTTTTAAAAAATAAATTATCATTCCTCATATCCTTCTTTAATCCCTTTGGATTTAAACCAGGGCTGTTCAACCCATCGCCAAAAAATTCCTCAAAACATTGATTGAGATTTATATGTAGATATTGGGAAACACACAACAATTTGGCCTGATAATTTTTTTCTATAAAATAAGAAATCTGAAAATCTATTGTGAAGTTTTCGAAAAATATAAGTACTTATTTTAAATTTTGAATCTGGAACTAGATTTCAAGATTTTGCAAAAAATAATCATCATTTTAGTCTATTTTTGGCTTCATTTTCATTAAAAATAAATTTTCTACTTGCAAACTTTCTGATTGAATGTTCTAGAACAACAATTAGATACGATCTGAAAGAAAAATTGAAATTGTCTCTTTGCTAAAATCTGACCCCCGGAGTAGAGACAAAATTTAAAAAATATATAGTATCGTAAAATGGCTTATGGTTAGAAAGGCGGAAAAGCCAAAAAAAAAAAAAAAAAAAAAATTGTCTCTTTATTATAATTTTATATTAATTATCTAGCCAGGAAAAGATATAAACAAATACTAATAAATCATTTCACTTTTTGTAAGTATGTAGGTATGTAATAACATCTTCAAGTATATAAATTTACGAAAAGTAAAATTAGAAGCTCACTATGAACTAAAAAAATAATGTTCTTATTTCTACATTATTAACTATCTTTTTTGAATAACAAATATCAATTTAATTATAATATTTTATCCGCGGTCCGAGACAATTTTTTTTCTTCAAATGTGGCCCATGTAAGCCAAAATGACACACCTGATGTAGAGTATGCATTCAAATTGGAGGCTCTATGAATTGCTGGTTTAGTCATCACTCATCACTCATCAGGCATATACCATCTAGATTCTAGAAACATTGATAAATTGACTTCCTGAACTCTAAGGAAGTCAATACATACTTTTGTTCCTCCTCGAAAAGATTCTATTTTTTATTTTATTAATTATAATAATTAATATGATAATTTATATTGGTCTATTTATTCGAATATACGTAAATAAAAATTATTGTAACTAAAAATAACGGTATGTTCAGATAGATAGGAAACCTATTGGATGGATTTATTTCAAACAAACACGTATACAATTTTTGAAATTAAACATCGCTGTTGAAAATCCACACAACTCTGGCGAAGCACATGAATCTCAAACGAATTGTAAATTTTTTTAAACTGTGTACCTATAAATTATATATAATTAAATAAACAATTAAACATATATAAATTATTTATATAAATAATATATAAATAATTAATTTATGAAATAACAAAAAAAAATAAATAAATAAACATATGAAAGTAGGAATATATTTCATATTTAATATATATATATATATATATATGCTTAATCGTGTACAGATCACATGTGTTTTTGACTAAATATTGTTGAAATAAATTTAGTAATATAAAATAACTATAAAAACTAATAAATTAAATACTAATAATCTTAGAAAATAACTAAATAAATACTAATTACTCAAAGGAAAAAGGAAAATAATTAATTTTCGTAATATTACCGACGACTCTGAAAAAGGTTTTCACTTTTTTATATTAATTTTTTATTATATGGCTTTCTTAGGCATCTCAAAAGTAAAAAGGTAGCAACAGAATTTCGACCAAACAACAGACAAATGGTCAAATTGAAAGTTTTTGCCGAGAGTAGCAGAATTTTTATATATTGAAGGAGACAATAAAAGAGTGTGTCTTCTGCTGGAATTATAAATTTTATTTATTTATAACGAGACTATAGTTTCGAGGGCTTTGCCCTCTTCATCAGTCTATTACAATGGATTCACAGGAATTAATTTATGAATGAATGAAACTATATTCTCGTTATAAATAAATAAAATTTATAATTCCAGCAGAAGACACACTCTTTTATTGTCTCCTTCAAGACAAATGGTCATTTTTATTATATAATTCTCATTTAATAAATATAATACCTATACTTATTAGGCTTGTATTGGTTTTATTATGAGCTTTTTTAGATTATTTTTCCAAAATTTCTTTTAATATTTATTTTACCGTGTATCTATGGTTTGGTGGGGCTGAGCGGTTAAGTCCTAAGTCCCTTGATACAAGAGGCCGATCCTAGAGATTAGATGTCTAGAGCCTAAAGAGCTTACCACCCCATTCCCTTTGCTATATATACACACTACACAGACTATATATATGTACCATATTATCTAATTGAAGAATACAGTTTGCTGACCTATTTTTAGTTCAATATTTAATCCAATCAAAATCAATAGCTATTGGAAATTCGAGCAGAGTACAAAGATGTTGATTTACTCAATTATTTATTTCTAGATTAAAAGTGAATTCGAGAAAATTCAATTTAAATTGACTATTGACCTGTGATTCTTTGATCTTTTTGAACCTGTAAATCAAATAAAATAGGAGAAAAATGAGAAAGCTTTTTCAAGCTTGCTATCTGCAAATTTTGGATATTTGGCATTTCTCGTAAGTGAACGTTTTGAGATAGAAAGCTGAAACTTACCAAAAAGCTGTGGCTTATTAATATTTAAATTATTGTGAGAAATTTATTTCTCATTAGCTAGACATATACCATTTAAGAGCTCATTTAACAGTCCGATATAGTTTTTTTTGATTTCTCCATTTTTAATTTTTAATTGTAAACCCCGAAAGGTCAAATTTTTTGTAATGAAAATACAAATATTTTACTATCAAAGTGAACTTAGGTTTGAATTTTTTTATACCTACTCTATGTCAAACATTTTTAAACTCTAATAATACAAAATATATTGAACAATTTTGGGCTAATTCAATACTACGGTCGCACAAAAGTGACACAATTGTACAGCTTATTTATCCAAAATTTATTACAAATTTTTCTCCTCATTATCATTTGTGATGGTTTTTTCAAGTTTATCTGAAATTAAACATGTGGCGTTTGATCTGGCTGAGGGCGAATCATAATTGATTTCATAGTTGAAAGTGAATACAGAAGAGGTTGTTTAAACTTTCATGCCTTGGATTCTAGTCAGAGAGACAATCAGTCGGACAAAATCTTGCTTGAAAATAATTTTCATCTACGATTCAGACATTTCTAAGAAGTAAGATGGACAACAAAGAGAGCTTAAATACTCTAACTTTATGTTCATTACATATCATATACATAACACCTATAGGAAATAAAAAAAAATTAATATTTTTGAAAGAATTCAAAGATCTCGGTTTCGCGGCAGCATGATCTTATCAAATAAGTTGGAGGGTCAAGTGAATTTCAAATCCAAACTTGCTTCAAAATATAGATTTTCTACCAACTATTGCGGCTATCGGAATTCTATTCAGTCAAAGAAACCACACCTTAATTAGCAAACCCTAAGATATTGATTACTCTTAGAACTTAGATTTATTCGTGTTGCATTTTTAGACACAGGAGGAGTCTCCGAAATTTTATTTTTTCATTTCTGGAAAGAGTTTGAGATGACGGTAATGGTGATGTTTGTGGAACTGGATTTTGAAAAATGAAATGTTTATTCGAGATAGCTAAGCATAGGAAGGGAATTTCAGTCTCAACAAATCACATGGGTAAACATATCGACGAATTTTTTATTTGTTTTTTAATATTATAGGAAATAAATAGTTTTACCAAGAACACGCAACTCCTATTAGCTAGAATTTCCTGAAAAAAATGTGAAAAGACGAGGAAAAAATTTCAGAACGGTCGGAGTCGAAAGTACCTGAGGGTGCAGGTCTTGAGCAGAACAAAGTCATGTCGCGGGGAAGAAAGAGGCCGAAAGGTAGTTTTACTCTTTAGAAATCATAGGGATAATAATCTAATTGGAGAATGAGTTTGTTCGATTTGTATTGAGTTCATCTAGTCAAAACAATCACCATTCATTAATAAATAAAAAATAAATAAAATAATAATGAAAGAGCGGAGACGGTTCAACATGGAACCTAAGAATTAAAGAAGATTGTAAGAATCGAATCGTCAATTAATTTAATGACATGTTTCACAGGGTGGCTTGATGCTTGAAGAATCTTCACGAACAAGACATATTCGAAACAAGAGCTAAATCGTTGTAATCCTATTAGAGAACTTTAATAGATTTTCGAAGTTCACCATGGGCGGTCTAAAAGCCATTCCACGTCAATTCAGCTCAAGGTTTCGAATCGACTATTTCGGAATGTAATGTAATTTTGTATTGGAAAAAATCTTTAGAGTGTCTTCTCTCCGAGTTGTTATCGATAATTTTTATGGTATATGTGAGAAGGGTTGTGAAATATGAAAAGAAGACATTTACTTATGCAGGGGTGTCCACAGGAGGGGTTAAGACACAAGACGGCCACGAACACTAGCGGGAAAGCCCTAATACACTTTGAAAAGATCCTTGCAAGGGACTGGAGTCTCCGGAACGAAGAACCGGTCGGCAGCTAGTTGTATAATATTAAAATAATTTTTTACCATTGCAAGCTATAATTGCTTTTATTTCACCAAGCCTAAAAAATGATTCAAATCATCTGACGAAAAACCTCAATAGAAGTTTTATTGATTTAAAAATAAAATATAAGTGGAAGTAAAAAACTGATAATAAATGAATGAATAAATAAGTTTGGATTCAAATTTCACTGAATGAATAGGTAGAGTGCTTGATATTGATACCTTAAAAAAAAACAAGTGGAAAAAACTCCCCATTCTCTGTTACCATCCGCTGTTTCACGCTCCAGTAGGAAAGCTAATCTAATCCAGGCCCTTTGTAGTTTTTCTACACGCAATTTATCCGAAGAGGGTCGAGTTACAGCCATCAGGCTGTTGGGGAAGCGGTAGAGCTCAGAACGGAGGGACGAAGCTCGATAGAAAAACATATTATGTCCTTTGGGTTTTTGATATTCGATTAGCGGAAACGGACTTTTTGAAGTCTTCTAATTATACTATTATTAATTGAAAAGTTTTTGTTTTGTCGAGAATAGCAGAGTTGTTGATTAATAATGTAAAAGGAAATGAGATTGTTCTCTGTTTGATGCAAATAAACATATTCCTACATAATATATATTAAATATAAATATAATAAATAGAATAGTATCATAAATAAAAGGAGATATTATTAATTGCTAATGGGCTCAAAATTAAGAAAGGAGGGTTCTTTCGTAAATAATTATATATTATTTTATTAAATATTAAAAATAACAGAGGGACCAGGTGTGCAGTAAAGTCACGTGGATGGCCACATAAGCATATTTTTTCTTATTCGGGTTTAGAAATATTTGAAACATGGGCTAAAATCATTTTAATCATGATTTTTTTTTCAAACTGTCTGTTAATCTAAATCTTTGAAACCTGATAATTAAAAAACAAAAAAGAAAACAAAACAGAAATCGTAGAAAGTTCGTTCTAATACGAAAAGGTTTGTATTATTAAAATGAATAACTGATTAGATTTTAGGATTACTAGCTTCAGAAATTCTAGTTCATAAACTCAGAAAAAGCTGTTGGTTAAGGAACTAGGGCTGTAGATAATGAGCTTAATTTGCTTTGTAATAATAAACTGCGACTATCAGCATTGACGTAGTTAGGAAGTTTTCCTAGGAGGGGGGGGGGGCAGCAGGCCAGCCGATTAGCCACCACAAGTTTTAAATGTGTGAAATCCGATTAGAAATCAAGTAACTTTTTGGTAGAATTGACAAATTTTGAAATTAACGAAATAATTTAATGAAAAATACATAAGTGATGCATCGTAAAAATGGAGTTTCACTTTTTCTAGGAGGAGCTAAGAGTTTTGTATGGGGGCACTGCCCGTCTTGTGCTATTTTTTTTATGATAATGATGAGAGAAGGAGTTGCACCAAAAAGGTGTAACCCCTAAAGGCCTAGGTTGGCCCCTCCATCGTGAAAAGAAGAAGAAAGAATTTTATGGGTTTGGCGGGGGTCGAAGGTATCTGTGGATACGGGTCTTAAATGGCTGAAGGTTATAAGTCGCGGGAAAGATGGTGGCAGGGAGCGAGTTCCAGTCTCTGGAGGTCATAGGGATAAAAGAGTTGGCGAAAGCGCTTGTTCGACTTTTTATCTAATTTGACAGCGAAGGGGTGCTGAGCGTTTGAAAACCGCGTGTTTCTCGTAAAGAGGGCATTAGGGGGGATAATTGATTTCAGCTCGACTGAACAGACACCGTGATAGTATCTGTAGTACAGGGAAAGGCCAGAAACGGTTCTTCGGTGAGCCAGGGAGTCGAGTGAGTTGGTTAGAGCCGGGTCTCCTATTAGCTTAATTGCTCGCTTCTGAATTGCATCGAGTGTAGCAAGAGAATGCTTGGAGGCACCCCTCCACAGATGAGAGCCATATTCGAGACAGGGACGAATTTGAGCCTTATACAGTATAAGAAGCTGACTGGGAGTATAACAGCGTCTAGACCTAAATAGGAGACCAAGCTTGCGCGCTGCAGCTTTAGCAGTGGTTGAGATGTGGTCATTCCATGAAAGGTCAGACCCTAGAGTTACGCCTAGCATTGAAATTTTATCCCTATGGTCGTGTATTTAAATATCTGACCAAAAACATAAAAGTGAAAAAGGGGCCAAGTTCGGTTCAAACGGCTTCGCCGACAAAAGAGTTGAGATCTAAACGGGTACCAAGTTCCATAGCAGTTGCTTAAATCATAGCTATAGGGATGTACAACGTTCTTCAATTGATTTAAGGAGGTTCTTTCGCGACAATCCACACAAAATGTTTTAGCCTCGTAACCACTCTATAAATATGAACGGAACTAAATTTTAGGTTTTGTTTTTTAACGTGACTGTCCACTCACACTACGAAATCTCTATACGGATACACACATACTTGCCGGACCGTTTCCAAGCCATTGTGCTTATATCCCCTCCACTAAAAATAATCGCCCAAATATGTTTTTTTTTTTTATCAAAACTAGGTGGTAAATAATTTCATTTTTTTTAAGTTATTCCGAATATATTATTCTAACAAATATTAGTTTTTCATCAAGATGGTGAAAATCCTTCAATGAAAAAAAAAATAATTATCATATCCCCACCCTTTCCCTATCTACCCTATGTTAAAAATGTTATTTTTAATTGCAATTATTTCAGGTTTGGTGTGGTAAATCGTCTTCAAATTTTAACAGTGTGTTTATTATGCTTTTAATGAATTATATTCCAAGTTTCAAAGACTTCTTGAATTTTTGCATTGGTGAAAGAACTACCTTAAAAGAAAACTTGTTACGTTCTTTGATATTAAATTTATGACGTGGGAAGTTTTATATCAAACTAAATTGGTTGTAGTATAAAATAGAATAACTATCAGAGCTAAGTTTTAAGCTTGTATTAAATATCATCAGGTTAAACGTAAATTATTGACTATTACGGTATAACTTGCCAAGTTATAAATTTAATATCAAAGAACGTAACAAATTTTCTTTTAAATCAATTGAAGAACGTTGTACATCCCTATAGCTATGATTTGAGAAACTGTTATGGAACTTGGTGCACGTTTAGATCTCAACTCTTTTGTTGGCGAAGCTCTTTGAACCGAACTTAATTAATTTTTGAAAATTTTTATCATTTAAATAATTACATTTAAACATTTATATTAATAATTATTAAATATTTCTCATAAAATATCTGTTAAAAGCCCGGTCGGTTTTTCATAAATTTTACCCCTTCATTTCGGACCCCGAAGAAGGAAAAGTTTTGTTTTTTCAATTTTCTCCTTTATTACAGTGCCAAGCTTTACCAGTATGCCAAATTTCAGCATTCTAGGATTAGCGGAAGTACTTTAGGTTTTTGTTATGTCAGTCAGTGTTAAAAATGACACTTTTCAGATCTTAATAACTCAAGAACTATAATAGATTTATTCATGAAATTTGGGATTCTACGAGTTATTGTAGGCCTTATTAGGCATGCAAAATTTTAAATGTATAGGTCTAATTGCTTTTGATTTATGGGGCGGTCGAAAGTACCTTGAAATGGTTCCTGTAAATATACACACGGCCGTTTTTTCGAACTTGGCTGACAGATTGCCGTGTGTCTAGATATTAAAAATTGAACAAAATATATTGAAATACTATACCTATAGTACACTGAAACTTAGTGAATAATTTATGAGTTTCAATCCATTAGATTAGTTTCAGTCTCCTACGACAACAGAAGGCCGAAAACGAGAATTCTCCTCTGAAAATATTCAAATAGAACAATGAAAATCGTTTTTCATATTTAAATTTTTCAAATAATATAAATTAACTTTTACTTATTTATTAATAAATTTGTTTATTTAATATTAATAATATATTGCTGTGGCCAGCCAGACGCAGGTGCTTTTAATAGGCATAATATAATATAAAACTTATATATCATATAGATATATATTGTGAGATCGATTATATTTGTTTAAAAAGATTTTGAAACTTGAAGGCAATGTGCTCTTATCTCGAGCATTGGTTTTTTAATACGAGTCTTTCAAAAACAAAATCAAAATAATACATTTATTTTAATTTGTAATTAATGTTTTTAATGCAGAGTGAAAAATGAAAGTCACATGATAGCACTAAACACACAACGAAATATTATGTATTATTTTTTGTATACAATAAATGTGTTCCGGCTAGTTTCAGCGAACATTCTAATTTAGATAACTAATCATCATATAATTTCTACTAGATAAATCTAAAACCAAATCCCCAACATATTCTGCATTTAATTATAATTTAAAACGAGCAAGAGAAATTGTAGTTAGATATTAAACATTTCGAAATTTTAGTTATTTGCTATAAATGCATTACAATGCATTTATTTATAAAATCTATTGTATCATAAAGTTATATCCAAATTGCAATAGTTAACCCGAAATAGGCTCATCAATCAACCGGTTCATCAATTTGAATACAATTTGATTGAAATACCATGCGGGAGAATGATTTTATAACTAGAATAAAATAAAATACTTATGAATTAAAACTAGTTAATAGAAATCTGCCTGTTTTTTTAAGCTGGCTTTCGATAGTGGTACAGATATCTACTCATCTAGAATAAATGAAATGGATTTTTAATTTTTTTTTTAATTTTTCAAGAAGCGCCATTCTATTTTAGTGATTTGATAATTTTTTTTTGTTATTCTGCTACATATCAGTTATTCCAGTTTCAACCAGAGGACGATTACAAAAAGTTGCATGAACTTCATTATTATATTTTTGGGAGGAACACCTGAAAAGGGTGTGTCTTTTAGAGCAGCGGTCGGTGTAATTTAAATGGTCCAATTTTATTTGAATTCACACTGAGCATATTTAATATAAAATATTGAAGTAAAAAATACATTCTGTTTAAAAAATTTTCCTTATCACATATTCATTTAAATCTATTGAAATTTTATATCTATGAAATATTTTCTTTTATCTTTTATATCTAATAGTTTTTATTAGAATATTTCCATTTTAAAGTGTAGTTTATATGAAGTCTAATTTGAAAAACTCTAATTACTGCTTGAAATAATTTAAAAAATATGAAATTAATAAATATTATAAAATAATCGATATAAATATAAAATAATCGATAAAATAATTATATTCAATGTCGAACGAAATTGATTGATTATTTTTTAAGAAAATGCTAAGAAGCTAGAAAACAGTAACAAATTACTCGTTGATGCCGGGCGACTTTTGCGACCCAGACTCTTGATAAAATAGTCGAAAAGAATTATAAATGAAAAAGAAAACAATCTTATTTTATCGATTTCATCTATCTGAAGGTTCACAGTAAGTCTGTTATATAAGAAAATAGCATTTTGATTAAGAATTTTGTAGTTTAAAAGAAATTGTATGAAAAGATTCAATTTCTTCTCTCCGGGAACGAATCAACTAGAAATGGCAAAAAGATTTATTTTTTTCTCATTAGATATTTATTTAAATTTAATGAAATTTTATATCTTTGTGTTGTTTTCATTTTCTTTTATATTAAATAATTATTATTAGGAAATTTTTAATATAGTTATGTATGAAATCATTGGCGAAATCAAAAATCTAAAAGGATATTCCTTGGGGGATGAGAATACTATATAACATACGATGCAGCACTCGTTGCAGAAGATAAGATTCCCTCCAGCACCTCCTGTATAAATTTAGCTGTGTTGCGAATAAATTCGGTCTCACCCTGTCAACCAAGAAGACCAAAACACTGACAATCTCTAAATTACCACTCCGATGTAAACTACAACTGCACGATACGATTGTCGAACAAGTTATGTCCTTCCTTGGTATCCAAATGACCTCTCATCAAGACCTAGAAACAGAGGTAAGACATCAGGCAATAAGAGCCTCAAAAATATCGGGTTGCCTTAACAATGCAATCTGGTCAAATCAATATTTAAGAACGGAGGCCAAGGTACGAGTCTACAAAACCGTAGCACGTCCAATATTAACTTACGCAGCAGAGACAAGACCCGACACTGCAAAAACTTCTCAATTATTGGAAACGACTGAGAAGACATTACGAAGGATAATGAACGTGACCAGGCTCGATAGGATGAAGAGTGAAGATATTAGAGAAAAATGTGGAATACAAAAGGTGGGCGAATGGGTTAAAAGAAGAAGTGCGGATGTGAGAAGAATTCCAGAAGACCGACTGGTAAAGAAAGTGATGACAAACAAGCCGGTTGGAATAAGAAGTAGAGGTTGTCCCAAGAAGAGATGGTATGACGTTCTGGAAGAAACAAACCTATAGGTTTAAAAATAAGAAGAAGAAGAAGGAAAGTTGCATTTTAAAGTGTAGAAAGTCCAATTTGAAAAAACGCTAATATCTCCGTTGAATTTTTTTTTAAGATATGAAATTAATAGATATTATAAAACAATTAATTATTAATAATTTACTTCAATTTTGAACGAAATCGCTTCAGTACTTTTTGAGAAAATGGTCAAAAACCATCTGAACCGTCTCAAAAACGATGTTTTTTGAAAGCACGAAATGCGTTTGAAAAAAGTTTAAAAAGTCATATGAAACGAAACATTGACTTGTGATATGGAGGTGAATTTTAAAATGTTTCTAAAACAGCCTTTCATAGACGGGTTCGGGGATTTTGACGATTTTCTCAAGCACCGAATCGATTTCGTTCAAAATTGAATTAAATTATTAATAATTAATTCTTTTGTAATATCTAATTAATTTTATATTTTTAAAAATCATTTCAAATGAGTTATTAGCGTTTGTTCAAAGTAGGCTTCAAATAAACTACCCTTTAAAATGAAAATATTATAATAAAAAATTATTTCTCTAAAAGATACAAAGAAATAACATATAGATATGAAATTTCAAAAGATTTGATTATATATGTAATTAGAAAAATATAATACTTTTTGTCATTTCTAGTTGATTCTCTCCAGGTCGAGAAGAAATTGGATCTTTTCTTAAAATTTCTTTTAAACTATAAAATTCTTAATAAAAATGCTATTTTCTTGTATTAAAATGATACTGTTAACCACCAAATAGATGAAATCTATAAAATAAATATATTTCTCTCTCATTTATAATTCTTTTGGTCTGATATTTCAAAAGGATATGTGGCCATCCTAGACATTATTTTGTTATAGAGTTTAGTACATAGAATATTGGAATATCTTTTAACTCGTAAACTATTGATTTTACCCATTTCACTTTTATGAACTTTTCTGTTGAAAATTAAATCTTCTTATTAAAGGTCATTAAATCAATTCATCTATCTCAAAGGGTTAAGCAGTAATGGTGAAATCTATGTGGAAAGAAAGATAAATAATACTTCTATCTATTCTACATATTTAAAAAATTCTGTCGAATTGAGAACCTCCTCCTTTTTTGAAGTCGGTTAAAAACTTCAATAAAGAAACATTTTGATATTTTAATTTCCTGAAAAAATCTAATTATCTATAATTAACTCAAATGACTATTTAAGTAGCTAGAGAGAATTAAAATTTCAAAATTAAATAATTTACTCTTATGATCAAGGTCAAACATTAACTATATATTAAACATTAAGCATTAACTATATTCCTAAACAATATAGAGTAATTATATATATATATTTATAGGTATATGTACATTTTACAATTGTACATGTTTATTTCTATTAACCAGAGGACAAGCTCATTGACTCTGCTACTCTATCCAAAACAAATTATTTTCAATATTGTTTATTGCTGAACTTATTCACTTCTTAAGTCGCGTAGTACTAATTCTATTTAAAGTTATTTTAATAAATTCTGGGGTCAATTAATAAACATTAAATTTTTACGATAGAAATTTTCCTTCACTTTATATATGTAAATTGTATTAGGTCAAAATTGCAATGTTTTTCTTATGCCTTGTTACATAATACATTTTTTATAATTCAAGTTAGCATGTAAATATGTCAAAACATAATATATTATTAAAAGCGAATATATGCGACACACTTTTTTATTCATCCTACATTATCTATAAAAAAAACAACATAGGTTTATTGAAATACTCTTTTTATATTCGAAATAATTATGTGTAAAATTTAATTAAAATTAAATTAAATTAAATTAATTTAATTAAAAATTTAATCCACACTTCGTAATTATATAATGAACAGCAAAGAATAGACATTCTTAACAAATAAAGACAAATTTTTGAAAAAATATTATGGACTACTGTAATGCGGTTTTTATATTCCTAATGAGAGGAAATTCTCTGTTCGTTTCAGATATAATTATTTCATTCTTTTATTTTACCGGGGTACTTTCTATTGTTTTCTCTTTGTTCGGCATCAAAGTTAATAAACGGTAGGTACTCTCTTTTGCTGTGACTTGTAATTTTTTTACGCCCTAATGGCCCACAAAGTCAAAGTATATGTATTTTAAAATATAAAAAATATTCATTATATCAGAGTATTGAGTTTATTTCCCCATTCCAAAAAAATGCTTGAATTCCTATATCTAACTCATATATTACATATTTCATGATTGTAAATAGAGTTATCAGAAACTAATTGAGATTCTTCTAAACTTAATTAATTTTAATTTCGAATCGCTAAAAAAATATTAGATATAGCACATATTTTTCATATTCATAATCTGAATAAAATTACTTTTTTATTTAGTCATGCGAGTGAGATTTGCCATTTTATCTTAATAAATGGTATTTTTGGTATCTGATGCTGAAAACATAATGGAGATGGAAAGCAAAGAAGTGAGCAAAGCGACGAAAACAAACTTGCTTTTATTCAATCCTTAACTCGTTTATAACAATAAACTAGGAAATAAAATTCAAGCAAATTAGTTTTCAGTACTTTGTTTAGATCTTTGATTATATATAATGCCACGTATAATTTCACCTCTACCGAATCTGTGCGGCTTTTTAATCAAGTCGTATGTATTCAAAAGGGAAAATATTTAATTATTAATTGACATTATTTTTAATTTTTAACATTAAAAAACAAAAAAAATTTAATAAACCTCCAGAGATGATCTCTGATTAAAAAGTAAGCCCTATATTTATTTAAAAACACTTTGTTATAGGTACCCACATTTCTTTTTCATTAAAAAAATAAAAATAAATAAACAGCAGATGAATTAACAAAACTGAAACTGTACAAATAAAATAAATAAATAAAATCATAAAAGATCTTGAGATTGAGCACGTGAGTGTTGGAAATTTTTTTATCTAATTCAATAGAACGTTACAACAAATTAACATACAAACTCGCTTTTCCCTTCCAACAATTTCATTTTATAGATAGAATTTGTATGCTGTCTATAGATTGCTGTTGTAAAGCCATAAGGATAAATAAAATTTTATAGATGATTAAATAATTTAAAATAGAATGTCTAATTACTCTGTATATAAATATAACTATGTAGGTTACCTAGAAGAGATACAAGATTAGACAAATAAAACAAATCTAATATTACAATGCTCTTTAAATCATGTCAAAGTACCTAGAGATAAAAATAAATACCTAAATAAAAAATTAATATAAATTTAATGCAATTGTATGAATGAGTTGTAGAAAGAAAAAGCTGCCCTAATAAGTCTTATTACAGAAAGACTTATTACAGAAGAAAGAGGGAGAAGAGGAGAGAGTGGGCACTCAAAAGTGTCGAGATATAAGGTACATATACAGCTGGGTCTCTTCCAGACCCTTGAAGCCACGTTTAAGCTGGAGCACATCCTGTGATAGTATCTATAAAATTGGGTAAACAAGAAAACGCTTCTTCGAAGGGCCAGTAAGTCGTAAAAGACGGTATGAATCGACGATCATCTATTAGTTTGATAGCAAGTTTCTGAATTGCATCCAGGGTGGCAAGAGAATGAAGGCCTCTCTCCACAGATGCGAACCGTTTTCGAGACAATGGGGGATTTGAGATTTGTTCAGAAAGAGAAGTTCCTGAAAAAACGTCTGGACCTGAATAAGAAGCCAATTTTATGATGGAAACTTAAACTAGTTTTTGAATTTTTAAGTTACATTAAGTACCTTCTCCTTTCATTCATGTTCTTTAAGATTTTCGTCATGATCTCAAAAACGAATGAATATTTATAATTGGCTGTTGTTTATTTTTTGGTGAGTTTTATTTTTCAATTTAAATACATTTTAGATAGTTAAGGACAACAGCGGTCGTCCTAATTATTTAATAAACTATTTGAATTAAAATGTTGATTTTTAAACAAAACTAGAAAACAGTGAAATCTTTTTTTAATTCGATAAGATCCCTTGAAATTTTGATGAACAAGGAGGTTGTCCTCTGCTTGATGCAAATAAACATACACAGTTTGAGGTTAATGTATATCATTAAACTGTTTCATTTAGATGTTTGATTATAAATTTATTGGGTTAACAAAATGTTGGCTATAGTCGCACAAACCGGTCCCCTTCAGTTGCCTAAAGTGGACCACTTATTTTTTCATGTTTGGCAGAGTCCAATTACAATGAACTCCCTTTCAAAGACCCAATTGGGTAAAAATGGGTTAATATTTATCTTAAAAGTGAAAAACCTGCATATCTTCAATTTTGGGTGGGGTGCAGGTGCGGAGTGTGTCTCTGGTTGTGGGGGTCCAGGGGCATACCCCCTGGCCAGCAAGAAGGGCCGCCGAAAGCGGTCCTTGCAGCCAGTATTGTATATTATCTTGAATCCATTCTCTTAATTCGTGAATAAAGTTCATGTTCCCTTGTCTGACGTATTTCTTTCATTTAAATAAATTTCGATGTTTTTATTTGAACTGGAAATATAAATACCTACCTATTTGTCTTTATATTAATAGGGCTTAAAAATTTGAAGCTTGAGTATTGCTATGGGCTTAAATTAAATTTAAAAAACGCATTCAAATCATAAAAGCTGAAAATGTAATTTCAAACGGGAATTGTCTTAAATTAAAGAAGATTCAGTGGATGACAGTCCAAGGATAAATAACAAGATGATTTCCAATAAAAGAAGATTTATTGGACTTTCCTTTTTACATTGTTCAGCCGGATTCATTGGTTCAATGAAGGAAGCATGTAACACTTTTACGCCTTGTCTCCTTAATCTGTGCTTGCTGATGTTGTATAGATATTTTTGTATTTCCACCATCAATAGAATATGTATTTTATGCTCTATTATTGATAAATAATTTTTTCTCATTATCTCTAACATTTGAATTAATTTTAATATCATCATTCTGGATGTAATTTGCAAATTAATTTTTGACTCTCATTCTGATAAACACGATTAATAATATAACTATTGATAATTTGAACAAAGGAGATTAAAATTTTATACAAAAATTCGATCGATTTATCATTAATATTTCAATATCACCGAGCAAAGAGAATAATAATTAGAGGAAATTAGGAATGTGGAAAATAATTTAATTGGAATCTTTTTTCATTTCGCTTTCTCTCATTGACAACTGCTTATTGAATCTGACACGAAAAAAGGAAAAATCGTGTCATATTACCAACTGTGGGGGGGGGTGAAGTATAATAATTACCAAGGGAGTGATGTGGTGGGGGTCTTGCAGACCTAGAGTATGGGCGAAAGGGCGTGCAGAACTAACTCTAATCGGCCCATCGTTCTCGGCCATCTGTTCGTATGTACATTAATAATACTAATAATCGTATTGGGATTCAAGGGTGATGATTGAAAAGATGAAAAGAGGGGACAAAACCAAAATACATCCTGATGGAGGAAAGGGAGGGCGGGAGAGGGAAATTGTTTTTTCAATGCTGGCCATTAATCATTAATGATAGCGCAGAGGGATGCGGGAACAGGCAAAAGTATAATTTCAGGGGACAAATTGATAATTTTTATCATTAGAGAAAAAAGTGGAATTTGTTATGAAAATTGGTGATTGTGATTCAATCTTTAGGGAATAGAAATCGTTGGATGTTGACTTTATACCCCTAATTGATAGTGATTTGAAATCCAAATAAAATCAAAGGGTGGATCCCCTCTCTTTACATTACTACATTAATTTGATTCCACTGCCAAGGACTTATTAATTCATAATACATAATAATTATTCAAATAATAATTTGGACATGCTCACGAATATAAATCACTTAATTTGAAACTCTCATGGTCAAATAAATGTAATATTACAGGCTATTGAAACTTCCTACTAAAGTTGGAGTTAACTCTCTTACCACTTTTTCCTATATTTGTCAGAACCGTGGACGTGTCACCAGGGAGCGGTTCGAATTTTTAAGTCATGAAATAAGAGTTTCATAATCTGAAACTGAGTTGAGCACAAAGATAGGGCTATGTTTAAATGTAGCCCAATCAATTATTTAAAGCTTATTCTTTCTGCCATTTTCTCTGCAAGACATTTTATTTTAAAGAGGTTAGGTGATTGAGTATAAGCTACTAAAAATTAGAGTATAAACTCATTAAGTAAATACAAAAAGAATATAGGTAGTCGATGTTGTGTTGATCTAGTGTGATAGAAATTGATATTTAAAAAATAATTATTTATCATTTGCAGGCATATGAATATTTTAATTATAGGAGAATTTCAATTTTTTTATTAATTTTCTCCAAGATTTCAATAAAAAATGTAAATATTAAATCCACTGAAGATGTTAGAATATTTATTTATTATATTTAAAAGAGTTTGCTGTTGAAACATACAGACTGGGGCACCGAAAGGTATTACGGGTCGGGTAGGATGACACCATTTTTTTGACGAGTTATGCACAAGACTGATTAGGTAAAATAAACCGGAACACTGCACAGTACACATTGTACCCCCCTGCGTTTCGCAAGAAATTAGAAACTTAAGCTCCATATAGGCTAGAAGGAGTACAGCGAGCTTTTGGTTGAAATCGGAACAACGGAAGTTGACATTTACATTAAAGATTTTCTCAAAAACCCTTCTAGCGATTTTTTTTTAATTGGTGTACTAATCAATGATCGTAAGTTGTTAGTGCTGTTTAAATTTTAATCCGATTGAAATAAAGGAAAAGAAATTAGGTGTGTCGCCAAAAAAATATTTTTAATCGTTCATATAGTATTACGTATACGGTAAGTCGTACAGCTTTTGGATTTGAAACTTAAGGTTCTAGAGGTTAGAACGTACCTCGAGATTTTGGCTAAAATCAAATAACCGGAAGTATAGGTATGTTTACTTGAAGATTTTTGCTATTTTTTAATATTCGTTACACTTATTAAGTATCTTAAGTTCTTCAAAGAGTAGTTATAAATTCCGGTTGGAACCAAGTGAGAAGAGTAAATTAGTCATGTCGCAAAAATTAATGCCCTTATCTCGGATGCGATGAGTCGCAGAGCTTTGGGATTTGAAACTTAAGCTATCTGGAAGCTCGAAGAAGTACTTCGAGATTTTGGTTAAAATCGAAAGAACGAAAGTACATGTTTACTTGAAGATTTTTGGTATTTTGCAATTTCGTTGTTTTACGATTTTCTCAAAATGGCTTGTGGGAAACCAAAATTGAAGTAATTTGAATGAAGAAAATTGGTATGATGAATTCAAATAGAGAGAAAATAATGTAAAAGTCATGTGGTGACCAGACCAGTTGATTTATTGATCTAATTCTACTTTTTAATTTCGATTTCATTGTCCTATATGTCTTTATAGATATATGTCTAATATTGCAAAGGTTGGTTATTTGAGTAGATATCCGTCTGACGTGTGTGTGGGATGGGGGGTGGCTGAATGAGAGGCAGTGCTAGTTTGAGGAGTATTATTCATTCATTCGCCATTCTATTCATTTTGTCTGCTAGCCAGAGGGGTGCGTCATCCACATCCACTACCCTACCCACCATTAAACTACTCACAAATTCCCACCCCTACGAATTTTCCTCAAAATCTTTATGAATCCTGTCAGTCTGTCTATTGGATTGGATTTTCGGATTGAAATGAAACGAATAGGCTATATATAGGGGGTGGGTGAGTGTAGATGACTTTATGCTGTTATTCACCACCCCCACGCCTCTTCCTCACCACTCACACTCTCTTCAGTCATTTCCCTTAAATTCATATAAAAGGTCCCTTCTTTTATTTCACGCCTAAAGTGAATGATGCACATTCATACGTACACTCCATCGGCTCCCATTTCCACCCTAATAGACTTCATAAATAACCCTAGCTTGCCTGACTACCATCACCCGCTTACAGCAGGATCAGTAAAAATTAAATTGGTTTTATTTTACATCTATTGTAATTTGAACTTGTATAAGATGCAATAGCTCCCCAAAAAGAGATCGTATTTTTATTTAAGTATAATTCTTAGATTGTTTATAAAATCTCTTATCGTTACATTCACATTATTTGGTCCTCTTTCATACTACTCTATATGTCAGTTTCTGCCTATACTTGGCATTCTTCTAGTTGAACATCTGTGAATAAATAACCATTCAATTCCAGATGATTCATGTATCAAATTAATTAAAGCAGAACGAGACCTATAACCAGAACTGTCCAACCCGCGGCCCAGCATAGCAATGAATGCGGCCCGACATAAAATTATAAAATTCCTTAAAACATTGAGATTTTTATGTTACTGGAAAAGATAGATATCTGATACAATTTGACCAGGTAATTTTTTTTTTTTTTTTCTAAAATAAGAAGAAATGGAAAATCTCCCCAAAAATTTCCGTAGAATAAAAAGCAGATTTTCAATTTTGAATGTTAAAATATTTCCAGAAAAAATAATCACAATTTTGGGATATTTTCAACTAGTTTTACTATAGATTTAAATATTTTAACTGGAAACTTTCTGATTGAATGTATGGCACTGAAATCAGACATTGAACTGAAACAATTATTTAATAATGTCTCTTTATTAAAATTTTTAAAAATTATCTACCCATAAACAAATATTCCTCTTGGCTTCTCAATATTTATACACTTTTTAGAAATATAAATTTACATATTATATCTGAAGCTATTTTCGAGAATAAAATTCACTAAAAGTAAAATTATAAGCTTAACTATCAAGTAACTAAAATAACGATGATTCGAATAATTAAAAATTATTCTTCGTCTCATATTTCCCTTTTGTTAAATATTTATTATTTCACTAATTAAGACTTTTTGAAGTGGTAAATAATTTAAAAACATAATCCTGAAGAAAAAACTCAAAGATTATTATGCTTTGGCATTTTTGATTCTTTGTCATGGTGAATATAATTATTCTGCATTATTAACTATATTTTTGATTAACAAATATCAATGGAATTAGTAAATTTTTATGTGGCCCGAGGCATTTGTTTTTCCTTCAATTGCGGCCCGTGTTAGCCAAAAGGTTGGACACCCCCGTTTTTAAATAATAAGTGCAAGTGAATCGCTAGAAATTATAAAATTATATAACAAAAATAGATATCATTGACTGAATAGCAAAATTGTCTTATCAACTAGTTGCATGTTAAAAATTTTTTCAAAAAAAAAAAAAATAAAGTAAAAAAGGAAAACAAAAAATTTGAAAGTCCAACTACCTTCTTTTCCAGTGGTTGTTTATACTTTAGGCGGGCACATATGCCTATAAAATGTCGATATGCTCTCAATTTAGCAGTCGTTTGTGAAGTGATGAGCTTACCACTAAAACAAAACGAATATACTTACATTCAATTAAGTCCCATGAGAAATAACATTCATTCTTTCATAATATTTCCATTCAATACTAGATGAGGGAGGAGGTATCAGCCAAAGATGGAATACTGGCTGATACCTCCTCCCTCATCTAGTATAGTTTCATCACAGCCACGAACTCTTACAATATTTCCATTCAATTGATGTTGAACATAATATTTAGTTAAAAGAATAAATTAAAGTGGGCACCAGTATTTTGTGAAGAAATTCCACTTACAACACTTACAACATAATGAAATAATATTTTTAATTTAAAAGACTGATAATGAAGGCCGAAACTTCGAAACTATATATATGTATATGATTCTTTGCATCAAGCAGAGGACACAATCTCAATGATTTCTCTTTATTCTAGCATTGCCCTATTTAAGGAGTATATAACCGCAGAGTTCTAGGGAAGAGATTCGCAATTCCAAATATTATCTTCCTTTAGGTCTTATCAATCAATTTCAATGTGATGCGGATGCATGCAACACGACTGGGATTTGGAAAATTGTAAAAATGCCAACAGCACATGGTATCTGAAGAGAGTCACCATCTTCAGAACAAACTTCGTCACATGTTGCATAACTTTAGGGATGCTTTGGGAATCGCTGCTTTTCATATTCCCAGGCCATAGACAATTTTTTTTAGTAATTTAAGCATTTTTGAACGAATTTTGAGTAGTAATCCCGATCACGAATTTTTAAAAAAAGGAATTTATTTCTGGATAAAGCCAACATTATACCAAAAAATAATTCCGTCATTCACTGAATATATATAGGAGAGACCGGGTCTAGTTTATACAGGCCAAACACTTCCTAATGAACAGAGTCAGACAAGTGGCGACTGGCTTGGTTAGACAACCGATTGGTACTCTGCAATCACGCGTGATCACTCCATTTTTTATCATATATGACATATTATTACTGTTCGAAAGAAAAAGATATGCAGCATCGTCCAAGTAAAACTGCTACTTAAAATTACGAACGTAACTTGTAGAAAAAAAATGTGAAAAATAGTTTTTTCCATAACAACTGTTTTTTTTTCTCTACCCTGTAAAATTTCCTTATTGTAAGTTAGTAGGTTTACTCTCTAAGGCGACGATATATATCTTTCAATAGGAACATTAATCATAAATGCAATAAAAAATTCAAAGTAACATATGACAAAACATAATAGCATAGTCGTCACTCTGACAAGTTAGGCTTATCACTTCTTCTCATAATTGGGAAATGATACAAATAAAGTCAAGATGACAAATCAAAATTATCCGGTTTCTATATTAATTAGTACTTTTACTTATCAGAAATCAACAAATTGACAAACCTAAACTCTCTTTATAATAATTGCAAAATGAAAAAATATAATAAGTCAAAAATAATCTCACGTACCCTTAGTTGTTTGTTAGTAAAAGGTTGATGTAATAGTTTACTATGTCTCCCAATTCTCCCGGGACTTGGTTCCCTAATACCTACTAATACACCCTGTCAAACTAATCTTGTTTTTAACAATTATTTCTCGTAGTTTTAAAGATTTTTCAGATAAAATTAACTCAATATAAATGGCTTAGGAATTTCAAAAGTTGAAAATGGTGCTGGTGAGCTAGCACTTTAAACATGATCTTCTAAGCATTAGAGGCTCTTGGTTTAAAAATATAATTACAATTAATACAAATTATGGTTTTCAACAGAAACAGCTAAGACGAGAATAGACATTTTCACAACTTCTTTCACTTTCCTTTTGTATTCCTTTCTTGGTCGAAACCATGATTTTCGGTCATATTAAATCCAGGGGATTCATTTGAATCTAACGTCGACCGAAAGAAAAGAAAAAGATTAAAAATTCTATAACTTTATTTTTGGAAGAAACACAACTAAATTTCTAATCAATCTTGTAATCTCGTAAGAAAAAATAATTAAAATTTTTATCTACCTTTTCATACTGAAGTCATTTGATTAAAATATAATTGAATTAATCTCGTATAAAATCTTAATCTGCTTTGCATATACTTGTGTGTGAAATTGGAATCCTCACTCCAACCAACGATATGTATATTAAATTAGAAAATTCGATATCTCTAAATTATCCTAAGGCAACTCTGTACTCTACTTCTACTAGTACTCTCTTTCCACTTCCAGCTTCACCTTTACTCACTATTCTTATCAGATTTTCCTTTCCTTTTACCTTGAAAAGCCCTAGGGCTGAAGAGTTATAGAAATGAAAATTAATTCGCTGAATTTCAAAAGATGACCTGGAATAGAAAAGTCTCTTTTTCTTCTTCTTCTTCTTCTTCTTCTTTCACTGACTGAATCTTGCTCACTAACTCTCTGGAATGAGAAACTTGAACCTCCTCCCTCCACATATATATACACCATTTAAATTCTTATTATTTTTATATTCCTTATCTTCTATGCCTATATCTTAACGATTCTTTTTTTTCTCTTAAACTAAATTAAAATTCCAAAAAGCAGAGAAGTTTTTTCTTCTTCTACTTTCTTTCTCTCTCACTTTTTTCCTTCTTTACTTTCTACCATTTGCTTAGGTCTGGGTTTAACTTTAATTAAAATACACTTTGCAAATACAAATTCTAGTATTTTTTTAATCTGAACTTTGCGGTAAATTTTAATCACTTTATTTGATATCGTTTATTTATATATTTTTTTATAGATTTAATGTACTTTTTTAATTTTCGTTGAAACACAAAAAAAAATATTGCAATCATCACTTTAAAATTTAGAAACATAAATCTTCTATTCAAAATTTCAAAATTTGAACAGTCAAATATACCTAGATCTGTTTCAAAAAAATAAATAAATAAAATAAAATTCATAATTTTTAATTATAAAATTCTTCAAGTGGCTTAATTTTTAAATTATTTTTAAATTGAAAGGTTTTTATAGTCACAAACTAAGAAAAGACAATAATTTTATTTAATTATTATTATTTATCTTTTTAATTCACTAAACATTCTATTATTCTAGTCAATGATAAATCTCTTTTATGAATTATTGCTATATATGAATGATTTAAATGTGTGAAATATCTATGTATAATTAAAATTTTGAGCATCTTTTTTTTAAAAATAGTTGGTAGTTTTTTCAAAAAATCAGCTCGGGTTCAGATTAACCACGATGTATTTTTAAAAGAGAAAGAATTCAATCAATCTTTTTCGGACAAATTCTAAGATTTTAGTAGATATATTATTAAATTGCGATATCAGAGGGGATTCATCCCCCCAGCTGACTGCCCGGATAGCGTGTTAGTTCTCAGGTTCGACTCCTGGGGGGATGAATCCCCTCTGATATCGCAATTTAATAATATTTCTACTAAAATCTTAGAATTTGTCCGAAAAAGATTGATTGAATTCTTTCTCTTTTGAAATAGCTATGTTAATACTAGTAAGTTAAGGATGATTTATGTATAGAAAGTGACAATTTCCGGATCTTAAACGAAATTGTAAGTATGAATTCAAACTTCTCTAATTGTTGTATTATGTAATTGTTTAAAAAAAAAATTGACGAAATGTTTCATTTTTCAAATTTTAGTACTACTGAAGATGATCAACCAGTGGTGACCGAAACTGTTTAGTGAATTAATCAAATAAATAATAATAATTAAATAAAATTATTGTCTTTTATTAGTTTGTGATTATAAAAACCTTTCAATTTAAAAATAATTATTTTTAATGTCAAAAGCTTGGCGTACCCTCTGGCACAACACTGTGTACTCCTAGAGTACACGCAACCTTGCGAACCACTGGTCTACAACAAACAAAAAATTCAAACCTCCCAAAATAAACTAACGATCTTATAAAATAAAAGAAAAATGTCTTTAAATCATTTTATAATTACTTAAATAAAGCTTTTTTGATAGGATATAAATTAAACAAATCGATTCATTCGGCGGAAGTTTTTTTTTTTACTTTATTTTTTTAATTTGCCTTAAAGGAAAATTGAAACAACATGTTTTGATTGGAATTTAGTTGGAAAAATTTTGATTTAAATTATCCATATCAGTATATTATCGGATATTTTTTTCTCAGAAGACAATTCATTAATTCATTTTCTCAAAAATAAAATAAAAGAAAACAAAATAAGAAGTGGGTGCTAAAATAAGATAAAATAATACTATTGTTTTTCTGTGATCAAGTTTCCTAAAAATTTTATTTGTTAATTCTATTTTTTTGCTTTCGCGTTCTTTCTGTTGTCACTTTAATTAAAGCAGCTGAGGGCAAAAAGTTTAAAATTGGGTTTGTAATTAGAGAAAACGAAAATTATTTTCACATCGTATTAGATTAAATTACATGAAATGGTTCTTTTGGCCGAAAAAAAAATCTAAATGAATATTAGTTGTGATTTGTTTAAATATTTTATTTTCACTTGCGACTAGAAGCATGCTCTCCTCACCGAAAACGAGCCAGAACGTTAATAATTAAAGATCAAAACCGGATGAAACCACATAGATTGCACATTATTAATGAGATCAACTTCACATAATCAAAGGATGTTTTTTGAATAGAGAGAATTAATTTCGAAAAGATAAAGTCATCTGAATGCTTGATATTTCGTCAACTAGTTTTAGGCTTCTTTTCAAGAGATTTTGAACTCTTTTCCAAAGTTGGATTGAGAGCGTTGGAATCCCGTAAACGTTTTTGAAGGTAAAACTTAGTTAACAATTTTGGATATTGGACATAAGTTAAACCCTGTCAATTTTTGAAATTTCGATATGTAATTAGATTAAAAAAAATATTTTAAATGTTTTCTCTAGTCGTACAGTGAACACTGTCGTACAGTGAACATTTCAACACTCTTAGTCGACCTTCAGGAATGACACAAACACTTCTCGAAAGCTAGACGTCGAAACGTAGTTAATTCTGATTATTTTATCTCATTAAAAATGCGCAACACTTATGTCTTTTCAACCAAACAACCAAACTATCACATCTGCTGTTAATTGAAGTCCTGAAAGGCTTAGCTCATTGCTGAATGGTTTTTCTTTCTCTTCTAATTTTATACTTAGATCAATGTAAAATAGAAATAGATAATAATGTCCTCGAAACGTTGTTTTCATTTTCGAAGCTTATATTGAGTTCCTCCGTAGTTTTCGGCATGTGTCCTTCCTTCCGTTTGCCACTTCCTATATATCCTTGTTTCTAGTATTTACCATTTATGGTGATTTTTAGTTTATTAGCTGTAGGCTTTTAATATTCTCGATATGTTTCGTGAGTAGAAAGATTATATGTCCATGAGTTATACAGTCTCAAATTTATTCAATATTTTTAATTTTTATAAAATCTCTGTTTTTGAATAAAGAATTAAATTAAATTACAAAAAGAAATATAATATTCTAATTTTATTACTTTTTACAATTTTTATAAAAACAATCGCTGTAATCAATATGATTTTCTCTCTCGCTGAGTGTATGTGTGTGTTGAGATAGATATTATTTGAATCGTTTTTTTTATAAATAGAATATCAGAGTCTAAATGAATCTAAATTAAAAAATTTTGTTTTGCCGATAATAGCAGAATTGTTGGTTCATAAAGAGAAATCAATGAGGTTGTCCTCTCCTTGATGCAAATATAACATAATATTCTTCTTCTTCTTCTTCCGAATTTCTATGTCTGGCGACGCTTCTCCGTTCCCAGTTTCCACGTTTCACGGTACCAGACATCCACAATCTCGAAATTTCTGGAACTCATAGCCTGGTTTACCTCATCCATCCAGGAGCTCCTGGGGTCGACCTCTTTTTCGTCATTCAGGGGGATCCATCATATAACATAATATACGTACCATAAATACACTAAATATAAATATGTATATATATGGTAGATTTATTTGTAAGGGATTATAGCTTTGCAATATTTGACTTTTATCAACAGTCTTTTTAATTAGAAATATTCTACCTGTTATTTCTCATGGGGTCAATTACCCGATTGGATATAGAAAAATTCCTTTGGTTGTTATAGCATAAACGGTGAACGATGATCTAATCAAGAATCGCAGGCCGCATTCATTAGAAAGAAAGAGCTTCGCCTGTGTGTTCTAGGTTATGCATTTGAATCGAACGCTCTGAATAGTAGGTTGCATTATTAGGCGTTAAATATAAAACATTTATCGTCGAGTGTCTGTTAAGATCTCATGAAGTATAATTTTTTTTATTTATTCACAATGTATACAAACATAGGACCTTAGGTCCCACCTAGTGTTTATACAACAATTTAGTTACAATATTTTATAAAGTTGGCAAAAGAATTTACCAATACACAAATTTTGAAAGGGGAAAACGGTAGAGAAAGATTAGATGACATAAAGGAAAGAGACTAAGGAGTATCAGTTATTGGTATCCATAAAGAACGAAGACCTGTGAGCGCCAAGAGTCGGGTTTGCATAAAATTTGGATGGAAGTTCATTCCAAAGCCTTGCTCCAACAACATCATAAAACCTTATGTTTTTGAATTTCACTGAAATAAAAAAGAAAAAACTAATAATTTTGATAGTTAAAACCATTTTTAATTATGGGTTACCATACAAATATGGACCTTTTGTTGTTGGGTGGTTCAATGCATGTTTTCTTTTCGTATCTGGTTGTAGTATTGTTTTTTTAGACTTATTGAACACCTTCAATGTATCTTTGTATCCACTTACTATAAAAATCAATAAATAAGCAATCCATTGAAAAAATATTAAAAAAAAATTAAAATTATTCTTATTTGTGTGCTGCTCTTGGAAATCTTTAGGTCGTCAATGCGGCCCGTGGGCAATTTAGGTTGGCCAGGCCTGATCTAAATGAATCTTCGTATTTAAAAAAACATATTTTAATTTAGTAAATAATATTTTAACATAAAAATCATATAAATTATAAGTTTATTGTGAAGAGTCTATTGGACGTTATAAAAATAGATCAGCTATACTAGGTCTAAGGAAGATAGTTCGGACACGAGATATTGTAAAAGTAAAAATTTCCTTCTAATTACTTTTAAAAGATCGAATACAATAGAATTAGAAATGTTGCCATTTCCTTTGTTCCTATGTTGTCTTCCATTTTCTTTTATTTATTTTTTGTTATCCTCCAATCTTTTAGATTTTTTTGTCCGGTTCGATTTGAAGTTTGGTTTAATTTTCTTTTTTTGTTCATTCCCACCCATTACAACCACGGTATTCTTACACCCCACTTGTGTGTCAGTTGCCAAAGAGAAAGAAAGAAAGGGGGGCGACCGACCCTTCGTTCCACGGATTGAACCCTCGTGTGCAACTTCCCTTAGACAAGGTCACTGGCCAAGCATGCTATTAGCAGGATATTGAAACTCCACACGCACACATACACACAAATGCCAATTTTTTCCTATTTCCCACGTGGTTTTTCCTTGTCTCCTAAGACACCTCTTGATCTCTCTCCCACCATTCCTTCGAGTTTGGAAATTCTATCCGGAACCCTCCTCTGAGCCCTCCTACGCCACAATGACCAGCAAGCAACGATCCCTCTTAAGCCCGTTCTAAGCTTTAGTATATAAGTCTTCATGTTCGGTTTCTGTGGGGTGGCCAAGGATCAAATGCAAGTTGGATACCACCTGATTTATTATCCACTTAGTTTGGCTGCTAATTCGAGATGGATTTTCACCAATTAGAAAAGATATCCATTTCCAATCTTTACTATTAATTACTGAATGAATAATTAATATTTTTATAATCATACACATATTTACTATCCTAAAATTTTATATTATATAAACTCTGCGTCGCTGCTCTTACAAAACCTCGTAAGTCCGATTTTTGGTCAAATACGTATTATACGTTTATACCGAGTAACTTTTCATGGCTCCTATGTCTATTGAAATCTTATAATTCTATTCCAATTTCATTTCACGCTACGGACATTTTACTCGTTTTACGACAACTTATCAATAGATGGTGAAATTATTGCGATCACTCACTGAAAATAAACTTTATTCTTATAAATTTAACAACTCTACTACTCACAGTAAAAAAAAAACATTAAATCACATACATTTTTAGGGCACAATGCTGTCTGTATTTTCAATGTAAAAACAACTTATTTTTAATATTTCTTTTGAAAATAAATGTTTAATTTTATAATGTGTTCCTTTAATAAACGATTTTTGGTATTTAAATTAACAATTAGAATAATTAGACCTTTATTTAAAAAAAAAGCAAAATTAATCACTGTATGACGATTCTGCTAATATCTAAGGATGGATACCTAAAATTTACCAGAATTATTAAATTTATAAATAAAAACTTTTAATACAAAATTCTATACCAGATTTTATTTTGTTAGCGACACCCGCTTGATAGTTCCTCGTTTAACAATTTTTGTTTTATTACTAATGAAGCTGTTGAAGGTTTTATTTTTGTGATTAATTTGATTAAAATTTGAATTTTTATTTGAATCACACATAATTAATTATAATTATTTATTGAACACGAACAAATAATACAATAAAACTACTACTAGTTTTATTGTGTTTTATAGTGTTCAATAAATAATTATAATTAATTATGTATGATTTAAATAAGAATTCAAATTTTAATTTTTGTTTTTTCTGATTTCCGTCTCGAAGCTCTGAAGGTAAAATTTAATCATTTCTACAATTTCTATCTGTACCATAAATAAAACCATTTAGGAGAATTTTCCAATTTAATTTCACGCTACGGACAAATAATAAATATTGGATTGTTTTTGTATGTATTCGTGTTTAAAATGTTTTTTTCTTGTTTTCTGGCAAACTTTGAATTTAGGACTTACTAGGTTTTGTAAGATCAGCGACGCTCTGTTCTTTTAATATTTTAAAATTTAAAGTAGAGTACATTATACTCGTTTTACGACAACTTAGCAATAGATGGTGAAATTATTGCGATCACTCACTGAAAATAAACTTTATTCTTATAAATTTAACAACTCTACAGTAAAAAAAATTTCCAAAAAAAATCATTGAATCACATACATTTTTAGGGCACAATGCTGTCTGTATTTTCAATATAAAAACAACTTATTTTTAATATTTCTTTTGAAAATAAATGTTTAATTTTATAATATGTTCCTTTAATAAACGATTTTTGGTATTTAAATTAACAATTAGAATAATTAGACCTTTATTTTAGACCTTAATAATTGTTCATTCTAAAAAAGTTAAAAAAACGGAACCCTTATGGTGTGACATCGTTCACTGTCTGTCTGTCACAAATTAAAGACCCAGGAGACCAATAAGTTTATTTCCGGCCATTTCTCTCCCTTTCAAAAACTTTTCCCCTCTGGTCAAAGCTAAATCTCTAGGGAAAATGGGTACCTATACTTACTGACCTTTTACATTTTAAATTGAAGCTTCTGTCCTTGTGACTACTCTCTGACAAATTTTCATATTTGATCTACTGCTAGTAAAAAGACATTCCAAAGAAGTTCATAATAATATTCAGTACTTCTAAAATTGTTAAACTGATTAAAAAAATTCTAGTTACAAATAAAATAGAGGAAGAAAATATTATTTAAAATTCAAAAAGAAAACAAAACTAAAAACTTAGCTAAGTTTTACAACAATCATTAATGTGAAGTGCTCTTCACCCAAGACCCGGTTCTGCAAAAAGCTTCGTTTGGGTCTCATATTTGAATATTGGCTCCTCTTCTTTTTAGGATGGGAAAATTATATTTGATTTATCGGGGTTACCCCTTGTTGCACAGTTATTAGTGAATAATTTATGTTTCTTCCTAGCTTTAAAACGTTAGGATGAAAAGTGCAGAAAATCAGAGAAAAACGAATTGTTTATAGGAAGCTCTTTGTAGTTAATGAGCTTACTTTTGCCCAAAGGCTTCTATTAATAATCTGCACCTTTCTGTTTAATTTCAGCTTTCTAACTCAAACGTCCGTTGACAAAGAAAGTTGAAAATTAGCAAAATATGCAGAGCGTTTATTTAAATCTTGCAAATTTTTCTCTTTTTCTTCTAATTTCAAGCTTATATATATACATATTTTTAATTGGAAAAGAGAAATATATAATTACATTTACATATAATATTATTTTATTTTTTCTATTTTTTTCTATTTAGGTTTGTCTACGAGTTAATACCAGTACATTGAGTAATAAAAATATTAAATACATAGATGAGAAATTGTATTAGAATATATATATATATATATTTACTATAATTCCCATCTGTCTGATTCTTTGGGGAATCGAAACAGATGAATTTTGTTCAGATATTCAATAATAAATTTTATTTAGAATGTTTATATGTTAACGTTAGATGAACGCGAAAGTTAAAACTTTCTATCCGGTCAATGCCCTATTTTGGTGGAATTGGGACCAGACTCGTTTTTGATAATGAACCAAGAGTTGAAAAAAGATACAGGACCCAGCCGGGTATGATCCGACATCTTCTGCGTTAAGCCCGCAAATGCCTTTTCCATTTAAGCGATGGATCCCCTGACCAGATCCTATAATCAAATTTTATACTATATTTTCAACTCTTTAGTTCAGGCGCGCTTTCTCCTATTTTCCTAATAGTATGGTTCTTATAAATTTATTACAAAGCCGATCTGTCTGATTCTTTGGGGAATCGAAACAGATGAATTTATTTCATCTAACGTTAACATATAAACATTCAAAATAAAATTTATTATTGAATATCTGAACAAAATTCATCTGTTTCGATTTCCCAAAGAATCAGACAGATCTGCTTTGTAGTAAATTTATAAGAACCATACTATTAGGAAAATAGGAGAAAGCGCGCCTGAGCTAAAGAGTTGAATATACAATAAAATTTGATTATAGGATCTAGTCAGGGGATCCATCGCTTAAATGGAAAAGGCATTTGCAGGCTTAACGCAGAAGATGTCGGATCATACCCGGCTGGGTCCTGTATCTTTTTTTCAACTCTTGGTTCAGTATCAAAAACGAGTCTGGTCCCAATTGCACTAAAATAGGACAGTGACCGGATAAAAAGTTTTAACTTTCGCGTTCATCTAACATTAACATATATACCATATATATATATATATATATATATATATATATATATATATATATATATAAAATTACAAAAAAATATAAAATATAAATTACAAATTATTTAATTAATCATTTTATGTTCAACACAACAAAATAAGATTATTTAAATTATAAAATATTTAGCTAATTATTAAATACGAGTACCATTAAAGGTATTAAATATGAAATTGGAAGAAAAAGGCGACACAGCTAATGTTGGAGATGGATTTGATCTCCCCTGCAGCTAAGGAGTAGAGCCTTTCTAATAAAAATAAACTTTTTTTTGAAACATATATTTGTTTGCTTATGCATTGAAGAACCTGTTATTTGTTTGTTAATTATTTTCTGAATTTTCAAATCGAAAGCTAGAAAGTCCAAAATCTAAACAGTTCTTCTTTTTGGAAATAATAATATATTTTAGCAAGCCCTTGTTCTTGTGCTATTGTTGTATCAGAATCCAGAAACACAGGCTGAAAAAATGATGCTTGAAATAAATATGTGCCATGGGCCTCCGAAATCGTCTACTTGACACTAAAATATTTCATATTGTCAATCCACGAAAATCTTATTTAAAATATTCTCAAACTTTTAAATATTATTTAAAATTAGTTTTAAACATTTTTAGACCCTTCGGTAAAATATATTTGGCTACATGCTTATAGATATGAAATTTGTTCTGATTTATATTTGAACAGTCTGCTAAAAGAGGTCAACAATCTTTACCATCCTTCTTTATTTCTTATACCTATTGAGATTCAAGAACGAATGGGCGTCTTTATTCTAATTTCTTCAGATAAGATTAAATAAAATTTAATAAAACAAGTAAAAAACATTTCGTGGAAACTGATAAGCTGCTGGGCGCCCGGCTGGGCTGCTCTTGGCGACAGTCAATCTTTACCGTTAAGTGAGTGCGAGTGCTCGGGTGACCAAGCCAGCCAGATCCCGTCGCAGTTCCAGGTAAAAACAAAACATCTACTTTCTCTATTAACATTATTCATTCTCTAGCTTTACTTATGTTATTTAATCTTCATTAGATTATAATTTTAATACATTATTAAATATAAATTCTCAAAAATTTTTTTTATTAAATATTTTAATGTTTCGAATTGCATTTTCTTTAATTCATATATTAAAAATAAACAGATCCCTAGAGCGCAAGACATACACTTTCCTCTTCTTTAATTTTAATTCATCATTTTATTAACTATTCAAATTAGAAACCAGAAATTCAATTTTATACATATAATATGTTAGGAAGAGGAAAGATTTTTCTATTGACACGATTTAATGAAATTACTATAATATTTTTAATTTACCATACAGTAATGGTCAAGTATTGTAATCGTGCATGAAAAAAGTGATTTTTTTCCTTTTTTTCGAAATATCTCAAAAACAGCTGAAACTATTATGATTAAAAAAATTGAGCGCAGCCATGGCATTTTGGTCTACAAAAAATCCCTAATAAGTGAACATTAAAATTTTTTTTTTTTGAGATAATAGTTGTTTTGTTAAAATGTCTGTTAGTTTGTCTGTGCGTTACCAAATTTTGTGGACGAGCTAGCTCAAAAATTAGTGTGAATATCGAAAGCAAATTTCACACGTCCATTGAGATTAAGAGATGGTTAGATTTTGGTGCATATCGACCCAAAATTAAGGGAGGTGGAGGGGGTTAAAAATTAAAAATCTAGGCCATTTACCAAACTCAACAAAATTTTGTATACATAATCAGTGGGACCCCAGAAGTCTAAAAATGCAAAAACTAACCGCTCAAAATGAGGGCGGGGGTGTATGGTCAAAAAATGAAAATCTATGCTCTTGTACCAAACTCAACCAAATTTTATATACATAATCAGTGGGTCCACAGTAATCTAAAAATGCAAAAACTAACCCCCCCCCTCCTACATGATTATTAATAATTTTATTAAATATTAAATATAAGTGAGGGGCCAGGTTGTATGGTAAAGTAGAGTGAATCCCCACATTAGGACACGTCAGCTTATTTTAATTATGTACAATTGAGGCTTATCAACATTGGTCATAAAATTACTAATTAAAATATCAACATTTTCAAACAAATTAATAAGATTATTAACACCGCTCACAAAGTGTTATTTAAAATTCAATTTGTGTATTAAAACAAAACTAGAATCGTTTTAAAAAATAATCAACAAATTTAATAAAAAGAATTTAAAGGGGTTCCTACATACCTACCCCATGTAGCTCTGCCCGTTCTTATATGACCTGAATATTGTGAACTTTCGACCGAATGATAATTTACCATAATAAAAGCTCTCTAAATATCAATTATATGAATTACAGAATTTTTTATTTTAACAATACTAATGCAAGTTAATAAATTTTTTGTAGAAAACCCAAACAAAATTTATTTTTTCGACCTCCACTCAGAAATTTAAATTGATATTTATATAAAAAAAAAAAAGATGAAAAGATTTTGTTTCTTTGAAAGTAGCAGAATTGTTGAATCATAAATAGAAATCAAACTATTGTCTCAAACAAATCAAGAATAATTGTTCCCTCATTGAACGTAGAAGACAGAGCCAGGGAGCGAATCAACAATAATTTCTTGCTTTTGATTGTTGGGGAATTGTTTATTACAGGGAGTTATCAACATAATAAGGGCCGTCCACAATCACTCAGTAAGGGGCCATCTCAGATTTGTGACAAAATGTGAGAGGGGGGCCTGGAAATCTTAAAAATTTTAATGTCACAAAAGTCAAATTATTAAATTATAGAATATAAAAGTGATAGTGTGACGTCACAATGAAACACGCTCAATGAAAATGTGACATAATGTGACACAAGGGGTAGGGAGATCTAAAAATGTTGACATTTGTATGACGTAATTTATGGACGGCCCCATATATATATGTTTAACTCCATAAAATCGAAGTATGAATATTACTTTTGAGTAGATATACACATTTATTCAGCTTTTTTTATGAGCATTATTTTCAAAGAATTGCAAAAAATATTTGAATTTAATGCAATTTATTTGATAACAAATGAAAGATGATATACATTTGTTTTGTTTTTATTTTTGTGTAATATTTTAAAATAAAAACTAAAATAGGTGATGATGGGAAGGGTTAAGCACCTGCCATGAGCCCACCTCTTGCATTTTCAGTTTCAGAAGTCATTTAAAAGTTTATCGTAAAGTAAAAGAGCGAAAGTAAGAAGGAGATTCATAATTTATGGGAAAGTTTATGTTCTCATCTCATTTTTTATGTCTTACTAGGGTTTCTTCTTTAGTTCACCAACATTTCTAATATAATACCTTATAAAAATAGCAGATAGGGTGTGATACACTCTACTTTGTCTGCAACGCACATCTTAGCGAAATCATCCATAGTTTTATTTTATATCCAATCAATTTAGAATATTGATGAACTTTTTATGAACGGCCTTAGTATGTTGAAAGACTAAGATCGCATAAGCTGGACAATTAATGGCTGTATCAATTCTTGGATATCAACCAGTCTCTTTAATTATATACCTATAGATATTAATTAATTTTTATAACAAATATCTCATTTAAGATACATTATAAAATGTAAGCTTAAACATTGTTAAGGAAGAGATGAGATTAACTTATTTGTGATAACATTGGCTTAGGGCCAGTGTGGTATATACATAGCAGTGACTTTGATTCGTACACCTTTTACCTTTTCTTGAAGTAGCTCGCGGGATCTTGTTCAATTTTTACTTTATCCAATGCGAAGCATGGGTAAAGTATTGTAATCGGTCTCAAGGCAAGCGCGACTTCAAAGGGTCATCAGGTAAAGACTACGGAACCCATGGACTCAATTAAAGACACACATTCTAGTATTCAATTAGGTTGAATTTTAGCACGTGGTGGTTTTGCCAAAAATTACATGGGGTCTCGTCGAGAGGCCAAAAAGTGCCCTTTTTTCAGGAAGTGCGTACGGATAGATGGATGTTATCCTTTTTTCCGTCCACGATTTTTTCTACACCGTTGCACCGATTGAAATGAAATTGAAAATCCACCATTATTTTAACAAAATGAAGCGCTGATTAGTTTTTGGTACATATTGGCCTCCAAACATTAGTACTTTATTTCAGTATTTTTTAGTTTTTTCTAAATATCTTGAGAATGACTTAACCAATTTTGATGAAATTTAATATCCTAATTAAGTACCCTGGGGACCACAAAAAAGAATAAATAAAGTTTTTAGTAAAATGATATTTTAAAGTGCTTTACTCTAGAGTAGGATAGTACTTTTTTTAATTCTTTATTTAAAATTCATTAAAATTTATTCATTTTATCGGTTTATTATAGCTCATTTAATTAACCTTGCTTAAGTCAGAATAGATAAGCTTCTTCAGCAATGGTTACCAATAAAAACCGAAACGTTTAAAATCCAATGTGAATTGTATCTGATTAATAATAAAGGGATATAATTATCAATATTTCAAATTAATTTGGATAAAGTTTAGCAAGGATCCGTTGCAGTTTATTTTTTTACATGTGAGACAAAAATATCATCATTTGAACCCATTTTGAGAAATGAATGGCATTTTTTCTAAGAGTCGCAATGGGACAGGATTTTGTCCTGGGAGGGGCTAATATATACAATATTAGACTGAACGTTAAAAATTAAATTTTTCCGACACCCCCTAAAAAAGCTTCCTTTTGATGAAAAACCGCTAGGTATTTTTTTTAATTATTAAATACAAAGACGATCTAAGTTCATTTTTTGGTAAAATCATGTTTTTTGTAAATTTCCCATTAAATATGCAATAATAATAATAATTTGATAATTGGATATTATTAACAATTGTACATTATTATTATCATTATTTTCATTAATAAATTTGAACTAATTTCCCAAGTAAATTTCCTATCGATAAGTTAGCTAACAGGTTAATGTATAATCATTATTAAATTACCGACGCTTTCATACGACTATAGTTGCTATAAAAAATATGTCGCGTAATTTCTCTTAGTTGTACTGTACAAAAGAAAAAAATTACCCCACGTTTTTTTATCAAAAGGTAGCTTTTTAAAGGGGCGTCGGAAAAATTTTAATTTTTAACGACCAGTCTAATATACATATATGTTATATGTATGTATGTGTGTGTGTGCCCCTCCCAGGACAAAATCCTATACATATATTAAACATTTCCGTAAAATGCCAAAAATAATGTTTTGACAGTTTCAAAGTTAAATAATTTAATTTAATATTATATTTCAAATTCTTGTCTTTAAATTATTAAACTTTTCATTTTTACTTTCATTTTTTTCTTTGTCCTGGGGAAGGGGGGGGGAGGCAATATCTGCATAAGGCAATTTGAATTTCTACTCTTTCCAACCCTATCCTGGTTACGGAAAGAACTTTTTATTCACTTTTTCTTATTTTCTAAGCAATAACGATTATTGAATTAATTATTACGTAAATAAAATATAAAGATCATGAGGTAATTTGTGTAACAAATTAGTTGGAATCGAAAAAAAAATTTAAATATGAGGGCCACAGCAAAATTAATCACTGCATGACGATTCTGCTAATATCTAAGGATGGATACCTAAAATTTACCAGAATTATTAAATTTATAAATAAAAACTTTTAATACAAAATTCTATACCAGATTTTATTTTGTTAGCGACACCCGCTTGATAGTTACTCGTTTAACAATTTTTGTTTTATTAGTAATGAAGCTGTTGAAGGTTTTATTTTTGTGATTAATTTGATTAAAATTTGAATTATTATTTGAATCACACATAATTAATTATAATTATTTATTGAACACGAACAAAAAATACAATAAAACTACTACTAGTTTTATTGTGTTTTATAGTGTTCAATAAATAATTATAATTAAATATGTATGATTTAAATAAAAATTCAAATTTTAATTTTTGTTTTTTCTGATTTCCGTCTCGAAGCTCTGAAGGTAAAATTTAATCATTTCTACAATTTCTATCTGTACCATAAATAAAACCATTTAGGAGAATTTCACTTTTTTAATCTAATCACAATACTATACTTAATTTTGTATTCCAATTGAAGTTTTCTTAAAAGAGGTATATTAAAAGGAATAAAATTATTCATTATGTTTTAGATTTAAAATTTTCTTTGATCATTTTAAATGCTAAATGGACACTATTAATGATAATATTAGTATTGTACTAAGTATGTAAAAGCGAGATAGATTGAAGCTTGGTATATAATAAAATATCTAATCCTTTGCTTGAGCTGTTCCTTCCATGTAATAATTTATTATCTATTCCATGTAGGACAGCAATTAGAAATAGAAATTCTTTGTGTATGTCAAAAGGCTTTCCATTTAAATAAAGCAGCAAAAGGAGGAAGGCCCGCCCACCTTCTATTCCACACCCTCATACTTCGTTTCACCAGAGACCTTTTAAACGCGACCCTTTTACACTCCATTCCTCTGCCAATTTGACCACAAACTAAATCCTCTCCACCCATCCACTCTTCTTGCCTAATAAGATTTGTATTGCTCATGCGACGCAACCCTTTTCTCAATTCGGTGGGCATTATTCAAATTAGTCGAGTATGTAAATAGACAGAAATTTCTCCTGATTAGCAAACACATTTCAACACTATTTATATATACCTAACGATAGTTGATGTTGAGAATTTAAAACATTCAATTAATTGGGGTGTATTTTGAGTCATCTAACAGGTTTGAACAAAAAATACTAAAGAACAAATAATATTTGAGAAATATAATCCTTTGAACAGATGTTATTTTGATAGGATATTTGGATATCATTAGTAAAACTATAACTAAGGGAAAATTCATCTATAATGTCAACATTATATTTCACAATTTATTTATTTAAAAGGACTTAGGAGAAAAAATCGTCCCCAGGTGGTCTGGAAGGGAAACTTTTTGTAGGTTTTAGAGGTAAATATAACTTTGCTTAAAATTTTCAATATTAAATGTTAATTTTTTTTATTTTAAAAAGACTGAAAATAATAAATACAGCTGTAACCGGAATCACAAAATTTCTTAAAAATTCTTAACAAGTGGCAAAACTTAATCTTATAAAAAAAAGTAATATAAATATATTTAAAAAAATAACTATATTTTAAATCTAGAATTTACTAAGATAAATATTTAATTAGAACAAAAAATTCAGAATGTACTGGTTGCATATAGTTTTTGTTCAGTTTCGGCTGTGGGGAATAATTGTGAATCTTGAATAAACCACAATGAATGATACTATACAAGAGAAAAAAATGATAAGTATATTATGATAGCTTAAGGAAAAAAATAACATCTATAGTAGCGTGCTCCTAATTTTGGATATTTTCGAATATTTACGCGGACTGGGGCTCATATGGTTCTAAATAAATAAAAAAAAATCTTCCAAGTTGCAAAGTCCCTATCTCAATTTTAATCTGTGTCTCAGAGCGATGCAAGTTTTCCATCTAAATAGCATAGGGTTTATGGCATTGAACGATCAATTTTTTATTCCGGCCATAGTAAGTTAAAAAAATTTGAAACTCTTTAGACTTTATCTTATGATAGTAGTATTCGTCAGAATTTTTACAAATTTTTAGCTATAATCATTTTTGAGTCTATAACATACTAATAATAAGATATAGCAGTATTTTATCTAGATATAACTACAAAATTGTAATAACTAAAAATCTGTAAAAATTCTGAAGGATAGCTACTATTATAAGAATAAAGTTTACAGAGTTTCAAATTTTTAAACCATTACTTGGGCCGGAATAATAAATTGATTATTCAATTCCAAAAACCCGATGTTATTTAGATGGGAAACTTAATTGCTGTGTAGCACTAGGTTAAAATTGAGATAGAGACTTGAAACTGGGGGGGGGGATATTTTTTTTATTATTTATTTAGAACCATATGAGCTCCTGTCGTAGTAAATATTCGAAAATATCCAAAATAAGGAGCACCCTAATCTATAGCCTTCTTATTGGATCTAGCATAGATGTGCGACGCTCTCTAAGAATTATCTTAACTAAATTTGGACCTACAAGATCGCATTTGGAATCTTTACACTAAACATCAAAAAATAAATGAACTAGTTCAAGTTTTGAAGAAAGAAACCAGAATTTTCCACCCTATTATAAATGTGCTTCAGCTGCTGTATCCGATTTGCGTTTTCGTGGATTTTTTATTGACGTAAAGTTTCAAAAAATGATCTTCCTATTGACCCAAAAATATTTGATTCCATGTTGAAAGAATCAAATAAAAAACAATCCTAGATAGCAAAGATGTTGAGGTTGAACATTGAACTCGAGGTATTTGTTCAAAAATATTGAGCTGAAGATATTGATAAATAATCGGTTGACATTTAGAGAGATGTAAATTAGAAAAATGTCAATTAGACTACAACTAGACCAGTGGTTCCCAACCTGGGGGCGATTTGGATTATCAGGGGGCGATAAATAAGTAGGGGGCTATGAGTATTCAAAGTGGGAAAAATTAAAATACACTCACGTGCAAAGAAATGGAATCACTTCCCTTGCGAGTTGTTAAATTATTATTAATTATTTGACACGGTTACTGAGTTTCTCGACACGTCTGATCCTGTTTCAAGTGAGAATTTGAAGCATCGCAAGTTGGAACTTGCGTATCTTACAGATATTTTTGAAAATATGAATGATGTCAATATAAGGCTTCAAGGAAACAAGATGAAACTTATCAAGACAAAAGGAATTATTTGATCATTCATCGCCAAGATAAATATTCATAGGGTAAATATTGGCCGTAAAGAGCTGATTCAGTTTCCGACCCTTAAAAAATGTTCACTGTCAGATAACGAGAATCCTGGACTCCCAGAAGACAAAAAGATCACCTTGGCCAGTTAAAAACTGACATGGATCAAGATTTGAAGATTTGACAACTTACAAATTCCTGATTGGATTCTAGATCCTTTCTTGCTTGAAGCTGTGGATAAGCTTAATAACTCTTTGCAGACGGAGTTTCTAGATCTGAAGTATGACTGTGAGACGAAAATCATTATATTTCATATGTTTAATCAAGAATTATTTTTTAATTTCTTGAAGTACCTTTTTAGTTCAGTTAAATTGTTCTCTAAAGGGCCCCTCGCGGAAAAGTTTTGGGGTAGTTGTAATTTCTTCCATCTTTTATGTTTTTGAGTGTGCTGAATCCGAATCTGAAGCGCCCAAACGAACGGTTGGTCGGAGAAAAAACGTAAATGATGAAATTTATAGGAAATTTTATAAACTTTCATTTTGGATAGGAAGAATATTTACAAAAAGTTGATAGTTTTTCAGTTATAAGCAAAAGACCGCCAAACAATGAGATTTTTGACAATGTTTCGTCACGAAATTTTGTTAGCAAACATAAGATTGGGATTCAACACACCAAAAAACATGAAGGGTCGAAGAAATTACAACTAGCCCAAAACCTTCCGAGTAAAAACACAATTTAATTGCACTAAGTATTTGTTTTAATAAAAAAAAAATTCCCACTAAATATTTTGCTTTGTGTATTGACCCCCCCCCCCCCTGAAAATTTTCCAGCTCCTCCCAAAACATTATTATTTACACTTTACTTAAAATAAAAATTAGGCATACAATGAAAATGAAAAGAGGGCGATAGGTGTTAGTCAACCTCCAGAAAGGGGCGATGAGCCACAAAAGTTTGGGAACCACTGAACTAGACGAATGAGAAATGAGATTGAGTGGATTTCTCGATAAAATATATCCTGAAATTGAAGGAGACATTAAAAGTGTTTCTTGTATTGGAATTATAAATTTTTAATTTATTTATAACGGATAATTCCAGCAGAAGACACACTCTTTTATTGTCTCCTTCAATTTATAAAAATTCTGCTACTCTCGGCAAAAAATTTTCCATTTATATCCTGAAAAACTATTGCTTTTGATATATTTATTATTTGAATTTTATTTCCATTTCTTTAAGTGATTGTGAACGCGGGTTTTGGCAAATGAATTTAATTATTACCCCAATAAGAGCTTCATTAAAGACCATCACAGTTAATAAGATTTCTATATTAAATCTTTTAGCATCTGATTTAATTTTTGTTTCATTGCTCAATGCCTGATTAATTTCGTTTGAGAATCTCTTATAATATATATTTTCTATTTTTCAAACTTCATTTCCTTTTTTATCCTTTTTTACCCTTAATTCTATTATATTTCATGATAGATATTAAATTTAATGATACAATTGCAAGTTTGAAATTTGCTCACCAATTTCTCCCCATTCACAATCCCCGGTACTTTTTATTACAATATCAAGTTTCATCCGTATTAAATAAAATAAGAGGGTGTAAAATTTTAATCCAGGCTCGTTCGTTTTGAATTCATTCGTTGTGTCAGCATGCAATCCGATCATAAATAAAATAACTAATGATCATAATTTCCAAGTGTCAAAAAAACTTGAGAAAATTATAAGAAAGAATAGATTCATATAAAAAGTTGAAATGAATGAATCATTCCTAACTTTCAATCCGATTTTTTTTATTACAAATGCATTAATATAGTATTAGAAGAAACAGAGGGTTTGAATTGAAAACGATCAAGAAGTCAAGGGAGAATTGATACAGTTAAAAGTTTTCTTTAAGCAGTAGTAGAGACTTGTCAGCATGAAGGATGAATATAAGTACCATATTTAAGATAATCTTGTACTCTGACAGAGTCAAAAAACTTACTATAATACCGTTTAATAATTCTAAAGCCATAAAAAATTAACTACAACAGATCGTTTCTAGACTTTATCTAAAGTCATTTGAAATATTAATATATTTAGTCCTTTATTATTAATAAGAAATCACTGGCTATTTGAAGTCCAAGTTGACTTGAAATAAAAAATAACGATTGATTCCTATCTAATACTAGAGGAATAACTTTATTACATTACATGTTTGGTGTATATTAAACCGATCAAATGAATAAATTTTAAACAATTAAAAAAGTACTATCTTGCTCTTGGGTAAAGTACTTTAAAATTTAATTTTACTAATAACTTTATATAACCCTTTTTGTGGTCCTCAAGTTACTTAATTAAAATATTAAATTTCATCAATATTGTTTAAGCCATTTTCAATATATTTATAAAAAAACTAAAAAAGTACAAGAATAAAGTATCTACTAATGTTTCTGGGCCGATATGTACCAAAAGCTAATCAGCGCTTTATTTTGTTAAAATAATGGTATGTTTTCAATTTCATTTGAATCGGTTGAACGGTGTGGAAAAAATCGTCGACAAAAAAAGAGTAACATACACATACATCTATCTACACGGACTAAATGAAAAGATCATACTTTTTGGCCTCTGGACGAGACTCCATGTAATTTTTGGCAAAACAGTGACGTGCTAAAATCCAACCTGATAAAATAATTCAATTTATGATTTTGTTTGAAACCATGGGTTCCGTAGTTTTTACCTGAGGACCCTTTGAAGTCGCGCTTGACGCGAGACCGATTCCAATACTTAGTCCATGCATCGCTTTAGATAAAGTAAAAAGCAAAATTACATTAATAAAATGGAACTGAGGCAGCAAATCGGGAAAACTCGATTGTATTGTATGGTAAACTCTACCTTTTCTTTTCTCTACATATTCAAGTCTTATGTAAAAATTATCCTTTCATCCAAACTTACATGCCATAAGCTCTGGACACTGGAGCATTCTATAAACGACTGGACTCGCCTAGCTCTTACGCAGCTTTAATTCTTCTCTGCGCAAAATGTTGCCTAAATACAGGCGCACCAACATCATAAATCAAGTTCAAATTCAGAGTACATTTTGAGGATTTAAATTAGTACAGTTATTTATTTATATTTCATAATTCAATATTTTTCTTATACTTGCAAAAAAATTCCAACACATTAACCATGCTTCTCATTGAATAATGAAATGAACGAAAATTTTCAAGTCTCTGCAAATGTTAAGAATGTGACAATTTCTTTTAGCAAATTGTTGAGCTAGAAAACTGAAATTCTGCACATTTTTAATAATCTCATTGTGTGTCAAATTTCAGATCATTAGCATCAATCGTTTGAGAGCTCCACATAAAACAATTCGATTTTTTCTGGTTTTTTTCCATTTTTCAAATGGAAGTTTTGAAAAGTAAGAAAGCTCTAATTCTAATCAATCGGTTTTGTTTTGCAAATGCAATGAATTTTCTACTTTCTTTTGTTCTTGAATTATCATGGATGTCAAAATCCTGAAAAATGCAGATACCATACAAAAAATTATCCTTGAATATTATTTCCTTCCTCAAATCAGACAGTTTCCAACAATAATTGTAGGAAAAATTGAAAATTCTTTTAAAACTCAAAATACTTCCGCAATTGATGGAGATGGATCAATTTTTATTAATCTGCTATAAATCTGAAATACTTTTACAGCGTATTATACATTTTATCCCTAATCTCTAATTACAACCGTTCAAGACTGTCACTTGTTAGTATTCAAGTATCAATTTTTTATGATTTACTACATTTTTGTTTATTTTAGAAATATACGAGTAAAACCCTAAGCACTTAAACAACTTAATATCTTTTCATTCTTTCAAATTTAATTCTTTAGTGATTGAAATGATTATCAAAAAAAAAAAAAACTTTGACTAAAATCACCCAGAAAATCTCATCGGAATCAAAGACAATTTCACACTTAGCCGTTTTTAAGTGTGTTAAGCTCTGAGGAAGTCTATTGATAGACTGAGGGCTTTTCCAAGATTTCAAGATTCCAAATTTATACCTATTTGTAAAAAAATCAACTAGGACAAACCAAAATTTTCAAAAATCAAATTAACTTTCACTTCGACACTACTTTTTCAATTTTGAGTTTTTGTGGGTGTTTGTTATAGATAGATAGACATAGAAACAAAAATTTGTTTGAAAATAATTTCTCTTCACGTTTCAAACACTTCTAAACACGAAAAACAAAACAAAACAAAAACAATTTTTTCTTTTAATTTTTATGTAAATTAAACTGGTCTCGCTGACATACTTTTAGAATAGTTGTTGTAAAATTCCGATTCTGTTAATATTATGAAATTGGTTAAATACTCGTATAATCAGTTGATATTAAAATTGTAAAGAGGGATAATAAATATGAAAACGGTAAATATAATACGTTTTTACTTATTGACTTTCAATGTAAACTAGGTCAAATATTTAAAATTTATTTTGACTAGCTTACCTAAAATTTTATTTTTTCTTGTCTTTTTAAATTTACACTTTTTTTTATTCTTATTTAATGTTTTTGAAACTCTATTAGCATTAGATTGTATCATGAGGACATTTGGCATCGATATTCTTTCTATTCGGATTATGTCTTTCTATTAGCGTAGTGCAATTTATGGAAATTGGACAAGAAGACTCAATTTAAAGTTTCAATTTAAATCTCCGAGGGTCTCACTGAGTATAGTGGTCTCCCTGAGGCCTTTGACTAGAGGGGAACACATTTTTACAAGGAAAATTATATTTATGGGCTCTTTTGGGAATTCTCTTTTTCAAATTGTAACTTTTTCTTTCATATATTATGTACCCCCTTACTTTCCACAAATGTTTTGTAAATTTTTGTCAGAATGGTTTCAGTCTAAAAGTGAAAAGGTCATCAAGGTTCTATTTTTTATGATTATATGTATTTTTTAACCATAAGTACTAAAGCTAGATAACCCAAAATCGAAAAAGGTCTTTGAATTGGGAATATGAACATTTTAGCACCAAAACGAGCTTACTACGATTTTTGGTTATTGAGTTATCGTAGACAACACAATCCAGATACTCAGACAGACAGACAGAAATAAAAATCATATTTGGAAATGATTTCTCCTGCCGAGCATAGCATCTGTAATATAAAGCACGATTAACTACTCTCTACGACTAGTAATTTATCTCTTAGAACACGCAATTCTTTGAGTCATATGCTACATAACATTAATAATACATATATAAGTGTACTTTATGAGGTCTCCACAAGATCTTCTTTCTCTGCATAAGATAAGTTTGTCAAATAAGTCATCCGTATAGACCATTAAGGATAGTTAGTGCTCTTTGAACTACAAACGACTAATCTCTCTACTTAAAATATGAAATGTTCCTAGATCATCAGGCTTTTCTTAGTGATACTTAAAAAGTTTACTAAGTGTGATGGTGGTATTTTATATTCAGGAATTTAGATAGGATGCGTAATTCCCTACCTGTGTTTTAGCACTTATCCAACTGAAACTACTCTACCCTTCATGAAAACAAATTGTATAAAGCCACTATTCGTCCAATAAGGAATTAGAATACAAATAATTGAAATTAATTCAAAAAGTAAATTTATTAAAATTTTTAAAAAATAATGGTTTTTTTCATTATTATCGAAAAAACTTTTAAAAATAACAACTTTTATTTCAAAAATGCTAAAATTTAAACAATGAATTTTTTTTCAGTATCTCTACTCCAACAATTTTCATACATGTGATTAAAATAAAAACATATTTTGTATTGGACAAATTTAACTTTCACGCTTTTATTTGTTAGTCTTGTTTGTACTTAGTGATGAGTAAGGAATATTAATGAATTTATTTTCTACTTTTTAATCTGTTTAGAAATAAAAGCGTTTTTTTTTTAGGAAAAAAATTCCTTTGAATATATTTTTATAGGGTCGTGGAAAGCAAGTTCTGATGCCATACTGTTTGTATTTCTAATACAAATTTTTTGGTTTTTCTAGCTTACGAACTTTCAGTGAACAAATAAAGAAAATCAGAGAAATATCAAATTGTTAAATTGATGAGAGGACATCGGAAAGTTGATGCTAATGGGAAGATATTCGGTATACAAATTTACATTAAAATGAACTGTATTTTCCTAACAAAAATCAAAATTTAATCTTTCTAAATCAAGCCATTCCCTGAGGAAAATTGCCAAAAAACCACAATTTGCTAAAAGTGACCATGTCATGAAAAGGTTTTCACATTCTCTCCAATTTATATGTCAATTTCTAAGTTATTATTAAATATATTATAATATTATTTTTGTAAAAAATAACAATTTTACATTGTGAAATTATATATCTACTGGTGTAATTATTACTATTTCATTTCTAGTACCTACTCTATTTCACTCTGATAAAGGCTAAATCGCTACATACTTTAAATTTTTGACTCCATCCATATAAATTTGATATGTTTAATTTTCATTATATATTATGAATATAGACTAACATCATCATTAGCATAATTGAAATATTGAATAAAAACTAGAGTTGAATTGTATTCATTACTCTGAATGGAATCCCCTTTCGTCAAGAATCTTTAATCGAGTTAAAGGGATTCGTGGTTAATGATTCGATTGAATCCGGGATAAAAAGTAATAAAAGTTAACTCTATCGTTATAGTGGTGAGGAGGTTCCAACACAGAAAGAAAAAAGAAAAAGAAGGCGGGAAAGGGGGGGAGGGGGGTAGAGGAAAAGAGAAAAAACGATTGCGTGACCAGACTGGATTACAAATCGAAAATATTTATTCCATTTTATATTAAAGATAAATTCATACAAATGGGAAACTATTCAGTGTGTACTACTAGACTATTAATTAAATTGATTAGAATTCCACTGGAATCAATATAGGAACATATATTCTTGGTTCAATTAATATGAGGTAAAAGGTAGTAGATATCGTTTACGAATTCCCCTGCTTTGTGGGAATGATTAAAATTCAAAACCTTTTGACAATAAAATGGAAGGGACAATAGGAAAAGCATAATGAAATTTCATGAAACTTTAAATGACAACAATAAAAGGGACCTATCATATTGATGCTAGAAGCATTGTTTTAACCTGAATAGTTTCTTATGAATAAAGATAATTTAAATACAAAATATGTGTATTAGAGTAGAGTGAGTTTTTTAGCCACTAATTGAGAGATTAAGGATTTTGAAGAGATATTTTAGATCTTTCTTCTTCTTTAAGTGCCATATCAGGTCTCCCCGACGTTTCGCCACCTCTCCACATTTACCTGTGCTGAGTGTGTTTAATTGTTTTTACACAGATATACCGGACCTACTTTTTAACGCCGGTTCCAAACGGCTACTTTGAAAAGGTGACTAGGCAATTATACTCTTGGTAGTTTACCATTGCTTTCCAAGAGGAGGCGACTCCAAATATCTGCCGATACTCAGAACCAGCATACTTCACGACAGTGGCCCGACACTCTGACCACTGACCCACAGTCGCCTCTAGATCAGAATATTTCCCCCGTCAATTAAACATATGGAATGTGGAACTTTGGAGAAGTCGTAACGCTCTGCAGGCAGATATATTTCTGTTTGTATATGTGTCTATGGGTTGACTCTTTCTGTTCAGATACCTATTATAAAAAAAAGGTCCTAGAAACTTCATGCCAAAATGTTTTGTTTTCAAAACAAAGTACTAAGTAATTAGATTTTGGCTTATCTATCAAAAATATAGAAAATCAGAATAAAATCGAATTGTTATATTAGGAGACTTCAAACAAATATAGCTAATCAGCTGAAATTAAATAATAAAAATGTTATTAATAAATTGCATTCAATTCCATTTTTTAGTTTAAACCTTTGCCTGACGAAAGATTACCGTTTCATAGAAAAGTTTAAACCTGTATCTTATTTTTTAAATTCAATAGGTGTAAGAAGGTGTAGTACCTATAAGTATAGCTTGTGACAGTCTCTTGAATCACTGAAAAGATGGAAAAAGGGAACGAGGTGGTGACGAAGGTATTTAGGAATCCTGGCCTTCACGGAGTGAAGGGTGTATTGTATGTCAACGCATATCTATGTAGAATTATTATATTCCGAGGCCTTGGAAACACTTTTGTAGAATATAATTGTGTTCCAAACTAAGTAATGGTAGTATGTTTATTAGTTATGAAAATGTATTTCAATAACTGCCCAGGGGTCATTTGGTAAACATCAAACTTTACCGATGGAAAGCGAAATTTCACTTCAGTTCACTTTATATATGCAAATGAAACGACAATATTGTAATGTTTATTTTGTGTTTGGTTTACATAAAATATTTATAACCCAGTCAAACGTGTAGAGTATATAAAAAATATACTCTTGTTTTTTTTTTATATAAATTTTCTAAATCGATATTTTCTTCTTGTTTCAGGTAAGTGTACATCTTTGTATCTTCACCAGCTACAATTATTTCAAAATAAAAAAGAAAATCACAACCAACATATGGTAAAGTATTTAGTATATTTTTAATACCAGTTCATTATAAGCCCAGTAAATAAGATGCTGGTAAAAAATAAGTATGGATTAGACATGAAATCTGGAGAGAAACAGAGAAAAAGACACTGGAAACCTTTGAACCGTGATGCTACAGAAGAATACTGGAGATTAAATGGTGGATAAAATTACTTTCAAAGGAGAAAGTAAAGTTCTCGATAAAATAATAATAATAATATAATACATTGCCGAGAAGTATTTTAGACTTTAGAGAATAAAGTAGAAAAGATAAAGGGAAATGTAAGATCTAGATTAGAATATTTTTTCCGAACAATGAAGGATATGGGCTATTGAACATTTGAAGAATTGTAAAAGAGTTGGCATGAGATATAGTGGAATGGAGGCAGGTGGATGTGTCTAACTAGTCTAAGAACATTCCATGATGATGATGAATTCCTTAATCTCTATACCTTACAGAGTATATCTTCTGTAATGTGCATAAATAAGTCAGGGGATGATTATATGGTTCAAAATAAAGAACAAATTTCATATAAATATATGTCCGGAAACGCTTCTTTTACCAACGATTCACCATTTTTTATTTGAGTTGAAATTTTTCACAGGACTCATGAATTTGAAGACCTCGTTTGGAAATAGTATCAATTTGATTTAACTATTTTTTTTAAATAGCGGCCATTTATAAAAATTTACTGTTTTTAAGTTATTTTTTACAAATTTTAAATTGCCGCCATTTTAAAACGGATTATTAGAGGAAATTTACTTTTTTTCAGGCTCATATAAACTTTTTTCTTTATTTTGACCCATTTAACCCCCACCCCTCCCCCTTAATTATCTCCGTGCGTTATAGAAACACCCTGTATATAAATTATTCAATGAGTAATTCATGTAGTGGAATAGGAATATTTTATTCTCGAAAAAAATTTTAATTTACATAAACTTTTATTTAATGTGAGATTAATTTAAAAATTGAATTAAAATGGTAACTTTCTGCTTAACAAAACAAAATATGCCGACATATTTTGTTCAAATTATTTCAGAAATAAAGTAAAAAAGAATCACAATTTGAGTATGTAAAAGATTCGATTTACTTGATACGCTTCGCAGCCGACCTGAGCATTGAATTTTATTTAATTGAAAATGAAATTGTAAATATTTTTCTGATTCAAATGAAGAAGAGTAATTTTAACAAAAAAATTTCTCAATAATAAAACTGCTCGACAAAAATTAAACAAAAATTTGTATCCGTAAACCTAACAATGGATTCGTGTGGAGTTTTATACGTTTTATATATCATGCAATTTTCGGAATTTTTAGAACAGTTCAGAGTTTTGAGATGTAATCGGTCAAAACGAGGAAAAAGGCCAATTTGACCTATTTTCTATTCACATTTAGATATGAAACAGCAATATTTGAAATCAACATATTTTGTTGACGCAATAGAAAACAGCTTCCTGTTTGATTTTCAAATTACCGCTACCTATTATCTCGATTAAAACCCTATTTAAAGCAATAAACTAAAACTACGTAATTATAAAGGATAGTAAACATAGATAAAAACATATAATCTTAGTTTTTTAGTTATAACTCGAGTTCTAATTTACTTAAAAACAAGGAATGAACTGAAAATCAAAGAGGAATCTTTTTTCTATTAAACAAACAAAATATTTTGATTTTAAATGCTGTTGTTTTATATTTAATAATAGACCAAAATGACCTTTTCCGGTGTTTAGATCAAAACTATCTCAAAACCCTGACCTGTTGTAAAAAATTCAAAAACAGTATAAGAATCAGCGTATAAAACTTTACTAGTTACATTGTTATGTTTACGGATATAAATTTTTGTTTCAGTGTAATTACTTATCTAGTGAATGAAACATTATGGGAAAGACAAATTTTTATTTCTTATTTCTTTCTATTTGCTTGATATTTGAAAACAACTTAATAGTGAAAAAATTGAAACCTTATATCTATTGGTAACCAGTTTATTGGATATTCTTTGGCCCTTGGGTTCAATTTCCGAAATGATGAAAGCCCTTTTAACATTAAATCAAATATATTATATATCTAGATCTTTGTATGTGTATATTTTTAATTAAATTGCTATTTATTTTTTAATTAAATTGCTATTTATTTTTTATATATTTGCTTTACATTTAATTTATTTACTGTATTTTATACTTTATTTACATTGAAAATTCAAATATTAATAGAAACAAAATAACTCTTTGGTGTACATGGGTTTTGGACCCGAGGCACATCTAAGAAAAAATAACTATTTCAGAATGTAATTCTACAAAAAATTAAGTCGTACTAAAATTTGTTTAATTTGTAAAGTTGTGTTAATTTATTTAGAGATTAATAAATTATAGTTTTACTTCTATATCTATATAATTCAGTCTCCACAGATTTAATAAATTTATTTCCCTAAAGGAAAGTTTGAATATTCAGCCCCTGGTGAACCAACCCTCACACCACGGGTTACTTTACATTTTTTTTACTCGCCGAAAGGGCACAGAGCCTTAAAAAATGTTCATTTGTCTTTGATTTTACATTTAAATAAATCTATTAGTACTGTGGGGTCCTAACGGTGAAGGTCTTTTACAACAAAAAACGAGAAAGGCTGAACTTCTAGTCACTAGATATATGTTTATTTAATAATTAAAAAAAAATCTAAATGCAATGTTATAATGAACTCATTAGGAGAATGAAATAAAGAAAAATATAAATAAATAATCTCATTAAAAATAATATATCTCCGTACCTACCTTGTACCTATAGGTATATTTTAAATTTTGATATACCTACATTCTTAGCCAAGTATTATTATTTACATATACATACAAGTTGAAGAACACTATAATATATCGAATATGCTTCTCTTCACTTATATTCATTGATCATAATGATGATGATGATGCATACTACTATTCAATTAACCAAATGAAATCAACGAAACATTTTTATTTATTTATTTTTTGTTTGATTTATTAGTAATTTGTATTCATTTTTTCTTTAGAAAAAATAAATGAAAAAGCATTCTAAAGGAATTGAAGTAGATGAGGAGTGGAAGTAGAGAGGGTGTTTTTTCGAGAGTTTTTCTCCATATTTTTTTTTATTGTACTCCTCATTGAATTCATAATTAACACAACTCTTTTCAAATTCAACGTTTAATTGCTTTTTCATTAAGAAATCCAATATCATCATCGTACATTGTCTAGGGTGGAAGATCCAAAATGTTGATTATAAAAGACACGGACGTCGTCCCTTCCAAGCGTCATCCAATTCCCCCACTTACCCGCCCTTTATACATACACCAATCAACCAACCAAATGGCGGAAAAATTAACTAAACACTCAACTAATTTTCTTCTTTTAATTAATATTCTCATACCCCTTCACACACAAACACACACTCGTGCCTATAAGCAATGTTGAAGTAGTGGTGAAATGTAAATAGGAATTTCTCCAGTACCCTAATGTCCAAAATGCTAAGCTTAGATCGAAAAATTTTAAAGATGAAAAGGAAGCATGAAATAACTTATTCCATTCTCTTTCAGAAGGTTAATTTTCAAAACTTAAAAAGTTAATTTCACTCGGACAACTCCAAGGGATAGTATTCAATATCCTTAAGTTATAGAAACTGTGTTTAGAAAAATAAGACAGGTTTTGTTGACGTCAGTGTCAAAATTCACCAGAAAATTCAATGGTCGATGTGTGTCTGTCTGTTCAGTGCTCTGCTAATTTATAACTAAGCCACTGAGAAATGAAATTTGAAACTTAAGCAAGGAATCAGCCAGCAATGGTAAGAATCAGAAGCCCTGCGAATTAATAGAGTTCGGGATAGCTTATCTATCTGGTTGATCTTCGAAAAAATCTTTTGTATTTTTGTATTTCTGCAGACAACGACTGGCTACTAAATTTTTTAATAAAAAAATTGTTAATGAGGTTTTGAATAAAAATCTTTGTTTTGATAATAATAATAAAAATAATATTGAGATAAATTTTTTCTCATTATAAAAACATTTATTTAACACAAAAACGATTTCAAGAAATAGAGTTGGAATTCTACACTAGTGCTTTTGTTATATTCTGCTGACTGAAAATAACTTTTTATTTTTACATTTATGAACAACTAATTAACTAGACTGTCAAATCTGTTAAAAAATGTATCATTCGATTCATAAAAGTTGAATTATTGATCTGTATAAATTTGTTGAAAATGGTATAATTTGTATAGAAGTTATAGCCCTTTTAAAAGCTCGGTCCATTTACTTCCATATTAAAAAAAACAATTTTCAATAATTTATTTCTCGGTAATGGGACAGACAATCAACTTCAAATTTCGGGTATAAATATTTAATACATCAATGATTCGATGGTAAAAATTTGAGAATTTTCTTATAAAAATGATAAACAGTCCCGATCCTCCTTAAATTGGTAGGGTGATTTCAAAATGAGAAAGTTGTAAGCGAAAGTTGTAAGGTAAAATAACCAGCTTTTTAAAAATAAAACTGTTCAATTAGTGTCAGGATGTCTGTCTGTCTGTTAAAATATTGTAGCTTGTAAACTAAATATAAACTAAATAATAAACAAACTTGAAGTTTACAATATATACCTCGAAACCAAAAATTAAAATTATAATTTTCGGGACGAACTTGATGTGGGATCAAATATATATATAAATAAATTTTGTCAGGGTATGAGGTATCCATGTACAAATCACTTTAATTAATATAACTATGTTTAATTTTATTAAATTGATTTCAATATAAAATGATGATAATTCTGATGATGTCAATGACAAATTCTAGCCCCCACAAAGCATACTATATAAGCACTGTTAAAGGAGGCAAGAACGAGGTGGTTACAACTTGATTTGATAACAACAAAAATTCCCTCTTTAATGAAAACTCGTCACTTGCTAGGGGACCAAATTAAAATCATAATGAATAATAATAATTTGAAAAGTGAATTATTTCTTGAATTAATTTTGTTCATTCGTGGTTGAAAACATTCTCTCTTTTACTTATAGTCTAATAAATTTAATTTTTATAAATTTTATGAATTTAAATTCTTGTCAGGTGGTATTTATAACAATTAATTAAATTTTGATGTTTATATTTGAGCTTGAAATATTAAATTATTATAATTACCTTTTGTATTTATACAAATCCTTGGAAGCCGGGAGATTTAATTCATTAATTGCACATATAGAAGAAAAAAAGGTACCTAGCTGTAAAAAACGAGTACCTACCTTCGTCTGGTTCAGAAGCCATATTTGTTTGAATATTATATAATATTATATTGTATTATATTGTAAGAATATGATTTCATATAAAATTTTCTCAATAATTTGTTTTACACATTTAAGACATTTTTTCTAAAAACGAATAATAATCAAAAGGATAATAATTCAAAAGAATAATAATCCTCAGGGATCGGTTATCTCCCTTACGCTTTTTCTTATCTATATCAACGACCTTCTAAACTTGCCCTCCAATCCGGTACATTGTTACGCAGATGACAGCACCCTACATAACGCCCCTGCATCGCATAAAAACCGTGCAGACATTGCCTCTTCAATTAATTTAGACTTATGCAAACTTAAAAACTGGGGATCCCAAAACTTAGTTAACTTCAATGCAGGGAAAACTCAGTGTTGCCTTATTTCTAGGCGCGTCGACAGAAACCTCCCAAACATATCATTCGACTCAAACTCACTAGAATTCAGGGATAAAATTTCAATGCTAGGCGTAACTCTAGGGTCTGACCTTTCATGGAATGACCATATCTCAACCACTGCTAAAGCTGCAGCGCGCAAGCTTGGTCTCCTATTTAGGTCTAGACGCTGTTATACTCCCAGTCAACTTCTTATACTGTATAAGGCTCAAATTCGTCCCTGTCTCGAATATGGCTCTCATCTGTGGAGGGGTGCCTCCAAGCATTCTCTTGCTACACTGGATGCAATTCAGAAGCGAGCAATTAAACTAATAGGAGACCCGGCTCTAACCAACTCACTCGACTCCCTAGCTCACCGAAGAACCGTTTCTGCCCTTTCCCTGTACTACAGATACTATCACGGTGTCTGTTCAGTCGAGCTGAAATCAATTATCCCCCTAATGCCCTCTTTACGAGAAACACGCGGTTTTCTGACGCTCAGCACCCCTTCGCTGTCAAATTGGATAAAAGTCGAACAAGCGCTTTCGCCAACTCTTTTATCCCTATGACCTCCAGAGACTGGAACTACGCTCTCTGCCACCATCTTTCCCGCGACTTATAACCCTCAGCTATTTAAGACCCGTATCCACAGATACCTTCGACCCCCGCCCAACCCATAAAATTCTTTCTTCTTCTTTTCACGATGGAGGGGCCAACCCAGGCCTTTAGGGATTGCACCTTTTTGGTGTAACTCCTTCTCTCATCATTTTCATAAAAAAAAGAAACAAAATTCGTACCTTGCATGCATCAACCAATCACGCCCTTTAAACCTACACCAATCAATCACCAAAGTGTCGGAAAAATTAACTAAACACTCAATTAATTTTCTACTTTTGATTAATTTTACCACACCCCCACATATATCCACTCAAATATACAAGAATCTCTACTGATTTTTGTTAAATATTGTCTCATGTCATTTGGGGCACTTGTTGTCGTTGCTGCTGACGTTGTTCATTTCGAGGATGTTATTGTTGTTTCGACGAGATATGATACGATGGAGCATTAATCATGTCGAATTATCCCAAACAGACATATGGAGAGGGATAGAGTGTGAAAATTGCTATACCATCTTTTTTCTTTTTCTTTTTTATTCATCTTTTCCATTGGATTTTAATCTTCATTTCATATAATAAAGAAAAACTCATTAGATTGTTCTATTCTTTATATCTCTACATGTTGTTTTTGTTGTTTTTGCTCCTCTTCAAATGAGAAATAAATGCTTTAAATTATTATTTTTGTTTTTAAATAAAAATGAAATCCGATTAGAATTAAAATCTTTTGTTTTGCTTTGTTTTATGTTTTTGTATTTATTTATTTAAACTCAGATACAAAGAACGAGCAAAAAAAGATTGAGTTTATTGACTAAAAGCGAAGAAAGTGAACATGGGTTGAAGTAAAAGGTAGATAATATAGGCATGTGGAACCGGTCTTGAGCGATTGAAGACCGGTAATTTTTTAAAATAGAAACTTTGGAACTGAATTTTTTAGAAATTGTTAATATTAGCATGGCGCTGACCTGCCTGTACTGGCAAAGCCATTTATTACTCTTGAGGAGAATAGCCCGATTTTTTTTTTTAATTCAAGAAGGGCCGAATCTCTAGGTAAATTAAAAAAAAATATAATTTTTCATGTAGGTACATTTTGTTGTATGAACATTCTTTAGTTTCCTTTATGTCATAATTTCTGTTTTTTATTTTTTATTTGTTGAAAAAAACAAAACATGAAATCATTTTATTAAAAATATATGTAAAATATTAAGAAAACTGGACATGTTACTTTATTTTGGGATAACGAGACAGTATAATGGAAAATAGAAGAACACTCATATTCAAAACACGACTCGAATATACAACATACTCATGGATAGGCAAATTATTTTAATATATCTATATAAGCTATAACTTATATATCCATACATAAATATATCGCAGCAAATATATCGATATATACGATATATCTATATGTTTTTATTAATTTGTTAATTTTTTTGGATGTTTTGATAAAAAACTTCAAAATTAATGATTTTGGAGCCATCATTATTCACAAATTTGCAACCTACGACTGCGAGAAACAATAAAGATCTATTATATATAGGTTTAACTGGATGCACCGACCACAGAAACACACAATAATTTTTATAAAAAAATAAAACCGACTTCAAAAAAATTGAATGCAACAATAAAATAATAATAACTTAAAAATAAAATAAAATACACTAAAAGGAATAAAATAATGATCTAATTTAGTTACAACTAAACGACGAAATATTAATATGAAATCACTTTTTGAAGTCGGTGCCAAACAAACTATACCTATAAGCAAGTGTACCCGCCAAACGTACTAAGTAAAATCCGTCGAGTGCGATTCATAAAATGTATATGTTTTGTACCGACTTCAAAAAGTGATTTCATGTAAATATTTCGTCGTTTAGTTGTAACTAAATTAGATCATTATTTTATTCCTTTTAGTGTATTTTATTTTATTTTTAAGTCATTATTATTTTATTTGTTGCATTCAATTTTTTTGAAGTCGGTTTTATTTATTTTTTTTATAAAAATTATTTTTACTTTTCTCTTTTTAGTGATGTTATTAATAGTGACTTAATATAATACCTTGCATGCATCTCGTAAGAGAAAGCGTCGGGCGAATGAATCAGAAAATGATAATAAAATTCAATTCATAAATATAGAAATTCTCTCGAAACGTTTGCGGGTTTTAAATTAATGTTTTAAGATTTTTTTATAAAAGATTTTATTTATTATAATTTCGATTATTTGGTCATAAGAATTGGAGATTTACGTTATTTCGTCATTGATCATATCTTCAGAACTTGACCAAATTAATATGGTATCACCCCTAAGGTACCCTCTTTCCAATAAAAAAAGAATCATTAAAATCGGGTCATAAACAAAGAGGTTATGCCTGAACAAACATATCAAAAAAGGTCCAATACCAATGAAAACGGGACCAATCGGAAGCTAGACTGAACCCAATGCAAAAAAATCATCAAAGTCGGTTCACAATTGGAGGAGATATGATGTAACATAGATACAAAAAAAAAAAAAAAACAGTCGAGTAGAGAACCTCCTCCCTTTTTGAAGTCGGTTAAAAAATGTGCCAGTGTTCCCAGATCGAATCTGAAAGAAACAGTAGAAAATCGTTAAATTTAGCAGTAAAATGATGATGATGCTCTACGCGTTCCAAACCCTATCTCACTGCTAGAGAATTCAGGGAACTCGAACGCTCATATAGAACAGAAAACTCTGCCTACATCTCCCGACAGCGTCTCCGGGTCACAAACACATCAGAAGACTTATTAATAATTTTTCATGCTTAAAAATACATATTAAAAAATATTAGATAGTAAAAAAACTTCATATTAAAAATAAAAACTAACATTTACCTTAAAAAAGGTGATATAAATTAAAAAAATAAACTAAATTCGAGTAAAATAAAATGAAATATAATATAATCCAATTTATTATGATGAAGATGATAATGCGGAAGATTAAAATCAAGAGGAGGACGATGAAGATCAATTTATTATGATGAATTTGTTTAAAATAATCAATACTTTAAAAATAAAATAAAGAAATATCCGGAATATGATATGTCTATGGTTGATTTACAATGTCTGCTTTTTTTTATTTTTTTAACTTTTCGGCCCTTCTAGCCATCTAGAATCTAGTTGAAAATTGAAAAGTTTTTGTTTTGCCGAGAGTAGCAGAGTAGTTGTTGATTCACAAAGAGAAACAAAGAGGTTGTCCTCTGCTTGATGCAAATAAACATACACACATATATATACCGAGATGATATATCTGTATATATATTTATTTATTTGTTTGAGACTATAGTTTCGAAGACTTGGTATTCATCATCAGTCTTTCTTCAATTATAAATGTTTTTCATGGAGTCAATATCATATGGATATTGAAAACTTGGTATTCCTTCGTCACTGCTGGTCGGCTAGGAACCAATCCGGAGTGACGAAGGAACACCAAGTTTTCAATATCCATATGATATTGACTCCATGAAAAACATTTATAATTGAAGAAAGACTGATGATGAAGACCAAGTCTTCGAAACTATAGTCTGAAACAAATAAATAATATATATACAGATATATCATCTCGATATATATATGTGTGTATGTTTATTTGCATCAAGCAGAGGACAACCTCTTTGTTTCTCTTTGTGAATCTAGATCTAGCCCGATCATAAGTCAATTTACGATACTATTATGAAAATATGACTTCTATGTAGGGATCAAATTTTTAGCCGGTTGCCTCGAGTCGGATTCGAGCCCGGGTCCGGTCCACTTGATTAGCAGGCTTGTACGCTATCCGCTGGCATAAACCGACCGCCACTTTGATTTTTTTTTAAACTATATTATTTAAATAATACTTTCATACTTTGTTTACTTTTTGTATTATTATAAATAAAAATTATATTGTTCTAGTATTATGGCATTTTTTCGCCACTCTATTGTTTACAAGACATGACATAAATTTTTATTTTTTTGAGTTTAGAGTACCTAATAGTCAAAGTATTTTTTATTAGTTGTGATGTTGTGAAATAAAAATTTCATATATAATTGTGGAATTAAAAAATTCCAGCAGTTTTTTTTATATATATCGCAAGGCATATATCGATATTTGATATATATCGCGAGGAGTATATCGATACTTTTATATATCGATATAAAAATAATCGATATATCGTTGCCAACCCTACTCATGGAGATCTTCACTGCCTCATGTTACCGTTAGCTTTGAAAATATTTATAATAAGTTAAAAATGTTAGGATGTATCATTTTGTCGAAATTCAAAATTACATCAATGGCATTTTTATATGAAGTTATTGCAAAGAGATATTAAATTCCAACAAGAAAATGTCGTATAGATGCGGAATGTAGTCCGATCCGCTGCCTTTGAGTAATTTCCATCTAAACTTGCCCCAAAGTTCATCAGACACAACATATCGGTAGTTGGAATATTTAATGACCTAAAACCCCACCCAAACAACTAAAAGGTGTAATATCTGACCTATTGGGCTAGATTTTAATATAAATTGGAAGAAAAAAGTGAAAACTCGTAACTCTCCCAAGCTAGAACCACTCTTGTAATAAATAAGAAACTATTAATAATTTATTTTCTAATTTATGTATCTTGAGGAAAATTCAAATTCTTAATTAATTATAACATGTGAATTATTTCTAATAAACTATTAGTAGATTTTAAAATAATTGTTTAATTTAATTAAAAGTGAAAATTCTTTATTTATGCATATATTATGACAACGCCTTAAAATCCTAACTAATCATTCCTAGACTCTACTTAAAACAATGGGATTTTGTGCTATGAGAAAGTCGTCTTTTCGGTTAGTACGTGAGCTTTCTACACTTTGTGTTTTAATTAATTTAATTATTCTAGATCAATTTCAAAATCAGTTTTAACTGGCTTTGGATCATGGACTATTTATTTTTATTGAATACATTTATCACACTCCGATAATATGGGAAAATAACATGCAAAAAATCACCACTTTCTTTTTTTTATGATACTGATGAGAGAAGGAGTTACACCAAAAAGGTGCAACCCCTAAAGGCCTGGGTTGGCCCCTCCATGAAAAAAAGAAGAAAGAATTTTATGGGTTGGGCGGGGATCGAAGGTATCTGTGGATACGGGTCTTAAATAGCTGAAGGTTATAAGTCGCGGGAAAGATGGTGGCAGGGAGCGAGCTCCAGTCTCTGGAGGTCATAGGGATAAAAGAGTTGGCGAAAGCGCTTGTTCGACTTTTCTCCAATTTGACAGCGAAGGGGTGCTCAGCGTTAGAAAACCGCGTGTTTCTCGTAAAGAGGGCGTTAGGGGGGATACTTGATTTCAGCTCGACTGAACAGACACCGTGATAGTCCAGAAACGGTTCTTCGGTGAGCCAGGGAGTCGAGTGAGTTGGTTAGAGCCGGGTCTCCTAATAGTTTAATTGCTCGCTTCTGAATTGCATCCAGTTCTTATTTCTATTATAGAATTGCTCGTTAAAATGGAATGAATACCAAAATTTTTTTTCCGAAAATCTTAAAAAAAAATTGATTTTTTTCCTTTAATTAACCCCGGATTCTCATAAAAGAAATATTTTTTTCTATAAATAAACCCTTGGCAAGTGTTGAAAAAATAATTGGTAAAAAATTGAACATTTTTTGAAGACTCACTATGCAGTTTGTACATTTTAGTGATTTGGTAATGGCCATCAGTTCCGGTCAGAAAGTTGACATAAATGTTCAGTTTATTAATACTTTCAATAATCTTCCCCATAAGATAATTCAATTTTTTCTATTTCTTTTTTTTAATCTAAAGTTAGAAAGCCTAATTTTAATCAGTTTCTTGTTTCGCAAATAGAAAAAATTTTAACATCAGAACTAACGTTCTGTACTTGTTATCGTATATATCCAGGCACACGGAGAGAAATCCATGTTAGAAAATAATTTTTCTCAAAGTCTTAGACATTTCTGAGCACGAATATATTATAATTTTCGGAAGGATTCATTACTTCGGTTAAATTTATATAGTACATAGTCAAAATAATAATTTTACGAAATTCAAAGGCGAATACTTTAAACTTTTCCCTAAATAATCTGAAAATTTCTCCTAGCTCGACCTCACTGGTCAAAAATTTAAATCCGAATCTGGACACGACTTTAAGCCTATTATAATATCATAATTAACATCTAATGTATAGACTTCATTAAAAGGCTTAGATATTAAAAAAATAAATAAATAAAAATCTTTGATCTGCCAACACAACACCTCAATTAATATTTCCACTAATAGTGTAATCATTAAAGATAACAACTTTGTTGATTAAATCCGGTCATGTCAGATACCACTGGTTAAACAACCCACTCTCTCACTGATATTTTATTATTAACTACATTTGTCCACTGGACGAATGAAAAAATAATTGCATTTTTCTGCCTAGTATAATTTACATGGCTATGACTCATTTTAGTGAATACCAAACAATATAACAACCAAGTTCATTTTATACAAACCATCTATCTCTATTTATCAAATTCAAAGCCCCTATTCTTTCTCAATTAATCAAACAAGAGGTCGAAATATCTGAAAAGATTAATTTATCCCAAAACTGAAGTCGGTACCAGTAATTTAGCGAATTTATAATAATTAGAAAAATAATCCTTAAAATTCAAAATAGTATGAGATTTCCCTACGGACTGTCTTGAGAGAAGCTTCTCTCGATAGCTAAGAAACAAACCGATCTTATTTTAATTATTTCTAAGTTTACAACAACTTGCTTTTATAATAACATAATAAAATAATAAATGATTTCAATTAAAGGCTTTATTTAATAGTAAAATTATTTAGCTAATACCAAGAATATGAAAATAGATATCCTCTGCTCTCTGAGTCTTGGGACGCGCGGTTGCCAAGCTCAGGGATGTTTGTATACAGGGTGATTCACGGTCGATGGCACGTTAGACGTTTATGGAAAACGGAACGCAGGATTTTTCTGAAAATTTAGCACCCTACATTTTCTTACTTATTCTAGCGATCTAAAATATTTTCAGCATTGTTGCAACGTTTCGGCTTCCATCGAAAAATCGTAGCAACTTTATTTTTTTTAATAAAACACCCCATATATTAACACGTTTTTAGAACCGGCCTTTTATTAAAATACTTTTTTGTTAAAATTGTCCTATACCTATCTCTATCGGTTTTCGAGATAAAAAATAATGTGTGTTAAATATGGTCCAAAACATGGCCATAATTAAACTTAAATAAATTAGTGGTCTCAATTCATGAAAAGTTGATATTTTGGTGGTAGTTTAGACACACCCGAAGTATTTAATTTACGCCGAAAAATCGACTCCATATTATACAGGGCGGGCTAAGATTACTATTATTTCCGTTATTCATAAAATTTTAGATCGATATAACAGGTAAGAAAATGTAGGGTGCTAGATTTTCAGAAAAATCCTGCGTTCCGTTTTCTATAAACGTCTAACGTGCCATCGACCGTGAATCACCTGTATAGTATAATACGATCGTATATTTAAATTATTTTATTTATATATACATATTATATTAAATAAATGCACATTTAAATATATTAAAAGATCTAATTAAGAAAAGAAGGAAAAAAATTTGTTTTTCTATGCCTTTGTTAAAAATGAAGAAAGTTTTTGAACACTACTGTGGAGAGAAGAAGGAAACATTTTATTTGTTTCATTCATTGACCCTTTGAAACCCTGAAGAAGGAGGGAAAAATCCTCCGAAACGTCAGTTTGAAAGGAAAGGAGGAAGGATTCCAATAAATTACACCTTATTTTATATGTGTTAATTTTTTCTTTCCTCACTACCTCTGGGCTGCCTTCCATTACATTCAATTAATATTAAAAGATATTTCAATAGAGTAGACTAAATAAATGCAGAGTTTCGTGAAATGACGTGATCTTAATATAATAAAGAAAGAAAACGATCTTATTTTATAGATTTCATCTATCTGAAGGTTCACAGTATGTATCTAATATAAGAAAATGGCATTTCAATCAAGAATTTCAAATCTATCAGACTGATAGGAGATCCATCATTGACTGACACTCTCGACTCCCTGGTCCATCGTAGATCTGTCTCCGCCCTTTCTCTTTTTTATAGATACTACAATGGCTTTTGTTCTGAAGAGATAAAATCAATAATCCCTCCAAAGGCTTCATTTGCGCGAATTACACGATTTTCTGTGACTCAACACCCCTACGCGCTTAAATTGGATACTAAGCGAACAAACGCATTCGCTAACTCGTTTATCCCTATGACATCTAGAGACTGGAACTCTTCCCTCGACCGTCTTTCCAGCAACTTATAACCTTCAATCTTTCAAGATACGCATCCACGAACACCTTCAACTCCGACTCAATCCCTAAAACTCTTCTTATTTCCAAGAAACAAGGGTCTACCGCGGACTTCAGAGGTTGAACCTTTTCGGTTCAAATTCTTCTTGTATCAGTATCATTATAAAAAAAAAAAAAAGGTTCAAGTGAAAAATTATGAAAACATTCACTTTTCTTCTCTCGGGCAGCGAGTCGGCTAGAAATGCCAAAAGTTTTAGTTTTTCCTCATCAGATATTCAATTAAATGTATTAAAATTTCATATCTAGGAAATATTTTTCTTTATCTTTTATAGCAAATAATTATTATAAGGAAATTTTCATTTTTAAGGGTAGTTTATTTGAAGTCTAATTTGAAAAAAACGCTAATTACTCCTTTGAAATAATTTTTAAAATTATAAAATTAATAAATAATATAAAACAATTAATTATTAACAATTTTTAACGAAATTGATTCAGTACTTTTTGAGAAAATAGTCATAAACCCCGAAAACAGTCTAAAAAGCTGGTCGAAACGTTAGTGAAAAAATAAATATTATTTCAATTTTATTTAACCAATATTTATACCTGAATTTAAAACTAAAAATAATATTAATACATAATATATGTACTTCTTTTAATTAACGCAAAAAATTGTCGAGTGAGGCTCAAAAGGCCAGGTACTTTTAATTTAAAAGAAAAGTAAATAAGGTGAGTATTTTTTGCGGTATTTTTTTTTTAATGATTAAAAAAATACGTTCTTCGCCTTTTCGACTTTCTCACCATTTCCAACATTCAGCTGTTCGATGTTTATTTATTTATATTATGATAGAAATTAATTTTTGAAAAATGTTTGTTTAGCATAGCTTAAATATTTGAAATGATTTTTTTATTCAAGAGATACTTAAATATTTACCATTAACGGTTTCGATTAAAACAATAGCCGAGCAAACACAGTTATTTAATTGAAGCTATATTTTTATTTACCCCGGTCTCATAAAATATCCTCAGAAAAAGTGTAGTAAATTAATACCAACAATCAGTGAAGAAATGTCACCCTTGACAATGTTGTAGGCTTCAAGCTGGAAATGTCAACGAATTATTGGAGTCGCATTTGGTGATGGGGATTTGATTAACATTGATGAACAGAGAACATATGAATGCGACGATGATGGGAAAATCACCGAGAAAGAAACTGCTATAAAAAGTGAAATCACTTTGCAACAATTACAAAAAGTGTTTAAAACTGTCGAAGTATGAAAGCAGCAGCATATGGACTTTGATCCAAACCTCGAAAGAAGCATGCAAGTGCGCTGTTTTATTGATAAGGCACACAGCTGCTACCGAGAGCTGTAATGAAGAGAAATGATAGCAAAATAGCGTCCAAACAACGTTAAAAAATTTTTGTTAAAAAGAATTAAGCAGGTGATTAATCATTTATAAATTTTTAATTTCTTTTTCATTAATTTGAATCTCTCAAAAGCAGAGTATAGAAAAATAAATGTAAACGAACCCAATTGACATTATTAGTTGAATAAAAGATATTTTTAACCTAAAACAATTGACATTAATTTGTTTCCGCTTCTTTTCTTCTCTATATCTCAATACCTATATCACTAGTAATTTGAGATTTATAAATAAATCTGAACTCTATCTTATCTCAGATTAATAAACTTATAATACCCTCTTGTCGTAGTAATCTCCAAGTCTATCTAGTCGGTGTAGTTTTGTCTATAATTATTCGAATTGAATTAGTCCGTTCTTAATGACGTCACTTTAATCGGATGTAATCAGATACTCTTAGTTAAATTGACCTCAATCAGATCTTGATGGCAATGTAGTGGAATGGGGTGGGGCGTGGGGGCTGGGCATGCTGAGAAAAGGGTTTAATTTCAAATCCTCAGCTAGTACCTTTGCACGGACTAGGGAGCCCTTTAAGACTTAGTGAACAAACCACAATTAGGACACAATTTAGAACGAGGCTAATTTCTAATTTAACTAAAAACATTGATGATGATGTAGAATAATAATAGGAATAATAATAAGGAGAGGAAGGGTGGGGGAGATGATGGCTGGTCCTTTTGCATGGCCAGTGACATTTGTAAGTGACATTTCATTTGCAGCCACGCCGACTCTTCCCTTTTCTCTCATTAGCAGGGCATTTTGACATAAAATACATTTTGAATAGGAACGAGAGAGCCAGCCAACAAACCCGACGGACAGACAGCAGAGACACCAAAACTGAATATATAATTAATACAAGCTATATTTATATACAAGAGAATATATAAAACAAAACAAAAAAATAATCTTAGGGTGATGATTCAATTCCACATGACTTCCACTTACTCCCACATTAAATAATTTTAAGAAATGTCGATTTTCAAGCTCAACAACCCCACCCAGACAAATTAGATAGTTACCAAAATTAGTCTAATGAACACAAGCTTATCACAATGTAATTGAAAAGTTTTTATTTTGCCGAGAGTAGCAGAGTTGTTGATTCATAAAAGAGAAACAATAAATAATATATATATACAGATATATAATTTCGATATGTATGTGTTTATTTGAATCACAGAGACAGCCTCTTTGTTTCTCTTTATATTATCCCAATGTCTTTGGGAGACTGGAACACGTTCTTCGCCTTTTAAATTTTCTCACCATTCAGCTGTTCAATGTTTATCCCCAGTATGATAGAAATTAATTTTTTAACAATGTTTGTGCACCATTTATATATATAGCATAATTATTTGAAATTATTTTCAATTCAAGAAATATTTAAATATTTACAATTATTTATTCAAAAATATCAATAAAAAACTCAAGATTTTAGAACATTATATTTTATTTATTTTAAATAGCTTACCGTTGGAAAATCTTATAGAGATTTAAAAAAATAATACAGCTCTCATCTGTGGAGAGGGGCCTCCAAGCATTCACTTGGCACACTGGATGCAATTCAGAAGCGAACAATTAAACTAATAGGAGTCCGGCCCTAACTAACTCACTCGACTCCCTGGCTCACCATAGAGCCGTTTCTGCCATTTTCATATACTATAGATACTACCATGGTGTTTGTTCAGTCGACCTGAAATTAATTATCCCCCCTAAAGCCCTCTTTGCGAGAAACACGCGGTTTTCGAATGCTCAGCAGCCCTTCGCTGTCAAATTGGACAAAAATTGAACCAAATCTTTTATCTCTATGACCTCCAGAGGGGGGGGCCAGATAGGCTAGGCGGTAGTGTGACAGCGAGCTAACCAGGGGACCCGGGTTCGAATCCGACTCGAGGCATCCAGCTAAAATCTGACCCCCGGCGGTAGAGACAAATTTTAAAAAATATATAACTAGTATCGTAATTAGGCTTATGGCTAGAAAGGATGAAAAGCCAAAAAAAAAAAAAAAAAAAAAAAATGACCCCCAGAGACTGGATTCCAGCTACCGTCTTCCCCGCGACTTATAACCTCCAGCTCTTTAAGACTCGCACCCACAGATACCTTCGACTCCCACCCAGCCCATAAAATCGCCTCTTCTTCTTTTCACGATGGAGGGGCCAACCCAGGACTTTAGGGGATGCACCTCTTTGATGTAACTCCTTCTCTCATTAATTTCATTAAAAAAAACGTCATACATAAATAATAAGTCATATACAACGGTATTATATATTTTTAAATTGATTTGGATTGACACAGACAGACGGAATTCGGGTAAAAATGTAGGTAAGGGTCCTTGACTTGATATTTTGATTTTTTATCTAATCGAAGCGAGATCAAAAACCGAACCTATCAAAAGTTCTATAAGTGAAAATTTAGGAGCCAGACGGCTTGTGTAATAAAATAAAAATATAGGCTACTAATAATCACTTCACATCCGATGACATGGATCGTATACTACATTTCAGCCGATTTGAAAAAATTTCCGGTCCAAAATCTAATCTAAAAAAACTTTAGTTGGCGTGATTTCTTTGCCAAGAAATTCCCTCATAATTATGATAATAGAGTATACCGAAATAACAGAAATAAATAAAAATGTAATCTACAAATTCATTATAATACACTGAGGGGTGAACCGCGACCTAATATCGTGTACACCTACTTCCACTTCCATTTCCAAGTAGAAGACAATAGATTATTTAATGAATTCCAAAATAATTCCACATAATTCCAAAGACGTGTTCACCTAATTCCAATCGCGGTTCACCCCTCGTAATACACCAAAACTAATTTCCGAGAGGCGCATACAAGATGAAGTATAAATAGAGCAGTCGCAACAATATTACATATACTATATTTCATTGATTCGAAATTTTACAAAATGCTTTAGTACTTTTTGGAATACTTTCTGAGGAATATCAAGAGTCGAAAAACAAGATTATAAAGGCTTGTAATTCTATTTTTAAGAAAAGAAAAACTACTTTTAATTATATGTAAAGTATAATAGATATGTATATTTATTCGAGAGCTTGTAAAAGAAAAAGAAATTACCCTCACTTAAATAATCTATATATATAAAATCCTTAGTGTGTATGTACGCGATCGACCCACGCCTAAACCACTGAACGTATCGAAACCATATTCACACCATATGTTTGCTTAGTGCTGGGGATGGTTTATCTAAATTTTGAGCCAAACCGGTTTGATTTTATTTTTTATTTTTATATTTAATTGATTGACAGATAAGATTCCGAGAAGTAGAGCCTCTAAAAGGGCCAAGCAAACAACACATTATCCCTGCCAACTGAAAGGTCAGGGTCTTAAACAATGAAACCCCCTCTTTAACAAAAGAAAGGGGGAATTCAGTGTACTCAGAAACTTTTTTTTTTTAAGATAATAAAATCTATATAGAAAATTTTGAACTTTGACACATTTATGATTTGGGTGGGGGGGATATGTTCTTTAAAAATAAATTATTGAATGAATGTCAGCTACTCAAGAAATTGTGGCCCCAATAGGTGGCGCTGCGGTCGATATAAATATATCTGTAAATACATTTAATTTACTAATTAATATATAAAGTTTGAATTTATAAGTAAAGAAAAATTAAAAAATTTTAAAAATATAAAATTCTAGGTATGTTTCATACACCATTCTCTCTTAAGAAAAGAATGTGATTATTTTATTGTTATTAGTTGGCTAACCTGAGCCTGTCGGGAAGAAACATTCTAAATCTTAATCAATGTTTCTTATTATAAATACATTTCTCAGTATCCCAGTGCATTCAAACCATTTTTTTAATGAAATGTTCTATGGCTAGCATTATTTAGTTAATTGAATTTTAAATTCTCAAGGATTTTTCTCTTTTAAAAAGTTTTATTTTCTATGAAATTTTTAAAAATAATTTACAACAAACCATTTTAACGAGGTAATGTCTCTCATGTTACATTGTTTAGTTAATTGAATTTTAAAATTGAGGATTTTTCTTTTAAAAAGCTTCTGAGGCTTCTATGAAATTTTTTTCAAAAAGTTCATTAAAAACGAAAAAAATGATCCCTGTTAAGTTGCAATATCTTTGTTCTTATCAATTAATCATATCAATCTATTAGAATATAATTTTTTTTTTTTTTTTTTATTCAGTCTTACACTTTCTTTTAATTCAAAAGTTTTATCCAATGACATAATATTAATATAATTATTATACAGGGTGTTTCACAGAACTCACTCATTGAAATTTTCATGGAAAGAGTTGAGAGAAAATTTTGAACTTTGACATATTTATGTTTTGGAATATGCTTTTTTAAAATAAATTATTGAAAAACTTTTGAACACTTTTCGCTTTGCCGCAGTCGCCATCAACTTTCATCTTTATTCTTATCAATTAGTCATATCAATCAATCTATTGGAATATAATTTTTTTTTTTTATTCAGTCTTACAATAATCTTTAAATAATTAAGCATATGTACGAGGGAAATTTAAAACATTTTTTTTATTTAAAAAACTATTCATTTTAGTTATAGGTAATATTGAATAAACTCCTATTGGATTTTTATGTGGAATTAAAAAATATTAAAATTTATGCCATGTTCCATTTGAAAAAGTTGAGTATTTACAACTTTTTGATTTTCGATTATTATGGTCATCCGGAAAATAAAATTTGAATTTTTATGATTAAGTAAGATTTTTAAATGTCTAATTAAAAGTTCCCAATGATCAAATAAATTATACAAACAATAGTTTAATTATTATTAATTTTTAAAAATGAACGCTAAATTGGCAGATTTTACAATCTATAAATATTAATCTGTTAAAATCTTTGTATACAGTGAAATAATATAAAAATGCCTGCACGACGTATTGTCATCGGTCGGACTACTCGACGAAATCAAAATTCACAAAGATATCTAGCAAATCTCACACCAGCACAACGAGCGCAAACACAAGAAAGAACACGAATACGGGTGGCACGTAACCGTGCAGAAGAAATGGAGGAACAACGAAACCAACGTCTAGCCACTATGAGGGTATTAAGGAGAACATCACGTAATTATACAACAGATGTAAATAGACGTTTAAGTCAGTTGACTAATAGATTGCAATTACAATTATCATCATATCATCGAGTTGCATTCAATTATGATCCTGCAATTGAATATTGTGCTCAAGCTGAAATTGTGATTGGTAACATGGATAAAGAATGCAATTTTTGCCATGCTTTAAAATTTAAAAATGAAACGGTAGGAATGTGTTGTTCATCAGGAAAAGTTGTTTTGCCAGCATTAAATGCACCACCGGAACCTTTGAAATCATTAATGTCAGGAGAAAATGCAGAATCAAAATTATTTTTAAAAATAATCAGAAAAATAAATTCCTGTTTTCAAATGTCTTCTTTCGCTGCAAAAATTATTCCTAACATTAATGCACAAGGTGTCAATTACAATACAACGTTTAAAATACAGGGACAAGTGTATCATCAGATTGGCTCTTTGCTTCCACTAGCGAATGAAACTCCGAAATTCTTACAAATATATTTCATGGGAGACGAAGATGAGCAAGTTAATGTTCGTTGTCAATTTCAACACATCCGAAAAATTCAGGAACGATTAATTGTATCAACATTAGAAACTTTTTTGGCAGAAAATAATCATCTCATTCAATTGTTCAAAAGTATGTCAAGAAGATTGCAAAATGACAATTACATGATTGTCATTAAAGCAGACAAAGTTCCATCTGGCGAACATGCACGTCGATTCAATGCTCCAACTGTTAATGAAGTAGGAATAGTGATGGTTGGTGATGCATTTGAACAGAGAGATATTCGCATAATGCGCAGAAACAACACTCTCCAGAACATTCATGATACGCATCGTTCATACGACGCATTGCAATATCCATTAATATTTTGGGAAGGCGAGGATGGATATCACATAAATATCAAACAAACAAATCCAGCAACAGGTACACTAATACTATTTACAAAGAAATTAATATTTATATTTACACAGGAATTAATATTCACAAAATATTTTCGTTATTTTATAGGAGGAGAAACGAATAAAAAAGTAAGCGCCATGGATTTCTATGGGCACAGAATTATGATTCGAACCAACCAAGATAATCATATTTTAAAATGCCGTCATTTATTTCATCAATACATTACAGACATGTATGCGAAAATCGAAAGCGAGCGATTACGGTATATTCGTTTCAATCAAACGAAATTGCGCGCTGAAGAATACATTCATTTACGTGATGCTATAAATAATAATGTTGATGGAAATTTAAATATTAATGACATTGGAAATGTGTGCATACTACCATCATCATATACAGGCAGTCCACGTCATATGCAAGAATACACACAGGATGCAATGACTTATGTTCGTGTTTATGGTCGACCAGACTTATTCATCACATTTACTTGCAATCCGCAATGGGATGAAATTAAAAAATATTTGTTACCTGGACAAGAAGCAAGTGATCGTCACGATATTACAGCACGAGTTTTTAAACAAAAATTAAAATCATTAATTAGCCTCATTGTCAAACATCACGTATTTGGTGAAACACGTTGCTGGATGTATTCAATCGAGTGGCAAAAACGTGGTTTGCCTCATGCTCATATTTTAGTTTGGTTAGTAAACAAAATTAGACCTGAGGAAATTGATAAAATAATCTCAGCCGAAATCCCTCAACAAAACTTTGATCCAGAGTTATTTCAAATTGTGACTGCAAATATGATCCATCGTCCTTGCGGTTCTATAAATATGAATTCGCCATGTATGAAGGATGGTAAATGCACAAAACGGTTTCCAAAAGATTTGTTATCGGATACTATCACTGGAAATGACGGATATCCGTTGTACCGTAGACGATCAACTGAAAATGGTGGACATTCCTTTATGTTAAAGTCGAGAAACGGACAAAATGACATTGAAATCGATAACCGATGGGTTGTACCATATTCACCACTACTATCAAAAACATATAAAGCGCATATTAATGTTGAATTTTGCAGCTCAGTCAATTCAATTAAATACATCTGTAAATATGTGAATAAAGGCAGTGACATGGCCGTGTTTGCAGTTCAAGGTGTCGACGTAAATGATGAAATTGCACGTTACCAAATGGGCAGATACATAAGTAGTAATGAAGCTGTATGGCGAATCCTTTCATTTCAAATTCATGAAAGAGAACCAGCTGTCACTCATTTAGCAATACATCTTGAAAACGGGCAACGTGTATACTTCACTGAACAAAATGCAGCAGGACGAGCAGTAACTCCACCAAAAACAACATTAACTGATTTCTTTCGATTATGCCAACAACAAAATGTTTATGGTCAATTTGCAAAAACATTGCTCTATTCAGAAGTTCCAACCTACTTCACATGGAATAAATCAAGAAAATCATGGGAACCTCGCAAAAGGGGTATGGCAGTTTCAGAATATCCAGGAATTTTTTCTACGAATGTTTTAGGCAGACTGTACACTGTTCATCCCTCGCAACGTGAATGCTTTTACTTACGATTGTTGCTGATTAATGTTCCAGGACCAACATCATTCGATTATTTAAAAACGGTCAATGGTGAATTACATGCAAGGAATCATGATGCATGCCTAGCATTACGATTGTTAGAAGAAGATTCGCATTGGGATACAACTCTTGCCGATGCTGCTCTCGGTTCATCGCCACATCAAATACGATGTTTGTTTGCCATTTTATTGACAACGTGTTTTCCAACTAACCCGTCTAAATTATGGGAAAAATATAAGGCTTCAATGAGTGAAGATGTATTACATGCTCTACGTACAATTCGAGGAGATCAAGATATAAATTTCTCGCCAGAAATATATAATGAATCTTTGATTAAGTTGGAAGATTTATCCATGATCATTTCGAATCAACCACTAATTAAATTGGGGATGCCATCAGCTAATCGGCCAGCAAGTGATTTATTTAATCGCGATATGCAACGTGAACAATCGTACAATCTTGATGGTTTGAATGCATATGTTCAAGAAAATGAACCAAAATTGTTACCAGAGCAAAAATTAGTTTATGATGAAATTATGCATGCAGTCGCTGCTCAAGAGGGCGGTTTCTTTTTTTGGATGCACCAGGTGGAACAGGGAAAACATTTTTAATTTCGCTCATATTGGCACAAATACGGTCTCAAGGTGATATTGCTTTGGCAATGGCATCATCTGGAATTGCTGCGACTTTATTAGACGGAGGAAGGACAGCACATTCCACACTAAAATTGCCATTGAACATACAAACAAATGAAAATGCTGTATGTAACATTAAAAAGAATTCCGGTATTGCTGATGTGCTTAGGAGATGCAGCATTATTATCTGGGATGAATGTACAATGGCACATAAACATTCTTTGGAAGCATTAAATAGAACATTAAAAGATTTGAAAGGCAGTGAAAGACTTTTTGGTGGTGCTCTCATTTTATTGTCTGGAGATTTCAGACAAACATTACCCGTTATATCACGCTCAACATATGCAGATGAAATCAATGCATCTTTGAAGGCATCATCATTATGGCGCACCGTTCATAAATTGAAATTATCAACTAACATGCGTGTCCAAATTCAAAATGATTCGTCTGCTGCACGATTTTCTAAACATTTGCTCGATATTGGCGATGGGAAAATGCCTATCAATCCAACAAATCAAAAAGTGAAATTTCCAGATGGTTTTTGTAATATTATGCCATCAAGAGATGCATTAATTGCGAATGTTTTTCCAGATATTCGGGTTAATTTAAAAAATCATCAATGGTTGAGCGAACGTACAATATTATCTGCTAGAAATGTTGATGTTGATTCCATCAATATTCAAATTCAAAACATGATGGAAACTGAATCATTTTCATTTAAATCAATTGATACAGTAGTAGAAGGAAATGAAACTGTTAATTTTCCTACAGAATTTTTGAATTCACTGGACATCTCAGGTCTACCTCCACATAATTTACAATTGAAAATTGGTTCACCAATAATTTTGTTACGAAACATAAATCCGCCAAAGCTATGCAATGGAACAAGATTGGTTATTACAAAAATTTTAAACAACATTATTGAGGCAACAATCATCAATGGGAAGTTCAAAGGAGAACATGTTTTGTTACCACGAATTCCAATGATACCAAACGAAGCACCAGTTCAATTTAAACGATTACAGTTCCCGATTCGTTTAGCATTTGCAATTACCATCAATAAGGCACAAGGCCAGTCTATGCAAATATGCGGCTTGGATTTGGAAAATGCATGCTTCTCCCATGGACAGCTCTATGTAGCCTGTTCGCGTGTTGGTAAACCCGATGATTTATTTGTTTTTGCCGAAAATGGAGAGACAAAAAATATTGTACATGATTTGGTATTAGAATAAAGTTTTACATTAAAACCCATATCAAACATTTATTTTTATTAAAAAAATTACATTTTAAACAAATTTAAACCACACAAATTTTTAATCCATGAATTTCATTGTTCTAAACATTAATTACTATTGAAGAGCCTTATACCGTATATTCGAACGGAGGAATGTATATTAAGTGTTTCCCTCCTAAATTCAAAAAATAAATTAATAGCCCTAATGAAAATGTATTAAGATCATTGTCTAAATTTATAATTAACAAGCTGCGCCAGGCTCCCTCTGCACGCCCTCTGCACCTTGGCCCTCCGGGCAGGTCAATTTTTTGTTAAATATGCTCAAAATAAATAATATCTACAATCTATAAAAAATATTTTTTATTTTGCTTTCGCAATGGGTTAAATTATTTCTTGGGGCCGATTTTTAATTAATCTAAAAAATTTAATGATGGAAAAATATGAATTTTTATGTTAAATATTCTCAAAATAAATTTTTTGGGAGGGTGGGGGATCGGCCAAGTTAAAATAAAAATCAAAGATTTAGAATGAAATTTGCCATAAATAGAGTTGAATAAAATTATATTGCAAACAAACTTTTGGCCGTCTCGAGACGCTGCCCGCCAGGGCCACCTGCCCGGAGGGCCAAGGTGCAGAGGGCGTGCCGGAGGCACGCCTGGCGCAGCTTGTAATTCTATAAATTTCCTTTAATTTGTCTTACAAGGCACCTCGACGTCATGCGCTAAATCTTTTCATTCAAACTTGTAAACATGTAAACTTTTCCCACGGACATACAATTTTTATAAAAATTTACAAACGAAAAATCCTAAGAATAAAATCCTAAAATAAAACCTTGTTCTCAGGGGGTGTTACCAAATCTAATGATAACTAACTCACCATATACTGTATCAAACAAAGTATATTATAAGAGAGCGCCCATTAATCACGTGGCGTTGTATAGGGGAAAAGAATGTTTGTCAAAATATCACTTGAGATCACATGGGTGAAGGGACTGTCACGATAGTATAAATCTTCAAGTACAGAAGGGTCATCTAATGGATTGTTTATATTTGAATTTTTATCCCTTAAGCCTGAATTACACTAAACGAATGTGTCTTGCAAGATTTAGAATAGAAATAGTTTCTTAGTCAACCCCTAAGTATCTATAAGAATCTTGCTAGTCTCCAGCCAAAAATATTGATACTCTCAACTTGTACCGTATAAATAAAAAGTATATTTATTTATTGTATTTATTTGGATGTATTTATAGTGTTTGTGACTAATGGCATATTCGTCTTGATTCACTGGCTGACCTTGCTCTCTGAAAAACTTAATGTTTAATACTTTTAATCGTTAAAAAATAATCGTTGGACGATTATCGCAGTAGTCACACTGAGGAAAAGGTACCTTAAGCACGCGAAGGGAAATTTCAGTGCACATGGCCAGTTCTTCCGAGTGAGGTGCGTAAGTCGAATACACTAATAGCGAAAATCACGATACGGGTGACATCTATCCAAGATATAAATACAGTGGAACATCGAGATACAGTTTAATTCGTTCCAGCATTGAGCTCGTATAGCGAATTTCTCGTATCTAGAAACAAACTTCCCCGTTGAAAATAATGGAAATCCAGTTAATCCGTTCCGCATCCCCAAAAATATCAACATAAAAATCAATTTTCCTAATAAATATCACTGGAAATAATATAACCGACATTTACCTTTATGAAGAGTCCTGACTGGCGATAGAGATGTGGGGAAAACGAAATGGGTTATTGTGGGGAAGGAGAGTCCACCTCTGATTCAGGAAAGCTCTCTCTTTTTGAGAATTTTACCCCACTGGAAGCAGGTTCTGGGTCAGAACCACTTGGTTGCTTTAGGAAAAACTTATATAATAACACTTGCTTCTGTCTCCTTTTTAAGATGCCTCTAAAATTTCAATACTCTCAGAGTATTTTGGGTAAAAGAATAAAATATAAAATAAATATGTTAATATAGTCTTCAATTAATACCAATTGATACCATACCAACACTTTGAATATTCCTAAACTTTTATCTTTTTTTATATATTTTAGAATCCAAAAGTTCATCTTACATCCTTGAAAATAAACTGCAACGGATCGTTGCTAAACTTTATCCAAATTCATTTGAAATATTAATATGTTTATTCCTTTATTATTAATCAGATATCACTTGCAATTTGCAGTTCATGTTGACTTTAATTCAAAAATAATGATCGATTCTCATTTAATAGTCAAGGAATAACCATTTTATATTGGATTTTTGACGTTTCGGTTTAAATTGGTAACCATTGCCGAAGACATGGAGGAATCGACTTAAAATCAAAAATAGCGATTGATTCTCATCTAGTACTTGAGGAATAAGCATTCTATATTGGATTTTTGACGTTTCGGTTTTTATTGGTAACCATTGCTGAAAACATGGAGGAATCCACTTAAAATCAAAAATAACGATCGATTCTTATCTAAATACTTGAGGAATAACCTTATTGCATTTCATTTTTGATGTTTTGACTATTAATGGCAACCTCTACTGAAAACGTGGAAGAATCGACTTAAAATCAAAAAGACTAAATTCTTTTATGGCAAACAACGCAAGCTTGAGTATTTAGATAAGAATCGATCGTTATTTTTGATTTTAAGTGGATTTCTCCATGTCTTCAGCAATGGTTACCAATAAAAACCGAAACGTCAAAAATCGAATATAGAATGATTATTCCTCAAGTACTAGATGAGAATCAATCGCTATTTTTGGTTTAAAATCGATTTCTCATGTCTTAAGCAAAGGTAACGGATAAGAAAACAACGCAGTTGCTATGGTTACTTATAAAAATCCCTCCCAAATTTTTAGCATTTTACAGAGAGAAGCCTAACCATTCTTACTTAAGCAAGGCTAAATGAGCTATATTAAAACTTTCAAATGATTAAATTTTAAAGAATTTAAAAAATTAAAAAAAGTACTCTCTTACTCTAAAGTAAAGTACTTTAAAATATAATTTTACTAAAAACTTTATTTAACCTTTTTTGTGGTCCCCAAGGTACTTAATTAGAATATTAAATTTCATCAAAATTGGTTATGTCATTTTCAAGATATTTAGAAAAAACTAAAAAAGTACTGAAATAAAGTACTAATGTTTGTGGGCCGATATGTACCAAAAACTAATCAGCGCTTCATTTTGTTAAACTAATGGTAGGTTTTCAATTTCATTTCAATCGGTGTAACGGTGTGGAAAAAATCGTGGGCCAAAAAAACGATAACATCCATCCATCCATCCATACATCCATCCGCACGCACTAAATGAAAAAATGCCACTTTTTGGCCTCTCGACGAGACCCCATGTAATTTTTGGCAAAACCGTCACGTGCTAAAATTCAACCTAATTGAATACTACAATTTGTGACTTTAATTGAGTTCATGGGTTCCGTAGTCTTTACCTGAGGACCCTTTGAAGCCACGCTTGCTGCCAGACCGATTACAATTCTTTCCCCATGCTTCGCATTGGATAAAGTAAAAATTACAACCATTGATATTGGAGTGAAGAATGGCTTGAAAAGTAATTTTTGAAGAAAATATATACTCGTATTTAATACATTTTTGCGGGGGAAATTGATACAATCCATCGTAAAGTCAATTATAAATAGCAAACAAAAGATAATTCAAAGAAGTTTTGACTAAAGGGAGTTTGAAAATCTGGGAAATGTCATCATTTAAAAAGTTCTTGGAAATTTTGAAAAAGGCTCAATACCTACCGTTTCTTATAATTAATAGCATCACGTTTGTCACTTAATTGGAATAAGTTAAATGCTAAGCATAGCCCACCATTCCGTGTGTGGGTAGATTCTACGAATAAAAAAAGCCTTTAAATCTTAAATCATTACTAATGAATGTGGAGGAAAAAATCTTATATTGTGCGACTCAACTAAATCTGTGGTATAATATCGGAATGTTTGTGATACTGAGATTTTATTTAATTACATCAAAAGTCTTAATATGTATTAATTAGTAGAGATTGTGGTGTTGGTGCAAGGTGAAACATTTTTAATAAAGATAAGAGTAAATAAATATTATATGTGATATTCATTTACTCTTATCTTTCTTAATATGTATTCATTATAGTAGAGGTTCCCAAACAGTGCGCCCCGAAGCTTCATAATTAATTAAAGCAAATAATAAAAATAAAAATTTCCCTGATATTCACTTCGATTCGAATACCCTGAAAAGGTGTGACAGCCTATCCATGTTGGGCGTCTCTGTCGCATCTGATCTGTCTTGGAATGAACACATCTCCTCTGTGGCTAAATCTGCAGCAAGGAAGATTGGCTACTTATTCAGGTCCAAGCGATTTTTCACGCCCCTACATCTTCTCACCATCTACAAGGCCCAAATCCGCCCCTGGCTCTCATCTATCGAGAGGAGCCTCTAAATTTTCTCTTGCTACCCTGGATGCAATTCAGAAACGAGCCGTCAGACTAATTGACGATTCTACACCTCACCGACTCCCTCGACTCGCTAGCTCATCGAAGAAATGTCTCTGTCCTTTCCCTTTTCTATAGATACTATCACGGCAGGTGCTCTGATGAGATAAAATCAATAATCCCCCCCAAAGCATGCTTTGCGCGTAGCACGTGATTTGCCGACTTCCAACACTCTTTCGCGGTCAAATTAGAAAAGTGCCGGACCACTTCATTCGCCAATATACGTATATACCCATGACTTCAAGGAACTGGAACACTCCTCCAGCCTCCATCTTTCCCAGCACTTATAATCTTCAAACCTTCAAAACCCGAGTGCATAAACCCCTACGTCTACACCCTCTCACTTAATCAACTTTTCTTTCTCTTCGGTAACGCAAGGGTCTTTCGAGATCCATAGGGGTTGCATCTTTGCTGGCGCGCCCCTTCTTGCATTCGATTGCATTAAGAAAAAAAAAAAGAAAAACATTTGGCCTAGCTAGACAAAAAAACAAAGTGAGAAGCTAAAAATTTATTTATTATTCATTTTTATCTTTTACTAACGATTAAGACATAGGTACCTATATAAACGAAAAAAAATTTGCTTTTGCGCCCTTGAAAAAATCAGAAATTAATACAAAGTGTCCCGCCTGTGGTATGAATTTTTGATTTTCATAGAAAAATAAACTATTAATTCCAAAGATATTTATATCAATTATAGATTTTAGAAAGACCAAATACAATATTTGTTTTTATATATGTACTTTTACTCTGGGAAGGGCGCCAAGGAAAAATGTTAATTGAAAAAAGGCGCCGCGACTCGGAAAAGTTTGGGAACCCCTGCATTATAGGGTATTCACTGAATTGTTATAGTCCCTGATTTGTGTCCAAGGCAACTTTTTCACTTCTTTAAAAGTTCTACCCTTGCTTATACCTATGGGGGAGAATATTCTAATTAAGGTCTTCTCATCCCTTTATCTTTTCTAATTCACCATCCAAAATATTCCTAAGGATTCATGGATAAGCAGGTGCGCCCTATAATCTGAAGTCTTCTCTTCCTCCGATTTTTTCACAAGTTCTTATTTATTTGATACTACAAAATTATATAAAAATTTGTAATTCTCCATATTGATTTTATTTTTAAAATTTTTATCGAACACGATATTTCAATAGTCTCATTCTCTCTCTAATTAATTAATTAATTAATTAATTTTCATAGAGTATACCAAGTTGTGAACCAATTTTCTTATTTAGGTTGTCGTGTTTATCTGAATGATGTACCTATAATAAGCAATCAATTAATATTTCGTTATGTCAAATATAGCACCTACATCCATCATTCTATTTTATAAATTAAACTTCGTTTTCATTCCTCGTTTTATTTTAAAATAAAAATCTAAATATTTAAAAACATTTCACAGTGGTTTTTGCCTCTCCTCTCTCTTTTCACTTTGCTTGTTATGTTCTCTGCTTGTCTATCTGTCAAATAGAAAAAAAAAGAAACATTTTATAGGCGATGACACTTTTTATAATCCCCCAGGCATGTAAATAATTCGAAAGAATACAGAATACACCAGAGAGACAGACGGACATCTTGAATAAAAAAAAACAAAAAAAAAGCATACAGACCAAGAGCATAAGTAAGAGATGGCTATATTAGAAGAAGGGGGATGTTGGGGGGTTATATGGAACACAAGTCGATAAATATTCTCTGAACATGTCTTCTCTAACTTCTCTAATTAAATATTCCTTACTCGCCTCTCTCATTATTATTATACGTTAATTAGGAAATCTATTCCCGGTAGATCGTTGAATTATTTATGTATATCCACGGGTCTAACTGAATGCTAAATTTTTAATATTTTATGATATAAATATCATTAGCCGACATTTATACTTAATAAGTTGATCTCATAAATCATTTCACCCTCTAGTTTTATAACTGTTGAAATACCGGGTTTAGTGAGTAATATTACCGTTGATACTCTGCAATCTTCTCTGAAACTGGCAGTCGATGACGTTGCTGGCAGATTGAAGTCCGACCTATAACTAGGTGAATATGCGGGATTTCGGGAGCCAAGGCAATTGAAACTTAGTTAATACATTTTTACTAATAATTTATTACCACCTTCAATTCAAAAATACAATATCAACACTTTATTTTTTCAAGATTAATTTCAGTTTAATTCATTGATGAAGCTGTTTTTTCAAATTATAAGCATCAACCTCAATTCAGTATTCTTCAAATTAAAATCTCAATAGTTTTATCATTATCATTGCCATTATCATACATTAAATAGAAATATTGTTTTAGTTAAAAATTTATATGTTTCAAGTTCAAGTTCAAAAGGTTAGTCTTTATAAAATCTCTCTCTCTCTCTATCTCTGTTCGTATATGTGTATGTGTGTTAGATGAGATAAGTGAATAACTATAATATTTTGAAAAAACTATTTTTACGTAGCGTTTCAAAAGAAACGTTTTTTAGGACCATCTAGTCTTATCTTCGAAAGACTTAAAATTATGAAAAAATTCCTAAAATTCAAACATTCTTCTTTGAACGATTGATAAGAACTATTTTGATATTTAAAATATTTTCTATAATTGTTTTTTTATCTATATACAAACAAATAAATAAATAAATTTAGTCACCTTCAATTTATGAACTTATAGGCTATAGCTACAATAGTCTAAATGTTGAGCGTCTGGATCTTGTTCCTATAAAATACACAAAATATTTTTTTTCATCAATTTTTTTACAGACTCATGAATGGCTAATTGCTGGTTTAGCTAGCTAGACCTTAATATTCGTGATTTCATAAATAATAATTTATCAATCTAGGAAGAAAAACATTAATACACATTCATTCAGACACTTTTTGTAAGATTTTTGGTTAAGAAAGAAACAAATAAATAAATTTTATATAAATTTCAAATCTTTCACCCTGACATAAATTGTTTATTTCAGTGCAAGTCGTTACGGGTGAAATGATGCGTGAATTGTGTATTGTGTAACTTAGGCTCAAAGCAAATAATATTCTGTCCTAAACGATCACTCTCTCAAATTAATTGCCCCAAACATGACTTAACTTCTGAGAGTTATGCTTGGGCTGCTTTCAAACAAGTCAAGATGGTAGTGAAACTTTTTCAGCTAATCAATATTTTTTACCCCTCCCCATCCCCCTAAGAAACTACAAAAGGGATAATTAAATCCAGCTTCAGACATACTATTCTTAGAAGAAATTAATTTTTTTATATACAATGCTTCTGTACGGATACTTAAAAACTAACAAACAAATATAAAAACAAACATTTGTTTATTAAGTAAATATTTAACAATCCAAAAAAAGTAAAAACCATAACAGAGATTGAGGATTATAAAACTCAAAAATCTGCACTTTTTTTCTCTCTGTCTCTCTCTATTTTGTTTATAATATCTATATTTCTTAGAATTAATTTCTATAGGGTGTTGGTAAAAGTCTCTCAATCTACGACATTTTCATAGAAAGGATTAAAAGTAACGCCGAAAATGTATAGCGAGTGAGCGCGCCGGTTTATGGACTGAGCAGACGAGGCGTCGACGGCTTCGACTTAGCTTGTATTTATTTGAAAGGCGGGATTTGAAAGACTTAAAACGAGACAGCAAAGTCTTAAGATTTTCTTCTATTTGACGACGCCGAATCTGTCGACGATGGTGATGGTGATGATGATGATGATGATCAAGATGTGTCTCTCTTTTGCTTTCTGTTTTAGAAGCAATTTAAATACGAATACCGTTGATAGAGGATGAAAATGGGCTTATTATTATTGACTGATAGGCAATCCTTCACTACCTAGCACCCTATAAACATTCAAATATGCACGGCTTTTGACTTGCCAGTCGGAAATAAATAAGTATTTGATGATGTCGTTAACGTTATTAGAATGAGAAAGAAGAAGAAAAAAGAAGAGGATTTAAAGAAGAAAAAACAAGCTTGATCATTAATAATAAAATATTCAATTTCAGAGGGATTTTAATGGAATTATTACTTGAGATGAATATTCATAAAGAGGATAAAAAATATGTATTTTGATTTGCTTATGAAGAGATTTGTCTATTTCATGAGAAATTACTATGGGTGTGAATATGATCATATGCCTAATCTAAAAAGTATTAGTACTCTCCTCAACAACTTCAATGTTTATTAGTTGAGCTTTTCCTCAACTTTACTCTGCAAGGCTGATCCCTTAGAATCGACTTTTACTCAAATGTTAATTAGAACGTGGAGAAAAATCATTTTTCATTCATTATTTTTTGGGAAATATTTTAGTCACGATAAAAGAGAAGTTCCGAAAGATATAATATCAACATAATAATATTGAAGGAGACAATAAAAAAGTGTGTCTTCTGCTGGAATTATAAGCTTTATTTATAATGATATCGTTATAAATAAAGTTTATAATTCCAGCAGAAGACACTCTTTTATTGTCTCCTTCAATATATAAAAATTCTGCTACCCTCGGCAAAAAACTTTCAATTTAACATAATAATAGGGTAAACTAACAATATCATTCGCACACAAAAAAGTATATAACAAAGTTATAGTTCAGCAAACGGTAAAAATACTCATAAAGAGAAATCAATCAGAAATTAAAATCCCTCAACAAATGATTCATAGCTTATGTCTATGCTTCTTACATTCGAGATATACAATAAGATCATTTAACTGCGAATTCGATTTTTTAAGAGCTTAGTCCACTTTACTCATTCTATCTTAAGGGCGTTAGAAGTTAAAATTATCATAATCTTTTCAATTGCCAGTTAAAAATATTTTTTGAACACAAATGAAAATAAAAAACAAGATAAAAATGTTTTACGCGACTTTAAAAGAAGACAGAAAATATTTAACATTGAAAAAAGGTGGCCTACTTAATTTGTCAGTCACTCTTTTATTATTAATTGTGCAACAAGTTATCGAGACACACCCTCATTATATAGTACGTTTAGTTTTACTATTGATTATACTAGAATGTTTAATTATTTTGAATGTGAAGAACACTTCCGGCTCAGAATAACATTTGATTTTGTCTTTGCAAATGCGTAATTCAATATAAATTATAGAACTAAATGTCAAATTTACTATCTCTAAATCATTGAGTAAAAATTTGTTAATAACACAGTGTCTGTCAAAGGAGTGAAGTTTATTCCATGGCAATGCGCTAGTTAACTAGAGCCATATTAGTGTCAGACAAGCTCAATAATTAAAATTCCAAGTACTTCAACATCCAGCTTAGTCCATAGATCTACTGGCTATTTTCTAAGCTAATAAAGACTCAAGTCTTAACTCTCAGCTTCTCTACTTCTGCTGTGTTTTGCTAGAAAAAAGAGCCTTCCTATAGTATCTATCTATATATATAAAATGAAGGTTTTGTCTGTACATTGATCCAAATCACGCCAAATTTTGGTTGCACACGTTTCAAACAAAGTTATGAACGAAAACACCCTCAACAAAATTTCTGTCTGTCTGTATGTCTGTATGTCTGTCTGTATGTTTCCGTCGTTTCCGAAAAGTTGTTTACGATTCACCTAAAAACGGCTGAAGGGATTACTATGAAATTTCATATTTACATCAGATGTCTTCTTCTAGCTTACGTTTTTAGCTATATAACGTTTTGATATTTTGACCCCAGATAGGGGCTTGGGGGGGGGGGGGGGGGGCGCACGAATGAAAATTATCAAATAACTCCTAAACTATTAACTGTACGGCAAATTTTATTGTGAGCAAAGTTGTAGGGGATGTGATTTCTGACAACTATTGTTTAAAAAAATTCCCCCCAAAAACCACCCAAAATATGAAAATTCTTGCTCTTTTACCAAACTCAACCAAATTTTGTATACATAATCTGAGGGTCAGCTGAGGATCCAGAGACTTAGTGGGGTGGAGCGGGGTGGGTGGGTGGGGCATGGGGTAGTGGTGCGGGGTGGAGGGTGCGGGGGTGGGGTGGTGCAGGGTGGAGTGGGGGGGTTCAGGTGAGGGTCCAGGGGCGTAGTGTGGTGGTGCGGGGTGGTGGGGTTGGGCGGTGGTTGGGCACGGGCGCATGGTGCGGGAGGTGGGTGGTGCTGGGTTCGTGGGTTGGGGGCCCAGGGGGCGTGCCCCCTGGCTAGCAAAAGGGCCGCCGAAGGCGGGCCTTGCAGCAAATATATATATATATATTTTTTAATAAATAGCTTTGTGAACTAAGAGAGAAAACTTAATAAATGTGAAAAATATTTAAAGTCTTCAGACGAACTTAAACTGGCCTTGTGGTCATTTATATAAATCAACCCACTCATAAATCAATTTTTTTAACTTTTTCAAATTTGAATTCGTATTCATTATTTCATTTTGTTCATCAAGTTCTTAGGGTGTATTTATTCACTGACAAATTCTAACAATTAAAATAATCTATCCACATGCCTTTTTTAAAACTTATTTTATCAAAGATTTTATTTATATTTCAAGAAATCTCTTGGGTTAAGCCAATCTCCAGGAATGCAAGTTTGGCATTTGGGTTCAACTCCCTTAAGGGCTGTCCCTTCCATCAGAAAATAAAACATTTATAATAAGATCTTTGATTCAGCCTTAAAATCCTGCAATGTAAAGTTTCTAGAGACTAAATTTCTAGAGAATTAGGTTAAAAAAGACATATTTAAAAAAAAAGTTAAAAACTCTTTCTTTTAGTAATTTTCATTAGAATACAAATATGTATTATTAGTTAAAACTGATTTTAATTTTAAAATTATTTGAGAAAAAAATTGTTCAGTGATAATGAAAAAATAATTATCGTCACTCTTATCTAAATCCACAAATGTTCATAAGCCTTGTTTTGAGTTATTGTTATTTGAAAATTTCTTTATACATTCAATTTTGAGTTTGGGGTTCGTTATATCATTTCTATCACATTCATGCTTTTGGCATAGGAAGCTTGTAAAAAATTGAATTGAAAAATGGCAGTTGAATTCTGATAAGTACTTTACGGCCGAGCCTAAATTCTACGCAACCTTGAAGAAGAGCTGACGAATAGATTACCTATATTCAGGCGCATAGTGGGTACAAGGCTAGAATTTTTCTTTAGGAATAATCTAAATGTTTTCAAATATTGCATAATCTATACAAATTTAAGTAAAGGCATAATATGTCTATGTATGAGCTGTTCAGAGGCCAATCCAATTAATTCTATAAAGTCTCAACTTCTAACTATATACCTCGCATCGTTTGGAAGAATTTCAAAATATATATATATATTATTTTTAATGAAAATGATGAGAGAAGGAGTTACACCAAAAAGGTGCATCCCCTAAAGGCCTGGGTTGGCACCTCCATCGTGAAAAGAGGAAAAATTATATCCAGTGTTTTATAAAACCCAAATTCATTAGAAAATAAATTCAGAATAAATAAAAAGAAGGCTCTACTGATGAAAACCAGAGGCAGGAGTTTTGTACAATAATAATAAACCTAATTATTTTGATTATTTATGTCCATCGAATAAATTATTAAAGTTGTTACAGGGAAATAAGGTCTATATCTTTTATTCAGATAATTTATATTTTATTGCCAAAGTTTCGTCAACTTTGTTGACTTCTTCAGGGCTCAAATAGTTAACTTTCCTATATATTTGTCATTTTAATAATTATTCTTTCTTAGTAAACATATCAAGACAAGTCATCAACATCAATTATATTGAAAAACGTTGCGAATAAAATATAAATTATCTGCATAAAAGATATAGTCCTTATTTCCTTATAACAACTTTAATAATAAACCTAATTTTTCGGTTAAGAATTTACAAAAATGTATATATTTACTAAAGATGGGATATGTTTTTTGAATTATGAAATAATTCTCCAAAATGTTCACTCTAAGCTATAGCCAATCAGGGTTTTTAATAAAACAACTCCAAGAAGTCCGTTATATTCTTAAAATTTGTTATAAATTAATTCTTTTTTATGTAAGATTTTGGGAATAATATCTATTGTATATTTCAAAAATTAAAAATAATTTTTTATTGATAATTTTTTTTATTAGTTTCTACATTTTTCATCTGGAAATTTTAAAGTTAGACAGCTTGAAATCTAGTCAGGCAGTATGCATTTTCTACGGATTTTCTTAGGCAATATATATATCATTAATTTTAAATCAGAATTATACTATTAAAAGAACTATGATTGTTTTGCTTTTTAATTATATGAAGGTATATGTTTATTTACATGTTAATTATCTTTCAAGATGAAAAATTTAAGACCAATATGCTATTATTTTTATTTTCAAGAATGTGATTTTAAACTAAAGATAGTTAATTATATACGTGCTTCCTAATATTTAGTATCTGTGTAGCAAAGTTTACGGTGATTTCCAAATATTAACGCGCTGTCTCTTTAATAAATGATCGTGTCCCTTTTTTTTAATTTTTTTTTTAATGCAATCGAATGCAAGAAAAGTAAAGAAGCAGCCCCTACGGATCTCGAAACACCCTTGCATTACCGAAGAGAAGGAAAAGTTGATTAAGTCAGGGGGTGGAGACGTAGGTGTTTATGCACTCGGGTTTTGAAGGTTTGAAGATTATAAGTGCTGGGAAAGATGGAGGCTGGGAGAGAGTTCCAGTTCCTTGAAGTCATTGAGATATACGTATTGGCGAATGAAGTGGTCCGGCACTTTTCTAATTTGACCACGAAAGAGTGTTGGGAGTCGGTAAAACGCGTGCTACGCATGATTTGAGGGGATTATTGATTTTATCTCATTTATTTCATCTCACCTGCCGTGATAGTATCTATAGAAAAGGGAAAGGGCAGAGACATTTCTTCGATGAGCTAGCGAGTCGAGAGAGTCGGTGAGGGTAGAATCGTCAATTAGCCTGACGGCTCGTTTCTGAATTGCATCCAGGGTAGCAAGGGAATATTTAGAGGCTCCTCTCCATAGATGAAATCCGTATTCGAGACAGGGGCGGATTTGGGCCTTGTACATGGTGAGAAGATGTGGGGGCTTGTAAAATCGCTTGGACCTGAATAAGAAACCAATCTTCCTTGCCGCAGATTTCGCCACAGAGGAGATGTGTTCATTCCAAGACAGGTCAGATGCGACAGAGACGCCCAGCATGGATAGGCTGTCACACATTTTCAGAGGATTCGAATCGAAGTAAATATCCTTTCAATACAACCCATTTTTGAAAGGGACAAAATACACTTTTTAAATACGAAAATATAGTACTAAGAACAATTGAATGTGTTTTATTTTATTTTATTTCGATAGCCAATAAATTGAATTTTTTTATTTTTACCTCTTTAAAATGTTATATTATTTATTTGCTAGAGCCTCCACAGCAAAAATGTCCCTTTCATGCCACCTCTCCCCTACCTCCTTTCTTGGTAGCAACACTCAAACCTAACTTAAAGTTCTTATATGACTTTTATAAAAAAAATCTGATTTTTCCCCTCACTTGAACTGTAAAAGCTTTTAAATATCGGTCTTTTGAACGTCTCCGATAGGTTTCTTTGCTTACTCCATCTGATGTATATAATTAGAGTAATGGAGGAAGTACTTGGAAAGATATTAGTAGAGTGGACTTCTTGAGGGTGAAGGCAATGGCAGAAAAGGAGATGCCCGGCTTCGATTAGATAATGAGAAACGAGAAGAGGTGACATGAATAGACCTAATGAAACAAGAGTGAAAACAAACACTTCCACTTAAATGATTTCGGCCTTTTAATCTTTTTCTTTAAAAAAACCTGTCTTACTTTTCCTTCTATATATCAAAAGTAAACGAACTTTCTACTATTTTCGTCAATATAATACCGCCCTTTCCCTTTCGCTCTCCATCTCGCTCTCTAATTAAATTGAAAAGTTTATTGCTAATGAGGGTGTATAATTTAATTAATGATTTCATCCCCTTTCTTACATAAAATAACAAGTTGTTTATGATTTCAAAGAACACCGACCAATATGCCAATTAATTAGGGAGGTTATATTACACTCAGATTCCATGGAATTGAAAGAAAGCCCGTCTGGTGGTCTATGAAGTAATTTAAAAGTACATATTAAATATTATTTTTCCCTGTTTAGTACACACTAAACAACTTTCATTCACCTATCATGAATAATAAACCAATATAAATTAAATTGAAAGTAAATTTATTTATGAGAGTCTTTTAATGTTAATTAAGGATTATTTTTCACCATGTTTCGTCGACTTTGCCGACTTCTTCAGGGCTTCTACAAAGACTTATTAATAACAATCGGCAGGAGTACATTATCATTATAGGCCAAACATAATATATCAAAAAAAAAAAATTACCCACCAAATAGGTAGTTACATCACATATCCGTCTAAAATAATCTATTTTTCTTTATCTCCGTTACCAATGACCTTCAGAAATTCAAAAAATCCGGCACATTCACATAAGCAATAACTTGATAAACAGTTTCAGAAACAATACAAACGGAATCAGACAAAATCACACAAAAAACTTGTCCTTAATTCTCATTAAAAAACACTCAATATTACATATTATAGACGGAAATGATAATAATAGTAAATTTATTTATTTGCATTTGGGTTAAAAGAAAATAGAGTGCCCAGCAAGACTAAACTCGAATAATCAATACGATTCTATATCTTTATAATTATAGTAAGATGCTCTTATAGACCTATGATTTTATAAAAATGATATGCAACAAAAAGCAATGATTTTTTATGCCTTAATATATTGTGTAAATAGTTATTTCCGAACGGCCGATTTGAACCAAAACCTTACTGTGGTGAATTCTGACAAATGTGGGAGCGTAAAAGATCCTGAATAGAAAGCCGAGATTTCTTGTGATTTCGCCCCGGAGATATATGTTCATTCCAATAGAGGTCAAACTCCTAATAAGTATCTTATCAAACATCTTCAGGTTATTTAGCTAAAATATGAGACAAAGCTTTTTATTATCAAGCTGCATATTTGTGCCATGTTTCAGCTTTCTAGGTCAAACTCTTCGCTCACAAACATTGCCAAATCAGTAGAAATTTGCAGAGACAAACCGAGTTTTGTAAAGGTCTTTTAATGTTTGTTTTTAAACAATGTACTAAATCAAGTTTGTTTGTTGTTTGAAGTTATCGTTTATTCGATTTATCTTATTCTTATATTTCTATTTTTTATTTCTAATAATCTTTTCTTTAAATTTGAAATACAATCGTTCTATCTCTCTCATTCTCTCAAAGTCGCAACCACGTCCACCCTAACACATGCACGCTCATCTTTTAGGTTTTCTTTTCTCTTCAGTTTTCTTGTCTTTTTCAGATCTGATAATAAGTTTTTGTTGTTGTGTTGTTGTTTTTTTATATCAACTTTTTGATTAAAGTCGATGCCTACACTCAACAAGAGAGAGTGAGATGTAATATTAAAAGTCTCTATTGGTTTCCATCTCTCTTCTTCTTAGTGTCTTTTTGCCTGTTGAGCCTCAGAGCTCATTCAGGTGGACACATAAAAAGATTGATAGATAAATATCTTTATACACCTTTGAGTGTCAGATATAAGATCTAACTTGCTATATCTCCATTGGAATCCCAAAAGTGTTAAAAGAAGAGAACAACGCTTCCACAGACATTGGGCGTAGATCCCCTATAATAATAATCAGGGCTGTAGAGAGCTTATCCGCCCACGTTCTTTTTAAATATTTATTAAATTTTATTTTTTTGAACTCCAGCCCGGGGGCTTCAGCCTCTTGCCGCCCTCTGGTGATTACTTAATGGCATGCACCGCGAATGCGTTCAGCTTGGGGCCTAAGCAAGTATTTGGCCCTATGTCTTGCCAAACATGAGGCAGATATGAGGACACAACGCCGTGCTGGTACGTTGCGCTTATATTCTGTGGTCTTTAGGTTAGTAGTATGAGTAACGGACTTCTGGACGCTTCTTTCCCAACAGTTTAGTAATGCATTTTTTTGATATCTAAAATTGATTAAGTGTAGTTTGGAAATGTAGACATTAAATAAAATAAATTACTATTTTAGATTTTTAATTCAAAAACGAAACCATCAATCCCCTTATGATGGAAAATAATGCTTAAAATTGATTAAAGATTTCTGGACTCGTCTCCGCAAGTGTCCTTGACTCCAACTCAATCTAGAGTTACATACTTTCTTGTACTTACTTGGTATACCTACTTTTATAATTAAAAAACAAATACTAGCGTTTTTACCTACTCCCTACAACCTACAACCCTACATGATATGGAAATTCAAACTTCGTTTATGTTAATTTCTTTAGTACTTATTATTTTTAAAAGTTTTCGGTTTCCAAAATTTAAAAACAAAAATTGTATGTTCCCCTTGTCCCTAGAAAAAGTTACTCAAGATTCACATTTAAAAAAAAAATCGTTGAATATCGAGAGTGACGAAAATTCTAAAAACTTCTAAGGGAATGGGGTGCTTTTGGTGATATCTCCAACCACTAAATATGCGAGTATATCATAAGTTTTGAATTTCATATAAATTATTAAGAGATTTATTTATTTTAGGTATAAAACATAATAAAATAAAAAATCTATTACTCTCAGAGCTAATTAATATAATTTACTCATTTTAGTAATTGATAAATTAACTAGGAATTTTCGAAATTTTTATTTTTTCATTTTACTAGATTTTGAAATTGATCATACTTAAATAAATTATTTAAAAATCTATCTTCGGTCTATAAAGTTAAGATATGCAAATTTGGATAATAGTAGAGTATTGTTAAAAGAAGCAGACCAAAAAATTTATTTATTTATTTATAGCCTCGCAACTACGCACTGGTGCGTTTTCATTCTTATTTAGTAGGTAACTGATAATAGATTATTTTTAATTTTCAGTTCTCTGAGACTGATTTTGAGTTAATGAAATTGAAAGGACATTTTTTTCTGAAGACTACCAATGAAAATTTCAGGGAAATTTTAATAATTTACACAATATTATTCTTATTTAAAAAATTAGGTACATATAATTTGGAAGTTTTTTTTTTAGAATTTGAATTTTCCATATATCCAAGTCCTGAAATTTCCAGCTTATCATATGAACCGTTTTTTATCCCTTTCCTGTTTCATTCTCGTGCATCACCATCTTTTGTTCTTTTTACTTTTTCTTTCTCTAAAGATATTGTCTTTTATATGTTTGAAATACGTGCAAGATGTCGATTTGTCTACCTTTGTCCGATCTATCTCAAATGGCCATTTTATCTCTGTCGATTTGAACTGATTTTATCTCTCATCTGTCCCAGCCCAAAGGCCCAAACCCTCTTTCATCTTCCAACCACCCTCGGGTTTCTACCATAAATGTATCTTAAAGACTTGATTTAGAGCAATTTATTCCAGCACTCTTTGAAATTTCCCATGTATTTTTATTTTCTATTTAGGCATATTTCTAGAATTTGTTATTTTCAGAATATTTTAACTCAAAGCCATTCTTTATTATATCATTTCCTCTTATACCTATATCAAAAAGACATTTACTACTGAAAAATCCCTCCCATGTTGCGTATTACTCTACTCAGCGAGCTTCTCCGACTAAGTTCTAAATTATTTTATATGTTAATTATCTAGCAGAATCTGGTATTATTAGATCCATTCTAGTATTTTCTACATTTCGTGTTAGAAATAAACAGCCACCTTCAAACAATTATCATACACGGATGAAAATTAATAAATTTTTACTATTATTATTATTTATTTATTTTTACTTTTATTTACACCTATAATTCTGACATAGAAAGAAGAGGAAATAATTTCAGGGGTCACGCCATGGCAGTATCTATAAAAATTGTTAGATGGGCCAAAGTCACACCACAAGAGCTTAGCTTAGAAGCAAAAGAGACTTGAATGACTAATTCATGTAAACATACTTATAAAAAAAATCGGTGTATCCACACCGGGCGTTAGTTGTCCCGTTTACTCAACGATATTTCTTTCGATGAAACCTTGCAGTCTACCAAGCTCCACTATGTCCATTTTATATCTTCGACTAGTAAATTTACCTCAATAAAAACATAAAAATGGCGTGTCTAATATCTAATATCCCTTCTGCAGGGCCGGTCCGTGTCGGTGGTGCAAGGGGTATACAGCTCCGGAGCGGCATCCTACTAGGGGCGGCAAAAATGAAAATACAATTACAATTGACCCTATAGTGTCTGATGTTCTGATGAGGAAGGGCGGAAAATTATATCTTGCACCCGGGCGGCAGAATCCCTTAGTTCGGCTTTGCCCTTCTGCCATTAAATCTTAGATTCCTAAGTATTAAAGTTAGAAATTTGAGCTGAAAGTAGCTTAATGGAAGGCAGCACAATGGTAGTGAAGAAAGAAAAAACTATCACATATTCAAGAAATTTGAAATTCGGCATCTAGCTAAAGTTAGCACAAAGATCAAAATTAAGACAAATATGTTATGCACCTCAACTTATATAAAAAATTTAATCCCACCATTATTTGTTGTATTTTTCAATAGATCTTTTAATATATTAAACAGTATATTCTATAATAAATTTTGTATTTAAAAAAAAATTGTTTAGGTATATCTTGTATAAAAATTGAAAAGACAAAAAAATACATTTTTATATTAATCTTACTTTAACAAATAGAAAGAAAAAGATTTAGAAATGACACTTTTGGTTGTCATGTGGGGATGCTGAGATAAAATTATATAAATATTTATATTTTCTTTTTTAAATTTTATATTTAATTTTAATTTTAAATTTAAACTGATGACTGTTTACCTAGTTACATGAATTATGGTCTTGGAGAAAAAATAAATAAATAAACTTATATAAATCACTTTAAATATAAAATTTAAAAAAGAAAATATTATATTAATAGTTATTTGTGAAACAATATTTATTTGATATCCATTTAAAAAATTGCTAAAAATATTTAATATTTTATTCAAATGATAACATCTATTTAATTATTATTTTTATCTCTCTCTCTCTATTGTGTGTGGGGAGAAAATAAATATTAATTTTTCATTTAATTTAAAATATAAATTTATAATTTCATGCAAATATATTATATTGAAATAAAAAACGATTAATGATAAGCTAATAATAAAAAAATATGCATATTGCTTGGCATAATATATCGTAATTAATTTTTCAATATTTTATTCTTCCAATTATTTCTTTCCATTAGCTGCCTAGTGTGCGAATTGCTCGGTAGGGTTTCATCTGTCATCCAGAGTAATCATTTTAGAGCTACCAAATTAATTTTTTCGAATATTCTTATATTAAGCTACCTTCATGAATTTTTACAGAATTTTAAATCAAAAGAATGCAAAGTAGAAAGGGAGAGATAATCCAAGACCACTTTGTAGGCTCATAGATTTTGACTCCTGTGTCAAAATAAAAATTACTAAAAGCATGTTTGATGGTATTTTGAAGACCTATATTGAGGTAATTGACATTTTTTTTATTTAACAGTTAGTATTTTTTCACTCATTTTTAGAGGACTATACGCAGATCATCAAATTCTACTTATACATGTCAAATTCAAAGTTTCTTCAACAGCACTTCAAAAGCTACAAACCTAGTTCAAAAGAGATAGACAACAAAATATCACCATTAAGAGTTGCGTTTTTACCCTTTATGTGCAAAGTCTTTGAAATCACCTAATTATTTACTACCAGTATTATGTCTATTTGAGTTTATGTCTTGGTAGTTAATATTTTTGGAAAATGATGAATCTCAAAATCATTAAATTTTCAAACTAAACTTTCTTATCAAAGAACAAGATTTTGTTCTCCAATGTGCTCTGGCTTTTAATTCTAAAAAGAATTAATTCAAGTTATTGATTTGTTTTTTGACCACAAAAAAAAATCTTAAAAAAGCTTGTATGTAAAATTTACTTTAAATTCGCTCTGTTTATTGCGCATTACCTCAGCTTTAATATCTATTTAATGCTATTTTCGTTATAAGTTATAATCAGCTGCGTTCATTTCTTCAATAACTTCACATTTTGTTTAGTCTTTTAGTAAAGATTTTTTTTTAACTTTGTAAAACCGAATACTGGCAGTCGGAGTACGGAGAGTAGGGAAATTATTATTAAGTATGATTTTGTGTGTGTGTGTGTCTATATGTGTATTTTTTTGTCCCGATTCCGATACTAAAGTAAGTTTGTTCTCGTACAAAGTATTTTCGAAAAGAAGAATTGGTTGTATTTTTGCTTTTCTAGTTTGTAGCTTCTCAACATTCAAATGAAAAATCTTTACCACATCTACAAGGGTAAAGTAATAAAGAAAATCAGAAAAGAATCGAATTGTTATATGGGAGGTCTTAAATGGTTGTAGCTAAAGAGCTGAAATTGGGTATAGCTGCCTATATATGGTAAATCTGCTGCAACTACGCATTAAATTTTTAGCTCAAATTTGCAGCGGACATAGTAAGTTTGAAAAAGTTCTCTTATTTCACCATTTAAATGATTGCAAGTATCATTCATTTGTCACGCACAAGTGGTAGGTAGGTGTGCTGTATAAATCAATTCAAGATCTAAACACGTTGAATAACTTGATTAAGGCATCTGAATTCTTCACCTCATTTCAATAAGTAGGCGGGTCATTTTATTTCAAGGAAAAAAACTTTTCATATTGCTTCTTAATGGCTTCAAATTTGAGTAGGGAAATATTAAGAACAATCTTTGGACTTGACTTAGCCAAGGAAAATTGCTGTATCTGGTTTAATCAAGAAACCCGCCAACTCATTCAGCCACTAGCCTAAGTGACATTGTCAAGTTCATTAAATGTTGAGTTTCAGAGAGAGACTTCGAAGATCATATGGCCGGTTTGGCAAACGACCTTTAGGGGACCAACCTCCTAAGGCTTCACTCCAAGGATAATATTCACCAATATATATATATATATATAAACCTTGAAAGTTTCTGATTTTGAAGCAACAGATTGAGTAGGCATAGATGGAGGGAACTGTTCTTAATGTAAATTAATTATTCTTAACTAAGCAAATGATCAATCTTAATATTTAAGAAGATTTCAAATATAAATTTCATCAAAAAATGAAAAAATTGTAAATATCAATTGAATGTTTAATTTTATACTATTAAATGAGCAATTCCTATATATAAAATTGGTTTCTCGAAAACGACTCTATTTCGATGAAAACCACGGATTAGAGGGTTTTTGGGTCGACAACTCGATCTATCAGGGTTTTATCGTCGGGTAATTTTGATGTCATTGTTTTTTTCTTAATTAAAGTAATTGTTCTCAAAAATGAGTGAACATCGAAAAAAGTTATATTTTACGAGATAGTAATTATTTTAGCAAAACGTCTGTTAGTTAGTATGTTAACATATTTTATGTGCCTACGCTTTAGCTCAAAAGCTAGTGTGAATATCAAATCGAAATTTCAAAAATATTTTTAAACAAAAATTGAAGAAAGCTGATATTTCTAGTAGAATAGTATCATAATTTAAAAGTACATATTATTAATTGCTAACGGGCCCAAAAGTAAGAAGAGGAGGGGGAAAACGGAAGGTGGTTCTTTTGAAAATAATTAGAAATTATTTTATTAAATATAAGAGAGGGCCCAGGTGTATGGCAAAGTAATGTCGATGGCCATATCAGCTTATTTTTAATTGAAATTAAGTTCAAAAGTTTGCTCGCTGCGACGCCTTGATAATGGCTTGAGCGAGTCAAAACGTTGGTAAAAAAATAAATTAAATTTTATTTAATTCTGACTGCAAATAAAAATTGACCTTTTTACCTGAATTTATTATAAAATTAAAAATAGTATTAATATATCCCTTTTAACTAAAGCAAATAATTACCGAGCATCGCTCAGTCCGCCAGGTATGAAGATTTAAAAATAATAAAAAATCAGGCAACGACTATTGCTATGCATATAGTAAAAATTAATTATAATAATTCTCTGAAGTTCAAAAGAGATTTAAAGAAAGAATTGCTTATCTGAATAAAATATTCATTTGTTTGAATTTAACTAGAAGATACAGAAGACTGGGTTTAGTTGTAACATTTTGACTTTAATGGCTTTTAGTGACTTTAATATAACAGCTTTAAATAAATACCCCTTTGAGAAGTTTATTTACTCGGATACAATTTGACAAGAGGTATTATTATATGTACATTATACACCTAACTAAATGAAAACTATCCAAAAGCTATTTTAAGAAAATGTTTTAATAAATTTTATGAGTCTCAACCCACATGAAATTAACAAATATCCAAAGTAGATTTTACACCTACATAAATCGAAAATCAATATTTTGAAAAGTGATTCTCTAGATAACAAAGGTGTTTTTTGCGCAATCAGTTGAATGATATGATAAAAGCTTTGAGAATTAATTTAAAAAAAAATAGGGATTTTTTTAAAATCATCTCTGGCTTTTGATTTTTCCTTATCTCCATTTCCCACAAGCGATATCTTCGTTAATATTGCCACATGTTGATTGGAGACAATTTAATCCAATTTATTTATATGAATATGATAGGATAAGAACTATATTTGATTTCTGCTATGTCCAAATTCAGTGTATTGTTTGAAATATAAATCTCGTAATAATTCTGCTAAAAAAATAAAATAAAAATAAACGATGGATATTTTTGTACCCATGTGTCTTTCAGCTTGTCATTTTTTCTAATTAGCCATTCAGTGTCAATCAAATACATCAGGCCTCTCTCTCCTTCTGTCTAGTCTCTATTTCAAATGACATTGATTCTAATTGAAATATGATGTTTTTTTATATTATTATATTATGATATTCTTTATTATTCAGTAAGCTCGGGAGGTCAGCTAGCCTGAGTAATGAATTCACTCATTTTTTTTACTTTACCATACAGGGTATGGTCAAGTATTGTAATCGTGCATGAAAAAAGTGTTTTTTTCCTTCCCTTTTTCGAAATATCTCAAAAACGGCTGAAAATATTTTGATTAAAAAAATTGGACAAAACCGTGGCATTTCGGTCTATAAAAAAGCCCTAATAAGGGAACATCGAAAAAATTTATTTTTTGAGATAATAAATGTTTTGTCAAAATGTATGTTAGTTAATCTGTTAGCCTGTGCGTTACCAAATTTTTGTGGACGAGCTAGCTCAAAAACTAGTGTTAATATCAAAACCAAATTTCACACATGGTGCATTGAGATTAAGAGCTGATTAGATTTTGGTACATATTGACCCAAAATTGGGGGGTGGCGGGGGTTAAAAATAAAAAATCTAGGCCATTTGAGAAAACTCAAGCAAATTTGGTATACATAATTTGTGGGCCTGCAGAAGATTAAAAATGCAAAAACTAACTACCCAAAATGGAGGGGAGGGGGGGGGGGGCAAAATTGAAAAAATAGGTCTATGAACCAAATTCAACCAAATTTTGTATACATTATCAGTGGGCTCCCAGAAGTCTAAAAATGAAAAAGACTAACCCCCCTACATGATTATAAATAATTTTATTAAATAAGTATTAAATACAAGGGAAGGGCCAGGGTGTATGGTCAAGTGGATGGCCACATCAGAACGTGCCAGTTTATGTTTTTTAATTATTGGTTTGATTACTGATATGTAAAGAAAGATCGTTTTCAAGCATTATTTTTTGCCCCCTCGGGAATCTATCCCAACTGTCAAGAATCGGGCAATCGTAAATTCTTTGAAACGAGCCTTTTCATATCAGTAAAGTGGATTATTCAATTGTTTTTTATCATTAATTTCTATAAAGTTCAACAAGTGTTTTTCTTTTTCACTAGAATTTCTTAAAGTTTTTTCTTTTATAAATCGTTGCTAGTCAAATCCTAAAACCTTACAGTTCATTGATGTTTGTTGTTTTAACATGACAAAAATACCTTTTATAAATGTTCTTCTAAAACGATGTTATTTTTTTGTTTCAGGTAAGTGTATAATGCGTATATGTGTTTGCTTCCCTTCAATATATCAGAGTTTAAAAAGGTAAAGCAACAAATGATAATGTTCATTTTTTTTTGTTAATATCCTTGAAGTATTTCTTGAGATAAATTGATGTAGGGAGCAAGAAATATTTGAGAGAACGGTCTAGAGAAATTCATTTTTAACATGCAAAAATATCTTTATTCATTAAACAAGTATAGTAATCAATTGCGTTATTTTTTGACAGTCTGTTAAAACAAACCGTAGACCATAGACCAGTGATTCTCAACCTTTTCTTTGTTGCGGCACACTTTTAACAATTTCAAAGTTGCGGCAAACAATAGTTTAAAAGAATTTTACTTAGCTATAATACCCTGTGTTACTGTGTAAAATAGTTTATTATAATAATTTTAAATGTAAAATAAAATAATATGTACTACAAAGACAACATGATGTTCTTTGAGTGATTAATTACAAATAAATTATAAGAATATAAGATAATTTCGTTTATATTTGGTCGTAAAAATGATAATACCACTCTCATTTCGTCATCTACATTTAAAAGTCTCGATTTTTTTTTGTTTTTATATTGATCCGAATTCGCACAAATAAGATGTAGAAAAGTGTAATAATAGTTTTAAATCTTTTTTGTCTATAATGGAATTATCACATCTAATGTTAATCCAAAATGAATTAATTGACTCTTCCGAATGTTTTGAAATTAAATCTCGATTGTTACAAAGCGAAATAAATTTTCGTTGTTTGCATTTCTAAAATTTGGCGGCACACTTCAAGAATTTCGCGGCACACAAAAGTGCCGCGGCACAGTGGTTGAGAATCACTGACGAAGAGCATCATAAAATGTTAAGTCAGCTTGTGAAACTTTGGGCAATCCTAACAACTATCTAATAAAAATATACGCCAAATTTTTGTTTATTATCTGCAACCGTTCAAGTACTTTTAATATAGTAGTGATTCGGTTAATTCAAAAAATATTATTTCACTATTTCAGTATTCATAGTTGAAAATTCACAATCTCTAAGGAGACTAACTCACTCGGTTCTATAATTCAATTAAAACTAGTGAGCTGAAATTTGCCATACAAGTTTATGTTAATAAAATCACCTTCGTGCAAAGGTTCGACTTTCTAGCTCAAACCGAAAACTGACAAAAATAAACTGCAACGTTGGTAAACTTTATCCAAATTCATTTGAAATATTAATATGTTCACTCCTTTATTAATAATCAGATATCACTTGCTATTTGCAGTCCATGTTGAGTTAAATTCAAAAATAGTGATCGATTCTCATCTAATACTCGAGGAATAACCATTTGGATCTTAAACGTTTCGGTTATTATTGGTTACCATTGCTGAAGACATGAAGGAATCGACTTAAAATAAAAAATAGCCATCGATTCTAATCTAATATTTGAGGAATAACAATTCTACATTGGATTTTTGACGTTTCGATTATTATTGGTAACCATTGCTGGAAACGTGGAAGAATCGACTTAAAATCAAAAAGATTAAATTATTGGTTGTATTGATAAAGGTGGTTGTTATGATTTGAGAAATCGGGAGAATTTCTGGATTGATATTTGTAGGACAAATAAAAAATTTAGGACTTTATTTTATAGGGGTTTGTCCGATTACAATAAAGTGCCGAGTGAGATAAGAAATGTCACAAGAATCCAGGAATTTAAGGAGCGATTGTTGGAATTCATAATTTCGAAAAGATAATCTTGTTGTGGAATCTCCACCAAAGTTATAATGTTGTATTGTGATTGCTTCATTATTGTATTGTATTGTTAAATTGTATTGTTCTTTTGTTTTTGTTATACTATCATTGTGTATTATTGTTTTTGTGATATTATCATTGTATGTTCTTACATATAATTATTGTATATGTTATAGCTGAAAATAGCTAATAAAGATTATTATTATTATTAGTATTATTATTATTTTATGGTAAACAACTCAAGCTTGAGATCCCATGTAATTTTTGGCAAAACCGTCACGTGCTAAAATTCAACCTAATTGAATACTACAATTTGTGACTTTAATTGAGTCCATGATCTCCGTAGTCTTTACCTGAGGACCCTAGCCGCGAGACCGATTACAATATTTTCCCCATGCTTCGCATTGGATAAAGTAAAAAATAATGCGAAAACACTAAAAACTAAAATATTTTCACTTGTTAATCCAATTTTCATTGTTATTAAAACAGGAAAAAATAAAGTTTTGATTTTCTTTCAATTTCTATTGAATTGCATAGAAAAAAGATGATAAACTAGTATTTGTCAGTGAAACTAAATTCTCCGCACTGGACTCTATATAAATTCAAATTAAATCATAAACTTAATCAAAAAATTTAATATTGATTTAAAGTAGATGGATAAAAACCAATAATTAACTTGTATGAAAAAAATTATAATTAAATAAAAATTGCGTATGATTGTTCTACATACATTTAATTAGTCGTTGTTTGTAATCATTTATTTGTTTAATTTTAATAGGAATTTTTTACAACCTTTTACATCATCATATCTCATGAGTCATGAACTCATGACCTATTTGCTTTAGAATTAACATTGATAATAATTCAACAGCCCTTTGTTAATTAGTTTCTTTACGTTTCACAGATTTTTCAATTGCCATCATGATGGCCTTGCATCTCATTATGATTTTACCTTAGCCTCCTTCATAATAAACTTTATTGACATTTATTATTTTGTTAATTCAAAGTGTCGATGTCGGTCGGAACTTTAGCTCAGGGTCACCTTGACTTTGTGGACGGCTTTTTGCAATTCAGAGTGCTCTTCGAAACTTTTAGATTTGATATTTTACACCCTTTTACTTATCCTTTTAGTTCATAAGTGAAATATCGTGACCTGTTTTGCGGACTCTACATGACTTTAATTTACTTCTACAATAGAAACAAATTAAAGGCCATAGGGGAATAAGTATACTGAATCGGCCACCGAAAGATAATTTAATGATACTTGTGTATATGTAGGTACTAATAAACTAATAAGATCTTGAAAGTTTCATATCCCTAACTTTTTTTCTGTTTTTTGCATATTTTGAATTTTCTCAAAAACCAATTGAGTTAGGGATTTGAAACATTCAGGATCTTTTATGTTATTAGTACCTACATATCCTCTAAGTTAACTAAATTATCTTTCAGGGGCCGATTCAGTATACTTATGCCCTAAAGCGTTTAAGTGGAACCGTACGGTTCCGCGGAACACAGGTTGAAGAACACTGCTCTAGATCAAACTGTTCGCTGAGAGAAAATTACAATATCATCAACATTTATATAATAAACAGCTCTCTAGAGACCCACAGATTATGTATATAAAATTTGATTGTATTTGCTCCAAGGGCAAGGATTTACAATTTTTCACCCCCCCCCTCTTTGGGTGTTTTTAGGGGTAATTTTTTTAAACAAAAGATATCAGAAATCACATCCCTTACAACTTTAACTAAACATTTGCCGTAGAGTTAATAGTTCAGGAGTTATTTGATAATTTCCATTCTTGCGCCCCCCAAACCCCCTTTTGGTGTCAAAATATCAAAAGGTCATCTAGCAATAAACGTAAGTTAGAAGACATCTGATGCAAATATGAAATTTCATAATAATCCCTTTACCCGTTTTTAGGTGAATCGTGAGCAACTTTTCGCCGAAACCACACACACATACATATATACATACATACAGACAGGAATTTTGTTGAGCGTGTTTTCGTTCATAGCTTTTCTTGAAACGTGTGCAACCAAAATTTGGTGTTATTTGGACCAATGTACAGACAAAACCTTAATTTTATATATATATTGATAAAGTTTCAATTATTCTTTCATTTCTTTAGATACGGCGTAAATAAATATTTTTTGTAATAAAAAAAATATAAAATAAAAAATAGAAGTATAGCGTGTGGTGTGGACACCAGTTTAATAATGGAAATTTTGTTTCCTCATGAAAAATAAAGTCAAAAAAAAGAAAAATAATAATAATAAAACGAATATAATATGGTATGTATATATGATGGGAAACCACCCCTGTGAAAAATTTCCCCAGGAAAAATTACAATGGAGAGGATACTATCCATTTTGTGGCTTGGAATCAAGTATGTCATTTGAAGAAGAATATCTGTTATGTGAATTATATTACGAATTTTGTCACTTGCGCTTGAAGGAAGCTTTTATTCACTTCCCATTTGAAGGGAAGTTTTCTGATGACCGTATCTCTATTATCTGGATATGGTATATCATGGGGATTGCTTTATCTCTTGTAAGTGAGAATCATTATTTCCCGACACCCGCCGCGACTTGAGAATTTTCCCTGTTTATAATCCAAGTTGATCAGTCGAAAGGTTAAATTCAAAACTAATCGAGGGCGATTTTCTTATTTACATTTTTCATCTTCTTCGCGTGATCGCGTGACAAATTCTGGCCATTGACCGTTTGTTGCGTGATCAATTCTTTCTCGATCTTTTTGATAATCAAGACCACCCCTATATATATATATATATATATATATATATATATATATATATATATATATATAAATTACCGTTTTTACAGTGCCTATTGATTACTTGAATATTTAATACTTTTGTGAGAATGAGGAGTGAAGGGGGGGGGGGGGTTGTTTAGTGTGAGAGTTTTACCTTGAAGGGCGGGTTTTATTACTAGCTTACCGACTTTAATTATACTTTTAAGTGCATTTTTTTAAAATATAGGTTATTATATAACCACTTTTAACTAAAGCATTATTAAAGAAATTTATCCGAATTGAAAATAAAACATTTATAAATAAATAAATAAATGTCTCTCTAATGGCTTGGTACAATCATTTTTGCATTTCGAATTTGTTTATATGAATCAATGCTCGAATTCATCCTCGAGTCTATCCCTATATATTCAAACCACTTGAGCATCTCTTGCAATATCTGAAATTTTCAATTTATTGGGGAGGAATAAAATCAATTGCTAAATTGGAGGAAAAAATGAAAACAATTTCCATGACTCGGTGTTCTCTCAGCAACTTTTAATGATTTAGCATTTTTTTTACCAAATGGTTTGAGCAAGAAAGCTTTCGTGCAATATTTCATCTTATTAGGTAGAACTCTCTGATAAAATCCATTTAAAAATTCGATTTATTTTTTATTTTCTGATTTTTTCGATCAAGAGTTTTGATGCTAGAAAATTTATTCACTTCTTCGTTTTGTGTATACAAACATCATGTCACCAAAATACAACTTTTTGTCTTTGAGTAATCAGGGATATTGAAAATCAGACAGACAGACACACAGTGACAACACATTAGACAGAAAAAATAATGGGTGAGGATTATTTTTTTCCAGATTTCATACAGTTCTAAACATGAATTAGCAAATAAAAAATAAATAAAATAAAATGTATATTTTAGAATGAATTTAATACTATAGCCGACCCTCATGGAACCAGATGGGAGAAATATATGTCTGTGTCATTTTTATAAGTATCGAATTTTTTCCTTCTATATATTAAAGGATATTATCACTGCTCGAATTGCTTAAGTCTATCCGATATTCAAACTGCTTGGGCATTTCTCGAAAGGAATGAATTTTTCAAGATATCTAAAGAAAAAAAAAGAAAAACACTTAAAAGATGGTTCATAACAGGTATGATTTTTTATTACAGAATGTCTAGACAATTTATTATATTATTATTATAATTCCATTTTTTATATATTATATATAAACTGATATGAGAATTCTTTTTTAAGTATCTTCTTTATTAAAGTACTTTATTCTTGTACCTAAAAAGTATGAAAGTTCATGTGAAAACACCAATAATTAAAACTCTTATATATAAAATTCATTTTTAGGTGTTAAAAAAGTGAACATTATTAGATTTTACATAATGAAGATTTAATAATTTATTTTTATTTTTATTTATTTATTTATTTATTTTTCTATCTCCTATATTTTGGGTCACTTCACTAAAAGAATGTTTAGGGAGAATTTTTTTTCCCTCATTTTGGGACCTCTAAGGATTATTTACATCTCCTTTTAAACATGGTACTTTTATATAGTAAATTTCAGTTTTCTCGTTTTGAAAATTTTAATTTTTCCTCCTTTTATTAGGGCAAAAATATATTCCGCTCTTAGTCTTAAAATTCTTCTTCTTCTTCAAGTGTCTCATTCGAATCAGAGAGTCGGCGAATATTATGGAGAATATCCTCTCCATTGTAGTTTTCCTGGAAATTTTTCAAAAGGGTGGTTTTCTATCACCTTCTTCTAGAATAGGAAGGCGCCTTTCATTTTTGAAAATTGTTCTAAGGCGAGATTCGATCCCGAGTCAAGCGCCTTAGCCACAGCTCTATTGTGGCCTCTTAGTCTCAATATAAAACAGCTAAATATGAAATTTCTTTATGATCATTTTAAGGTTTAAGTTAGAGACAGACAATATTTAATAACTTCCCACTCCTTCACGAAAAGATCTACAGAGATTTCGACAAAATTGTTAATATTTCTTAAAATATCATTTTTTCGGTGTTTACTTTATAAAAGTTATTTGTAGACCATAAAACTCAATAATATCGATCAATATTTTTTGAGGAAGATAACGGGAAACCACTCCTGTGGAAAAATTTCCCAGGAAAATTACAATGGAGAATTCTCCATAATAATCGTCGATGCTCGATTGAATATGGGACTTGAAGAAGAAGACAGTTTTTAATTGAAAAGTTTTTGTTTTGCCGAGAGTAGCAGAGTTGTTGATTCACAAAGAGAAACAAAAAGGTTGTCCTCTGCTTGATGCAAATAAACAGACACACATATATAATTTCGATATATATGTGTGTATGTTTATTTGCATCAAACAGAGGACAACCTCTTTGTTTCTCTTTGGGAAAGAATGTTTTTCGTTAAAATTTAATATAAACCATTTTTGAAATATTTCGGAAAAAGAAGATACCTCCCCCAGCACCAATGTTTGTTCAAGCACGATCACAAATCATCCCCAAAATGAGTTTGCTAAAGCAAAAGCCTTTAAAATCATTACTAAAAGTAGTTTCTGCATATCTAAGGTTATTGATGATCTCTTGCTTTATCATTTAAATCTGACTAGATTAAAACATTTTTCATTCATTCCTATTAATCAAATTCTATAGAGAACTATACATAATAATAGTCATCTACATATATTTATCTAAGAATTTTCCACTCCCTTATATGTTATTTTTCATGTTGTTATTCCTCTCTTTTTCTTTCATTTTTCAATTTTCCTAAAAGCAATGAGAGGGATGTTATCCGTGATGATGAGAGAAAGGCTTAAAAGCCCTCCACTTCTACTACCCTCCTACGTCATCTGCCTGCCTTCCTCCACCCTTCATTCCTTTTTTCTTTCCTTTTCTTCTTCGTTCTTATACTTTAATCCTTCACTCGAAACCACAACAACCCCTCTACCCCTCTATTTCGTTTTCTTTTTTACCATATATTATTATTCTCCTTCTTTTTCTTCCACTTTTAATTAATTATTCCAGTAAACATAAATTTAAACTTTTAATCCTTTTAAGTAACAGATTCAGAAATGAATACTTTCTATTATTACTATTATTTTTTTATTCATGATTTATTTTCTATGATATTGGATATTCATTCAGAATACATAAGAAAATAATAATAATCTAGATGCATATCGATTCATAATACATAAAAAAGTTTTTAGAATTATTATAAAAAAAGCTTGAAATGGGCGCGCGTGTGTATTTTTGAATTAAACTAATGCATACTGCAAATTTATGTTAGAGGTAGAGTCCGAAAACGACCAGCTGCAAAATAAATGCTTTGTACTGCTATAAAACAAGAAAACAAAGGTTCACTGATTCGATAAACCTTTTAGGCCTCCTTGTAGAAAAGTTAAAGAGTTGACATAGGATATACTTGAGTGATGGGGTCAAACCAGTTGGACTGTATACTCAATCTAAGATGGTCATACCAAAAAAATTCGTCACAGGCCTGTAGCTTCTAAGATTTTCAATTTATAATTTTGAAATTTGAATTGCACTTAGTGTTGGATGATCTGTGGGTCATTCCCAGATCGTCCATTAGTCACAGGTATAGACAATTTTATACACACAGATATATATAATATATACATTTACGCGCCAAAAAAGCATAATACTTATCCATGTAAGCCGTTAGAAATTGATTTAATTGAAAGTGGAAGTATCATTGTAATTTAACAAATCCACTTGAATCTTTTATAGCTGCTTAAAAATGTTTTCAATTTACCTACTAACAAATTTCTTATATTGAAGGAGACAATAAAAGAGTGTGTCTTCTGCTGGAATTATAAATTTTATTTATTTATAACGAGACTATAAGGTCTAGGGAAGAGTGTTTAAAGGGGGTTCGGGGCATAGTGCATTTGCAGACCATTTAATCTCCGAGAAACATTGTTTTCCAGATGAATCAAATATTAAATTAATTAGATTAGAATTAGATCCTTTAAAAATTAGTATTTTCGAATCGTTAGAAATTTTAAAATCATACAATAATTCACCAAAAAAATTCTTAAATCGGAAAATAGAAATTCCCGAAAGCTTTATTTTAAAAATAGCTGCTAAAATATAAACTTCACGAACGCCACCTACAGCCAAAATAATAAAACAAGTATAAATTTCAATTCTTGACTTGCGCACCCTGTGTAATCTCTTGTGCACTTGCGCATCCTGTATAATTTCTTAACCTAACCACATGAAAGATGTTAAGCTTTCATTCATAAATTAATTCCTGTGAATCCATTGTAATAGACTGATGAAGAGGGCAAAGCCCTCGAAACTATAGTCTCGTTATAAATAAATAAAATTTATAATTCCAGCAGAGGACACACTCTTTTATTGTCTCCTTCAATATATAAAAATTCTGCTACTCTCGGCAAAAACTTTCAATTTAAGTTTCTTATATTTAAATAATAAAAAAGTAGTGTGTGAATGAGTGAACTAATGAATTTTGTTTATCTATTTTTTTATTATTATTATTATTTTAATATACTTTAGGTAAGATAGAAATAAAATTCTGGCCAAAATATTTATTTTTATTCAGCCTTCCGCTAACGTTACGGACCCTTGATGGTATCCTTATTTGGGGCAGAAGCTACCCTAGTAGCACAATGTTTCAAATTATATAGTAACAATATTGTCCCTATATAGATTTTGAGAATCACAATGTTTCAAACTATATAGTAACTATATAGTGCCTATATAGATTCTCAAAATCCAAATAGGGAGAATAGTGTTACTATATAGTTTGAAACATTGCGCTACTAGGGTAGTAAATAAATATCAAATCCTCCAAACTTTTGTTATTTAACTCGAACACACAACCAATCCTCCAAGGCACTCAATCCCACTTAATTTTAAAATACGAACATTATCACAAGAATAAACTTTATACGACTTTGGATTCGTGAGTTATCGTGGGTACACAGAAAACATGATTAAAAATAAATTCTGTCCACGTTTTAGAGATTTATAAACATGAATAAGCAACAAAAATACAGTTTCTATCGAATTAAATATTAGGGCCAGCGAAACAGGCTTCTCTTAACAAATAAATAAGACTCACTTGAAAAAACAAGAGAAAGTAAAAACAAGAAGCAAACAATACAAAATAAACCATTTTCCATGTTAGAAGTTTTTCTTTGCAGACGGAATAATATATTAATATCTCAGGATTGGATAAAGGCAGTCAAGAAATAAATAAGAAACTACTACCAACAAATAATATTTATTTGAAATGTTTTCCCCTTATAATAATATTTTGAAACACGTTTCGGAGGATCTTTCCTTCTTCGTTGACCGTTTTGAACAATGAATAAGGAGGGATAATCTTTCGAAACGTCGGTTTCAAAATACTAATAAAAGGGGAAAACATTTTAAATAAATATTTGTTGGAAGTAGTCTCTTATTTACGTGGATCTGCTCTTCATCCAATTCTGAGGTAAACAATTTTCCATAGTTACCACAAATTGCCATTCAACGTAGGGAATTGTCATTTGCCCTTGGTCTCTTTTCCATTCAGAACATAAATGTTGCCCACCTAGAAGAATATAATAAAAATAAAAATAATAATAAAAAATATATGTTCCTGTTTAACTTATCGTCGTTGTACCTTCTTCTACCTATTTTCGGACGATTTCTTTATATATATACATTTTAGGGCAAGCTTATCCTCGGAAGTTGGCCATAAAATTCTTTAATCTCAGCTAGAATGGTTATGACGGTAGCTCTGTCGGTGAAATGGAAACGAATATGCTAACATTCACTTAAGGTGGGTAGAAAAATAGACGGAGCTTCAAATTGGAACTATGGACAAATCTAGAATGTCTATTTCATAGCCAACTAAAACGAGGGGGTGGGGGTTATTAGGGGGCAAGGGGGAATTGAATGTAACTTATGTACTAGGAAATTGGGCTTTATTTTATTACGTTATTATTAAATTTATCTGCTTCGCTATTTATTAATGGGGTAGGTGTGTCCCTCAGTGACTGATCCAAGTGGCACGTCCCTGAAATGGAGAATGAAATTTGAGGTGATGAGTGAAGGATGTAGGGAAATGGGCTTCCTGGTACTAATGCTATAAATAATGTTATACAGACCAGCGGTTATAATAGACAATGATATAGTTTTATTCCTTAGCAGTACAATTAGTTGAGGTGAAGTAGAGAGAATTTCGTACACGGCAAACTCGTTTGTGTCCAGCGGGATTATTGATAGACTCGTCGCTGCTGAAGAACGGCCGGTGAGAATAATATATATATAATGGGTTTGAGCGCCGACTTCGAAGGTGTGCTTCTCGGGTCTCAATGTAGATAATTATATATATATCAGCGGTATGCGCCTTGTATGCCGGAAGTCCTGGTATTAGCGATGAACGTGTACCATTAATACTGGGCCTTAGATGACGAAGGTTACTCGATGAAGAAAGGAATATAGAACATATATATATATATATCAGGAGGAGTTGCAGCTTTTGGCTCTCTCGCTGTGGTAATAATAATAGAATGTGTATTGTCAATTCGCCTCACTCATGTCATGTCAATGACTTGCGGAACTTGAATATAACAGTATTTGTGTAGATATATTCTGAGCACTTGATAGTAGTAGATATGCTCACTCTCTCCCCTGACAATGACTGACTGTGGAACTTGAATATAAAAGTAATTGTAAGTGTATTCAGAGTCACATTGATAGCAGTAGATATGCACACTCTCTCTCATGACATGTCAGTCAATGACTTGCGGAACTTGAATATTACAGTATTTGTGTAGATATATTCTGAGCACTTGATAGCAGTAGATGCTCACTCTCTCTCCTGACAATGACGACTTGCGGAACTTGAATATAAAAGTAATTGTAAGTGTATTCAGAGTCACATTGATAGCAGTAGATATGCACACTCTCTCTCATGACATGTCAGTCAATGACTGTCGAACTTGCTCAAGTCAATGCTCTTCTATATTTGTTAATCGTTGGTCATTTACTATGCTTTCCCAGAATTTATAAGTTTCCCTTGTTTGATGATAAATTGATTGCCTCAATTAGACTTAATGATGAATAAAAATAAGAATTTAATTGATTAATTAAAAATAAATTATGGTTCAATCCACAGGACCATTGCAACCCGTTATGAAATCTAATCCAAAATCCTTGGAAACATTTTAAATGACAATTATTTTATTACTTATGGTAATATTTAATGCTTTTTTATTACGTTGGTATTATGCTTGACCGAAAATTTGAACTTTTTGAGATCACCTGATGTAGGTACTTACTCAGAGAAATATATTAGGTTGAATTACCGAATTTTAGTTTGTTAAACTGTTGTAAAAAGTTGTTTGGGAAAGTGAGTATTGAGTCAAAACTATTCTTTTTAATTTTAGGTTAAAAATAAAATAAAATGAGAGAGTCTTCTGTTTTTAAATAAAATAATTTTTAATTATTTCTAGGAGACTATAGTTACGAAGGCATTGCCTTCATCATCAGTCTATCACAAATATTTCAAATTAGTTACAATTAAGATTTATACATAGAAAATTTTGAAAAATATATAATGTCTTTTTCTTCATGTTTCTTCTTAAGGGATTAGAATATTCTTTTTAAATTAAATTTGATTATCGTATACTTTTTTTTTTTGGTCTCGGGTGTTCTTTTAGCCGGATTAATTTTGGTGTGATTTTTACTCACTAGTTAGGGAGCAGATTATGCTTGAACTCGGGTCTCTTGCTCCGTTTTAATACAAAGAATAGATCATCAACCTTGAATTTTGTGAATTAAACCTATCTGGAATGTAACGATTCAAAACATTCATGGACTATTGATATCGAAAAATACGGTAGTATATAGCATAAACCTAACTGTGACATGTACCTACATGAATTAAAACTTACAAGTTACTATTAGACTAAAAAATTACAATAGTGATAGTTTGAATGGATTGGGAGGAGATGATGATTGGGAGAGGTTTACACCAATCGACTTGATTGGGGAATAATGGAATTGAAATAATTATCGGAAAAGAGGTTTTTTTATCTAATTAGATTTTTCCTCTTATTAAAAACAAGGACTAAAGATGAATAAGGACACTCGATGGTGGAGAAGTGATCTCCGGAATCGAAGCAAAAAATACAATGTATACATTAATTAATGTAAAATAATTGGTTTAATAAAATTTATAAAAAAAAAAAAAAAAAAAAATAGTGATAGTTTATATTACTTTTTCTTTAAGATTAAGATTCAGCGCCGCCTGGTGGCTTGTAGGACATGCATTCATTTTGAACGCTTCACATTGGGGGTTGCATTGTCAGGAGCTGAATATAAAAGTATTAATGGACATAAATAACATTTTTGAAATCACAAACAAAAATTTAAATCTATATATATAAAATTAAGGTTTTGCCTGGACATTGCTCCAAATCACGCCAAATTTTAGATGCACACGTTTCAAGCAAAGTTATGAACGAAAACACCCTCAACAAAATTCCTGACTGTCTGTATGTCTGTATGTATGTCTGTATGTCTGTCTGTTTCAGTGGTTTCCGAAAAGTTGCTCACGATTCACGTAAAAACGGCTGAAGGGATTATTATGAAATTTATATTTACATCAGATGTCTTCTAACTTACGTTTTTATCTATATAACGTGGGGGGGGGGTCGAGATCTGGGGTCCGGGGCGTGCCTCCTCGTTAGCAAGAGGGCCGCCGAAGGCGGGCCTTGCAGCTAGTATTATACATTATGATATTATTATTCATATTTATAATAATGATAATTTTGATTGTGAACTTTGATGATAGAATGATCGATGATCGATGAAAATATGGTAATTTTTGATATTAAAGTAACACATTTGAACCATTAAAAATTCTAATTTATTTTGATTTTTCTCTCTTTAATAATCCCTCTAGATCTATTTTTTTATAAAACAAATCTTTTATAAAATTGAAGATTTCAAAAAATTAATTAATAATTTACGCTTCAAAATCTTTACGGTCATGTATTTTGTTTCTTTAAATTATTTATTTCAGTAAAATGGTTAATTTTCCTAAAGGTCAGAAAACCAGTCACTCAGTAAGTCTGCAGCTTAAATTAATCTCTTTCCTTTTATAAACGGCAACCAATTTTCAAAAAATATCATAAAAGAGATTCATTAAATTATTTGAACCTTCTCCATTCAATTAATTCACTCATTTCGAGAAAACTTCACTTCAAGATCTAAAAGATGTAGAGTCTATCTTAAAAGTAATGTAAATTTAAATAATAATCCAATTATACCTAGTCTTAAAATCCAAGAACTTATAGAACTTATAGAAAGAAAATAAGTTATTTTATAGTGTATTTCAAAATACTATAAGTAATTAATTTTAAAAATTTCTAATTGATTTTCATTGATAAATAAATATATTTTATCCTATATCCCGAGAAAATTACATTTTCCTACTTGGATATATAAAAGAGATTGACTGATTGTCAAACACGACCTAATCTTATATTTGAAACTTTGAAGGAGGTGGGGTGGGTTAAAGTTAACTGTTACATTCATTAAAATATGCCATCTCAATTCTCTGAATTAACAAACTTGACCAATTATTATTATTCATATTGTTTTTTATATGGTTATTTCTTGGGAACTTAGACTTTTACATAATTATATGTTAAGTTTTTAAAAGTTGCAACGTTTCGTAGTTTATTTTTCGACTTCTTCAGGGAATCTACAAAACAATTACAAATACATTAAATCAAAATCAAAATGCAAACAAAATTCCATACAAAATTTACTTTTATGGTTAACCTCCTCTTAAGCAATTAGTCCATGTCAATCACAAATAAAACACAATTCATCCGGCTAAAACCTGACCCCGGGGTAGAGACAAATTAAAAAAAAAAAAAATAGTATGGTAAATTCGGTTATGGCTAGAAAGGCCGAAAAGGCAAAAAAAAGATTCAAAATTAACCTCTAATTATTTCAAAGTCCAAGTTCCCAAGAACTATAAAAATACTTGTTACCATGGACGAAAAGAACACCAAATTATTATTATTATTTATTTGCCTAGCTATTTTCTTGCAATGTCATTTACTACTAAAGAATACAACTGTTGCTTTTCTAGCCAAGATAAAGTCGCAACCTTCCAGTATTTCTCTTTAGGTCTTTGCTAATCAATTCCAATCGGATATCATATGCAACACGACTGCGAAAATTCCAACAGTACATGGTGTTTGAAGAAGATCATCCGACTTGGAACAATACGCGCCACATCTCTCTTAGATTAAATATCCTTTGGGAATTGATGTTTCAAACATGACAAGGCTGCTGAGCGCCAATTAATTAAACCTTCCATGATCAATTGACATAGGTAGATCCATTTTTGAAAACAATCTCTGTTTATATAAATGAGCCTGTTAAAACCAAAGTGGTGTAAGTCACATTAATATCATTTTTGGGATAATCAAACTTTTAGTATACTTTTGTTATAAGAAATTTCATTGACTGCATATACTTTTGCTGCTCTATATGAGGTTATTAATGGAGTTAAGACATAGACTAGCCTTTCGCTAAATGTACACATAATATATTTCTGGACTTGACTCAGATTTTTCAAAAAATGGTTTTAACTGGCTCAAATATTTAGGGATTAATTTATATTTACGTTTCTCAGTCTCAACTTTTTATATTTGATGCTCCACCTCTCCAATTCTATATTTATTTTAGCTTTTAAAAACCGTTCTAAAGCATCCATAAAAATCAATAAAACAGATACTTTCAATGTACCACGCACACCTCAAGGGATTAATTAATTGTTATTGTCATCGTAGTTTCTTGCATTTGTTAGATATAGATATATATTGTCTTCGAATCCTCTTCAGATATTTTATGCCCTACAGGCTGAAAAAATAATATAACTCACCTCTTTTTACTTTTTTCCTTTTGCAATCAATTTAAACATTTTTTCTATTTTTCAGAAAGCTACCAGAATATTACAAAACTTTTAAGCTATTTGGTGAAACATTTTCTTCTATTTCTCTGTAATTTTAAAATGCTATCTTTATTATTATTATTTGTGTATAAATTTTTTACTATGGCTGAAAAAAGTGATCTAAGCAACGAAAAGAAAACTTGCTTGGATTGCGCGCAATGTACACAGTACGTTATATAAAGAAGAATTCTAGCAAGAGTGTTTTAGTCGTTTTTTTCACTTCTTTACACTGCACCTCCTATGTTTTTAGTTTTAGCATCAACTTCTTGTCCAACTCCACACTTCAAGAATTTACTTTTTCACTAATATCACCTGAACATAAAAACTATCTGATAAAATATATATTGATTCATCATATTCTATTCATATATACCGGGTGAGTTTTTATCTTGAGACAGTCTTATAACTCAAAAACAGTGTATTATATGAAAAAAAGTTTCAAATAAAAGTTTATTTATATCAAGGGGAAAACTAAACTACACTATTGTTTGTCGACCTAGAACAAGCTTTCATGGGTATTTCGAAGTCAACTTCTGTTTTTTAAATAGAAACCTATATGTTTCTGTACATATTCAGAATCTACAAAATAAACTGAACAACTTTTATTAAAACTATATTTTTATACGACATCAAATAAACAAAATACATGAATCAATTAGATCTCAAAAAAAATTATAATAATTATTTTTAACAATTATTCAACTTAATTATCAAATAAAAATGATTAAATAATTAATTATTAAATAAATATTTATTAAATCGAAAAGTCACAACAATGAAAATAAGTGTCTCTATAATGATATTAAAACTTCGTTATACTCAGATTTAAGAGATTATTTTCTACTTAATACAACTATTTAAAATTCTTGAGTTTAAAAAGTTTATTTCTCATGTCAATCCACTAGATAGTTATATTGTATTTACTATAATAAAAATGGAGCATTTTTTGTTGAAGACAGAATTGAAATGGTCTTAATTTATGGTGAATTTAATAAGTGTTAAGGGCTGCCATTGAAATAAATGCCGAGCGTTTTCCTGATAGGAATACACCCTCACAAGCTTCATTTTATTGTGTTGTATTATCTGTTTAAAAAAACAAGAAATGTAAAGGCTATGAAGAAACTTTAAAAGGTCAAAATAACGAAATTGGAACTGGAATTCATCCAGAAGACTTGCGATACACTCTGGAATGTCTAAGAACAGTGTCGCAAAATTATTAAATTATTAATTATTATTAAATTTTTATTTAATAATTAAATATTTGATCATTATTATTTGATAATTAAGTTGAATAATTGTTAAAAATAATTATTAGAATTTTTTTGAGATCTAATTGATTTAATATTTTGTTTATTTGATGTTGTATAAAAAATAGTTTTAATAAAAGTTTTTCAGTTTTTTTTGTAGATTCAGAATATGTACAGAAACATATAGGTTTCTATTTAAAAAACAGAAGTTGATCTCGAAATACCCATGAAAGCTTGTTCTCGGTCGTTAAAGAATAGCGTAGTTTAGTTTTCCCCCTGATATAAATAAACTTTTATTTGAAACTTTTTTTCATATAATGCACTGTTTTTGAGTTATAGACTGTCTCAAGATAAAAAAACTCACCCGGTATATATACACCTACGAGGGATGAACCGTGACCTAATATGCTGTACTACCTACTTCCACTTGTACTTCCAAATATTTCCAAGTGCTTCCAAATATATTCAAGTACTCAAATATTTCCAAGTACTTCCAAAATACTTCCAAAGAGGTGTACACCTACTTCCAATCGCGGATTACCCCTCGTACACCTATATACATTTATACATACATCATACATATATATATATAAGAAGTTAAATTGAATAAAAATAACTTATGTTACTTTTGTTATTTAATTACTGATATTATATGATGGCATGACATTTTCCTGTTTTTCCTCCATTATTTCATTTTATTTTTGTATTTTCTCCGTTTTTTTGTTGTTGTTTTAATGCCATTCTTCTTTTGAAAATTCACATGACATATTTAAATTAAGTAAATTCTCTTTATTATTATTATTATTATTATTATTATTATTATATTAAATATCAACATTGCTATGTCTAGCTGAGTGAATTTCGTGCACGTTTTTTGTTTCTACTTATACTTTTTATATTTATATGAAATACGATCAAAATATTTATTTAAAAGCTTTTATCTCCTTAATATCATATTATAATATTTCACTTTCATCTAGTTATATTCCTAATAATATAATAATACATATCAGTTTCTGAAATTGTTAGAATATTCTGATAAAACAACGAATGAATTTCAAGATATGGTATGAATTACGTATGTTTTTACTGTGATTTTTAATACTTTCTCTTGTCAGATAAATACGATTCTTTTTTTTAATCAGTACCTAATTACATTTATTTAGCCTATAATTTTTCATGAAATTATTTCTATATCTTAATACAATATAGAATTAAGTAATTTGAAGTATAATATCATTCTCTTTTGACACCCTCTCACTTTATTACATTATTGGACCCGACTCTCTTGACTCACTGGACCATCAGGAGATGTGAATTGAAACCAATAATTCCTCCCAAAGCCTACTAGCATAAGTTCGCTGACTTCCAACGACCTTTTGAAATCAAATTGGAGAAATGCCGAACCACTTAATCCGCCAACACTTTTATCCCCCATTACTTATAGAAACTAAACCTTTCTTCCTGTCTCCTTCTTCCACGACTCTTGCAATCTTCAATCCTAGGTGAGAGAATGTGTCTTCTTGACTCCACTATTTCGTCTGACCACTTTCACCTCTTGTAGATGAGGATGGCGGAAAGTGAGACTCCGCTAATGAAACAGCGTATAATATCCCGCGTACATGGAAAAATTATTTAGTGAGTAAAAAATTCGCATATAAAAAGTATCATCTAAATCGAGGGACGATGTATGGTAGATCAAAATAAAAATGTTGTCTCGAACCACCTAGAATAGACACTTTTGATGGATAGGCCGAATCTCCAGCAGGGGCGTAGCAGGGTTCTGACCCCCCACCCCGAAGGGTAGGGCTCATGGAATGAGTAACGGGAACGTCAAACCGTTTCTTATGGCAAACTAACTGTAATTAAATATATCGAGGGTAGCAGAATTTTTATATATTGAAGGAGACAATAAAAAGTGTGTCTTCTGCTGGAATTATAAATTTTATTTATAACGAGACTATAGTTTCGAGGGATTTGCCCTCTTCATCAGTCAAATACAATTGATTCACAAGAATTAATGTAACTCTCCAATCATACATTAATTCCTGAGAATCGATTGTAATAGACTGATGAAGAGGACAAAGCCCTCGAAACTATAGTCTCGCTATAAATAAAATTTATAATTCCAGCAGAAGACACACACTCTTTATTGTCTCCTTCAAGAATTATGTTCTTTTTTTAATTTCTTGAAATATCTATTTGTTTTAATAAAAAAAAAATTCCCACTAAATATTTTTGTTTTGTGGATTGACCCCCCCCCCCATGAAAATTTTCTGGCTATGCCACTGATCTCCAGGCCCATGGAGAGCTGTTAGGGACCCTGGGGCAAACTTAAACCACAGGGCCCCTCAATGCTGGGACAAATACAAGTACTGCATTTTTCAATTTGTAAAATATTTTATTATTTAATTAATAAATAAATCCGTAGCTTAATATGCTTTGTTACCTAATTTTGCTATTTTATATTTTTATTATTGTAAGTAATAGATTTTAGTACTACAAAATTTACTTAACTGTGTAGTACCGGACCCTTTCGGACCCGGGCCTGGGGGTAATAGCCCGGCTGCCCCCCTCCCTCTCGTCGGGCCTGATCATCTCCTCATCTAATGATTCTAATGCATTCAGATAAAGAATGTAAAAAAAAAATATCCCGGAACTCAGGTCATAGAAGATCAGAGGAAAAAAATAGGAAATCAGCTTATTATCAATTCACCAACAGCATAATATAATTCTCCATTAAAAAGATTATTAAATATATAAAAGGAGGAAAATGGTAAGATTTGAAAATGGAATAACAGTTTTCAAAATGTTTGCCATTTAGAAGGTCAACCAGCAAAATAAACTTGCTCACCTTTTCTATAAGAAATGAGCTTCAATTCCCCATTCAGTAGGTAATTACGCAGCGCTTCATCTTTATCTAGTGATTTCATGCGTTCGTTGACTTTTTGAAAAAGCGGTAAAAAGCAAGAATATACATCAAACTTATAAATTGGTTTTAAATCACCCATATTACTTAATCTATACAATTATTAATATAATTATTGTACAAATTTGATTTATAATATAAAATTCGGGGAGAAAAAGTATATTTTTTTAATTTAATTAAAGCAGAGAATGAGTATCTCTTTTTGAAAAAAATATGAAATTTTATCAAAAATACAACTCGCGGTAGCAACCGAATTATTTATGAAAAGAATTTAATTTATAAGCTCTTAAATTTCTTTGATATTAGTTTAAATATTTTTATATTGCATTATCATTATATTTTTTTTATTAGGTATTCCAGAGAAGGAAACAAATTCACTCGATTTTTTTTGTGTCTTTAGAAATGTCTGAAACATGAGAAAATTATTTCCATTAATGTTTTTTTCTTCCTGTCTGCCTTTGTACTGTATTTCGGTACCTACGATAACAGAAAAATGCAGAAAGTCGTTGAAAGCTCATTTGATTTCAAAATGTTTATATTTCAAATGCTGAGAACTCTTTAGATTTTGGGGTCTCTGGAAATTTTTTTTTATGATGTTACTTAGAAGTTCTTGGATTGCCATTGGAAAAGGCATCATAACCTACTGTATAAAAAAACTTTCATTTTTTTCTTTCAATTTTTATCGACATGGGCCATCCTCATTGTTAATTGTACTTGGAAAAACAAAATAGGTATTTTCAACTATAGATAGCTCGCTCATTGTGGGGATGCTCTTCATTTGGATTGTTATTCTTTTATTATTATGAATTTTGATCCTCATATATATCTGGATATTTGACTATTTTTAACAATTTTTCAACAAGAGATTTTTTTAAGCTTTTATGTTGTTTAATTAATTTAATTTATCGACTTTTTAAAATCACGTTAACGATAGATTTTTTTTTAATTGATAACAAAATAAGTGACCGAAGTTCCTCTACTGCTTAATGACTTTTTCCACTAAATCTATTGTCTATTGAATCATGAATATGTTTTATTTTCATCACCCTTCTGAAAAATTCAATGAGCGCCCATGACTGTGTATAGAATAATTTCCAAGATGCTTAAGATATCCAAAATCAAGGACACGTGTTTTTATTAACAAGATTGTCGCTAGATAAGATTTAAAAGGGGTGCAAAGAAAGGAATAAAAACATGCTTTTAAATGCCTATTGCGTTGTCGACGACACCGGATTAGGGAAAACAGGGTGACCAGCTCAAATAAATTGAAAGCCGATGGATCATTTGACTTAAATTTGTAGTTATCGGACGGTTAAGGTATTTTTATCCATTTTTTTATTTTATTTTATTATTGATTTATTTGTATCTTAAATTTAATCTATCAGTTGAATTGGCCTTATAAGATAAAAGAAACCGGTATAGGTACGTATGATATAAGTATATATAGATATTTTAAAGCTAAAAGGTTCATTTTTTATCCCACTTTACTTACGAGATTTACTTTAAATAAAAAAAAATAATAATAAAAATTATAAAAAACTGGCTTCTTGGAAGGAAGGAAAGACCATTGCAGTTGAACAACTTTTTCTCTCTCTATCTACACACTTTCTCTCTCTATTCTTGTCTATAACTCGACCACTCTTATTTTGCATATAGACTACAAAGAAAAAAAAACTTAGTTAGTAACCTTGAGGCTTAACACAGTGGAAACACGAAACAAAAAAATTCATTCATAAATAATGATGAAAGTGGCTTGATAAGCAACAGCGTGAGACAATATTAAAAAAATATGTATCTCCAAAAATTATATTATTATATTTATATTCTTTCTTGTTTTATCTTTTTTAGTATAATTTACACAATTTTAGAATAAAATTGGTTGGAGTAAAATTTTTATGTGTGAGAAAAGATCCTTCTCGTTGAGATGAAAATTATAGTATGTTAGATACGTCTTTAGTTTCAATATAGGCAAGCTAAAAAAATAAATAAAAATGCTATCGACCAAGTCTCTTATCTCTTTGAATATATATATATATATAAGCATATTTAAAGTTTTGCCACTAATAACTTAAAATTGACTATAAAAAGCTAAATGATTTTGTATGTACTATGCCTAATGTCTTTAAATTCATGAATTGAAATGAAGAAGAAATGAAATATTTTTTTAAAAATAATTTTCTGAAACATACAACCACAAAAAATAAGTACTTAGTAACTAGAAGAAGTTCATTCTTCTTTAGCATCCGTGACATTATGTCTATTCATATAGAAATTGAATCCAAAAGATAGCAAAGGTTCAGATAAAAGGAAAGTTAAAAAAAATTTAATTTGATTAATTTATAAAAAATTATAATATCACTAGGCATCCACGAAATATTATTTTTGAAAAGAGTCTTAAATTTGAGGTTTTTTAAATATGGATTACGATTGAAATCTGTGGAGTAAGTTTGTTAAGACATGCAGTTTTCTCCGAGATCCTCTATAAAGCGAACGAGCTGGGTTCAATTCTCAAGTAGGCTTGGAAGGGCTCACGTGGGCTTAGATAGGCCCCATAATTGGCCTTTAACACTCGGACTTTTCAGGCTTCGTGGCCGCGCCTCTAAAGCTCTCACCAATCATTGCTAAGCAATGATGACAGCATGAATATAGGAAGAACCGAGGGGTGAACCGCGACCTAAAACCGTGTACACCTACTTCCGCTTCAATTTTTATTTCCAAGTAGAAGACAATAGATGACAATAGATTATCTAATGAATTCCAAAATAATTCCAAATAACTCCAAAGACGTGTACACCTAATTCCAATCGCGATTCACCCCTCGGGAAGAACTGACCTGTATGCCAATCCCACTCGGCTGCTCTCAAGCTATCGCATTGCTGGTTGCCTAACTTGGAGATCTAGGAGAACACGGGCTTTCATTGCCGCTCTCGCTAAGCGAACTGTCTTCTAATCACAATGAAGTAGGTGTGGCTTAAGTGTCACTTATTTCAAAACATTTGTAATAAGCTGCACTTATGGCCACCCCTTTACTTTAACGGAGAGAGCGGAGAGCCCTCTCTACCTAGAGTTACTCTAGTAGTGTATTTCCACACTAATAAGTAGAGAGTAGAAAAAGTCTTTTTTGGGAAAAAGTCGACCAAAAATTCTCGCTTTTTTGCATAAATAGTCTGCAAAAGTCTGTTTCGCAAAGTCTCTAGTTTTGTAGATAAATAGTCTCTAAATAGCCTTTGCCAGGAAATAAGTATCTATATCTATACAATAAATAAATAAATAAATCTTTATTATTCGACCTGAGGCTAGGTCAACAAAACATCAATACAAATTAACTACAGAAATTAATAAAAATCAAATACAAAATATTAACAATTAACAAACAAGAAAAAAATATTAGAAATGTATCCCAAGTAGTAACAGACAGACTATTCCACAAATCAATGCCAGATCCTATAAATGAATGTAAACCGATATTTTTCAAGAATCTTGGCTTACGAATCTTTTTTCTATTATCAGCTCTACCTAAATAACTAATTATAAGAAGATGGAATTTCATTATTTATTGTATTGTTATTATAACGTTTATGAGCAAATTACAAGAAAATATTCTTAGAAATAAGTTTGATTAAAAATTTTAAGAGTAGTAGCGTTTTTGATTCATAAAGAGAAATCAATGATGTTGTCCTCTGCTTGATGCAATTAAACATATACGTAAATAAATAGCGAATATTAATATAACTAATATATACTAGTATATCAGTGGCGGGCGGTAACTTTTCAACCAGGGGATGCTGTCCATAAAAGTACCCTTCATTTTTTGAAATTTTATTTTAATCTTCGCTTTTTTTTTTGCAAATTTCATCGAATACGCATCATTTTCGTTATTTTTCAAATTAACATTAGATTTTTTTAATATATTTTGGAACATTCGCTCCAAACGGATACTACTTTCTGTGAGTGAGGGTAGGAGTCAAAAATTAAATATTGTGACCTAAACTCCACAGTCCCTGAGATGGAAATCGACCATCTTCTACAAACTCGTCTGGACTTGTTTTTGACATGCTTGAACTGCAAGATATACCAGGCAGGGATTTCAAACGTTCTATCAGCACCCTTTTCGGAAAAACCATTCATTTTAATTTCCCCTTGAAACTATGCAACAATTTTATTTCATTTCGAGAACCAATATACTTTTCAAAACAAAAAATATTTTTTAAAGAAATATTTGAAATAACGGATACCAAAGATAAGAGTAAATAAATATTTTATTTAATATGGATTTACTATGAGTTAAGGATACTGGGTTACTTATTTCGCATTAAAAATTTTAATTTTTTAATTTTAATGTGAAATAAGTGACCCAATATCCCTAACTCATAGTAAATCCATATTAAATAAAATATTTACTCTTATCTTTATTAAAGATATTTCATCTTGCACCAACACCACAATCTCTACTGATTATAACGGATACCTACTAATTTGAAAATTTAAAGATCCTCCTGAAATTTTGAAGTCGATCTTATATCTTTATGAAAATACTTTAAATGCTAGAAATTTTAGGGTTGCGCTGCATCCACAGAATCCATTTACCGCACGCCACTGATATATTATATATAATTTATTTGTTAGAGACTATAGTTTTCGAAGGTTTAACCTTCATCATCAGGCTTTTTAATTAGAAATTCTATAAATAAATATCCGATTTAAGAAATAAGTTTAATCGATTACAAGACTCTAGCCAGACAGACAGAGAAATTAAATGAAATAAAGGAATGTAATATACATACCTGTTTATTTGAATTGTGGGTTGAAAAGTTTGATTTTTAGTGCACGACTTTGGTGGTAAAACTATATTACTATTTTAAATCTTTTTCCAGATAAAACAATTTAGCCGGATTTTCTCTCCAAATCGCAACTCCTACCTATATATGTAGGTATATAAAATGTCTGCTTTTATATGATTGATTATAAGGGAATCTATTAAACAAGAGAGACTAAATGGTCGAGTATAAATCCTGTCCACGAGGAGAATTATGAATAGTTATTAGCCAATGATGCCATAGTTAGTCATGGCAAGTTCATATTCATTCGGGAGACCCAAATGGACCTATATATAACAAAAAACAAAACATGACCATTTTATTATATAAAAGATTAGAATTCATCAATCGATTTTCCATTTAAAATTTATGTCGAAGCTATTCACTTTCGATAAAATTTATTTATTATTTCAAATATATTTCACATATAAATTACACTATATTTTATCTTTAGTCATAAATGAATAAATGCGGATTTAAACTTGAAAATACAATTCTAAAAAATTTAATAAATATATAAAAAATGTATATTAAACAATACGCGTTTATGTTTATTTCACTAAAAAGTAGAAAACAATTTTGTCCTCAGTAATCGCAAAATTACCTTACAATGAGGATTAAAAATAAAAACATGGGCATTTATTTGAATTAACTTCTCAGTCGAAACAGCTCAATTCTATTTAGGACCCAGGAGAGCGTATTTTCTAATAGTGAGAAGAGTTTTTTCTACATTTTAAAACATTTTAAAGTAAAGCCTGTTTTGCGAAAGTTTTTAACCGACTTCAAAAAAAGAGGAGCTTCTCAATTCGACTGAATTTTTTTTTGTGTCTATGTTACCTAATTTCATCGCCAATTGTGAACCGATTTTGATTTTTTTTGAATTGGGTTCAGTCTAGTTTCCGATTGGTAACAATATAAATTTCATTGGTATTGGACCTTTTTTGTTAGGTATGTTCACGCATAACTTCTTTGTTTATGAACCGATATAAATGATTCTATCTGCGTTTGGATCAATTTATATCCAAAATAGTTAAGATACCTAACTATTTATTTATTTTTATGTATGTTCAGCGAGAACTTTTTGCCTCGTAGACCGATTTGGATGATTCTTTTTTATTTGAAAGGAGGTATCTTACGGGTGGTCCCATATTAATTTGGTCAAGTTCTGATGATATGATCAATGACGAAATAACGTAAATCTCCAATTCTTATGAGGAAGTTATAATCGAAATTATAATAATTAAAATCTCTTATAAAAAAAAATCTTAAAACGTTCATTTAAAACCCGCAAACGTTTCGAGAGAAATTTTATATTTATGAATTGAATTTTATTATCATTTATCTGATGCATGCAAGGTATTATCTTAAGTCACTATTAATAACTTCACTAAAAGAGAAAAATAAAAATATTTTTTATAAGAAAAATAAATAAAACCGATAAAATAATAAGAACTCAAAAATAAAATAAAATGCACTAAAAGGTATAAAAATAATTATCTAATTTAGTTACAACTAAACGATGAAATTGTTACATGAAATCACTTTTTGAAGTCGGTGCTAAACAAACTACAATAAGCCAGCTTACCCGTCAAACGTACTAAGTAAAATCCGTCGAGTTCGATTCATAAAATGTATATTTTTGGCACCGACTTCAAAAAGTGATTTCATGTAACAATTTCATCATTTATAGTTGTAACTAAATTAGATAATTATTTTATACTTTTTATTCCATTTTATTTTATTTTTGAGTTCTTATTATTTTATTTGTTGCATTTAATTTTTTGAAGTCGGTTTTTTGAATATATTTTTATGAGTTTTAATATTTAGAATTCGAACCTTTCTCACTTTATTCTTGAATGGAAATTACCCGAAATATATACAAACGTTTGAACTCGACTTAAGAAATTCTATTCATATATAGGCACTTTCTTACACTTATTTTAATATCATGTAGGTCGTGGGATTAAGGTCACTCTCGCAAGAGTCCAACACCCGACAGTCCGAAAACCCATCCCATTGATCAATATTGGGTTATAGATAGTTTATAGATCAATAGGATACATTTTTGGACAGATGCTTACATTTTACAAGTATTAATTAGTAAAATATTTCATTGTCAACGTAAATATACGTATGCAAACTTTCAAGAAAATCGCCTTAAAAGAATTGGGTCAAAACCGGATCACATGATTTTTGCCAGAAAAAAAATAAAAGTTAAAAACATATACGTACCCATAATATAATAAAACATTTTATTTAAGAGAAATTTATCTGATTCTTTATCTTTGTTTTTTATAGACATATCACATTTAGGTATTTGTTTTTAGGTGAATATCTTGTGTGAATTAAAGGGATAAGACTAACGAAATGCAACATAAGGTTATAAAACAAACATTTGATCAAATCCAGCTTAAAGTTTTATGACTAAAACTCATAAGCTTTGCCGTATCTCAAGGATCACTTTATCACTTTCCCAGAATAAAAGTATTTATTCTAACACTCTTGTTAAACATGAGCATTTCAAAATAGTAACATAATTCTGACGACATAGACATCACGAAAATGATAATTTACAAATTTTTCACTACAACACAATTAAAATACTTCTTATACTTTTTTTATCTCATGTTGTGTTTTGCTGATTTATATTTTTTTTTCGAATTTCGGAAGTTACCATAAAAATTTTAAATATAATCAATTCTTTACTTAATATATATATATATGTTTTAATACCAGAACTAACTTTCAACGATCTTTTTAAGAGTTATTGTCGATATACAAATCATGACAGACAATTGTTGTTTTTTTTCATTTCTAAATAAGATAATCACGAAAAAAAAATAAGACTGAATTTAATTCTTCGACTCATTTGACAGGTTAGGCCCACCCTCCGAGAGAGTAATTAATGTCCTTTAATTAAATTAATATGACACCATCCTTCTAATTGTAATTTTAATTTGTATTAAATTAAATTGCAACTAGTGGCTTCTTTCTCCTTTTTATTCCATATTCAAAGTGACGACTAATTTCTAACAATTCTGCTAGCCTATCTTCCAGGGTTCCCATGAATTTGCTATTCCTTTACAAAATAATTATTGAAATTTATTTTTCTTCACGTTCAGACAATCATAAACATGAAAAATAAAATCAAATCAAAAACAAACATTTCTAGTGATATCAATACTGCAGCCGTCACTCTGACTTCTTCTGCCGAGCGAACAGAGTAAAAATCTTTAAGTGTCTTCTCTAGCAGCAAATGCACCCAGACCATATTTAAAAACAGTTGAGCGAGTCTGAAATTTTTGATAAATGGAGGTTGTATATTCACCTATAAATAGGTATATGTAATTTATTTATTTCAAGCCGACGACAGTCTCAATGATTAGCTCTCCTTAAGAATCTACAACTCTGCAAACTGAATCTTTTAATTTAAATAACACATATTGCCAATACTTCTCCAAGAATACCTGCATTATATGTACAACATGATTAAAATTGAACCCTTATAAGAAAATTTTAGATAATTTAATCAACAAGCAGCTGGAGAAACCTTTTTTTAGCTGTGGCTTGAATCTGTTCCGATTAAAAATTTAAGGCCTTATCAAAACTTCCTTTTGGAAACACCTTACTCATACAAGGTTCCAAATGAAGGTTCAATACCATGTTTCTTCACCCTCCTTGACATCCAACTAAAGTCTCTGAACTAATAGATTTCAAGAATAACTCTGTTGTATTTAATCCAGACTGGCTAAAGGACCTAGAATTTTAATTTTTTCCTAATAGTTTCAATGACCCTTAAAATATAACTTTGCGAAATGTTGTCCAAATAAGACAAATGAGCAGAGAAACCCTAACGGCTATAGACCCAGGGGGAAACCTTTCGGGGGTGGCAATTTGTATTGGTGTTATAATTTTTTGTTAGATATTATTAATTATTTTTATTCAAAAACTTTCCATGGCAAAAATAACCAAATAACCTGTTCTATATGAAATAGAAAATATTATATGTATGCATATTTTCTTGTGAAGAGGGGCGCATTATTTTTAGTAGCCCACGAAAGCCGATTAAGCCTCTGCAAAGGAGCTTAGCATATATGACGTACATACATAAAACTTCCTTTTTTATATACATAATTATCTATTTTGATTTACATCTGAAAAACTTTGAAAACCATCACAAAAAATGAAAAAATAATTAACCGAGTATATGTTTTAAAATAGTTTTTATTTGCCTTTTAATTTGTTCTAATAAAACTCTCAACTTTTATTATTGGTTTTTACCTGTTGAAAATGCGTTATAAACAAATAACCACCAAAAAATTACACTCACTTCAGATGTGAGTGGATTGATACTCGAAACATTTAATAATAAATGGATGTTATTAAATGTTTTTAATTAATTTAATTATTTATTATGTTTTAAATTTTGATTAGCCAACTATTCCCACTCAAGGTTCATTTTAATACAAAACATGTTTGTTATTATTTTTCTCGAACATATTTGTGGACAATTAATTATATAAGTTCAATTATAATCAAATTAAAATTAAATTCCTTTTTGATGGCGCATAAAAGGCTTCACGTCATTTAGCTTTTCACTATATTATAAATGTTTCCAGTCAACTCATGAAGAGAAGCCTTTGTGATTTAGAAGTATTATACATTTTAAATTTAATTTAATTATTATTAATATTTAATTAATCGTTCTTTAAATTCACAGCAACAATAACAGAATTAAATTTAATCTTGAAATTATAAAATATTTAGCTAATTATTAAATACCATTAGAGGTATTAAATATGAAATTGAAAAAAAGGGCGACATTATATCTAATTTTGGTGATAGATTTGGCCCCGGCTTGCAGCTAGGGCGTATAGCTTTCCTAATAATAGTAAATTTAAATCTCACTTAAAACATTCTGTGAAAAAACAGACCAAGTTCGAAATAGTAGTGAAATCTAGTGTGCAGCCAAGTTAAATTCGCCAAGAATAATTAAGTTGAGAAAATAGTATTTTCAATTATAATGTATTCTTTCCATTTTGAATGACAATCTAAATTTATGGATTCTAAATTTTTAATTTAAATTATTTTCATGAAACTTGGCTGGTCACGAATTTAGTTCATTTACCCTAACTACATAATTCGTAACAGCCAAGTTTCATGAAAATAATTTAAATTAAAAATTTAGAATCCATAAATTTAGATTGTCATTCAAAATGGAAAGAATACATTATAATTGAAAGTACTATTTTCTCAACTTAGTTATTCTTGGCGAATTTAACTTGGCTGCACACTAGATTCACTAATTTTTCGAACTTGGCCTGTTTTTTCACATTATTGTTTTGGGTGAGATTTCTCTTCTTTTTGTAAGAAAAAATATGTAGCTTTTATTTTTATTTTTTTGTTTTAAGGGAAGTTAATTTACCCTACAAATTTCACCCCTTCATTTTAGAGGCTTCTGAGATATTATTTTAGTATACTAGAGTAATTTCATATATATTAGATGCAGATTTATCCTACAATCTCCATCTCTTTATTTTAGGGATTGAAAGAGGGAAAGTCTGGGTTTTTCGTATTTTTACTTTATTATTACTCCAAACTCTACTATTATGCCAAATTTTAGAATCCTAGATTTATTTATATTTAATAGATACAAATTTACATTACATTCTTCACCCCTACATTTTAGGGATTAATGAAGGTAAAATTTTTGTGCAAATATTTTCACCTTACTTAATGCCCGAAACTCTACCAAGATACCAAATTTAAGCATCCTAGGATCATTACATATATAATAGATGCAAATTTACACTACAAACTTAACCCCTCTATTTTAGGGGTTTTAGAGAATTTTTGCATTGGTTGTGCCCCAAACTCTATTAGCATGCCACATTTCATGATGCTGGAATAATTGGAAGTACCCTATAGGTTTTGATGACCTGTGAGTGAGTGAGTGAGTGAAATTTGGTATTTTCTCAGGTCCGTATCTCAGAATCTATTTAAGATATATTATTGAAATTTGGTACTCTTTTCAAGATATAATTATATGTATATAATTTCAGCTCTGTATCACACATTAGCTACAGGGGGTCGAAATTGGCTCGAAATGGTTCGTGTAAATAGCGCGCAGCGTGTACGGCCAAGTCAATGCTCGAACTTGGCCTGCGCACGCTGGCCCTTTGATAAACTAATCAGAATTTATTTCTTGAAACATTTGTTTGTTTGCTCATGCATTGAACCCGTTGTTATTTATTTGATAATTATTTTTATTATAGAAACCCGTGAAAAATTATTCAGAAATATAATTGCATTTTAAATGGAAGTTTGTAAGCTAAACAGTTCAAAATCTAATCACTTCTCCTTTTTCGAAATATAAATATTTTAACACCACAAGCTCTCGTTCGCTGAGCTATTGTTAGTGTCAGAATCAAGAAGCCCAGGCTGAAAAAAATGATATTTGAAAAAAAAATATGTGCTATATGTCGCCGAAATCGACTACTTGACACTAAAATATTTAATATTGTCAATCCACGAAATTCTTATTTAAAATATTCTCAAACTTTTAAATATTATTTAAAATTAGGTTTAAACATTATTAGATCCTTCGGAAAAATATATCTGGCTACATACCTATAGATATGAAATTTGTTCTGTTTTCTATAGTGGCTGATATCTTTAACGATTCTTCTTTTTATTTCTTATATTGAAATGCAAGAACGGATGGGCGTCTTTATTCTAATTTCTTCAGATAAGATTAAATAAAATTTAATAAAACAAGTAAAAAACATTTCGTGGAAACTGATAAGCTGCTGGGCGCCCGGCCGGGCTGCTCTTGGCGACAGTCAATCTTTACCGTTAAGTGAGTGCGAGTGCTCGGGTGACCAAGTCAGCCAGATCCCGTCGCAGTTCCAGGTAAAAACAAAACATCTACTTTCTCTATTAACATTATTCATTCTCTACCTTTACTTATGTTATTTAATCTTTATTACATTATAATTTTAATACATTATAAACATAAATTTTGTTAAATAAATGTTTTTTCGCCTTCAAGCCAACCACTATAAATATTTTCAAAATTTTTTAATGTTTCGAATTGCGTTTTCTTTAATTCTTATTAAAAATAATCTGCTGCCTGGAGCGCAAGACATACACTTTCCTCTTCTTTAATTTTAATTCATTATTTTATTAACTTTTCAAATTAGAAACCTGAAATTCAATTTTATACCTATTCACAAGGATTAATATTTTGAGCAGAGGAAAGATTTATCTATTGACATGATTTAATGAAATTATTATTTTAATTTTTAATGTTCAAGTCCCTCGGAAAATTTTAGAATTTTGGCCTTCAAAAAGTAGATTTTAGAGGCAATCTGAAAAATTAAAAACAAACTTAAAAAGAGCTCATGAAGAAGGGAAACGGGGACAGGGCTACCTATTATATGTATAATATATAATATACTTTGACTTCGACTATAATTCCCTTTTGAGTTCTTTATATATACTTATATATAATAGTAAGCTTATAATGAAATTAGTCATGTATATTATATTATTATAATAATAATAATGAGTTTGTATGTATGTATAATATGTTTGAACGCACTAATCTCAGGAAATACTAACCCGGTTTGAATTTGATCTTACAAAATTAAAAGTTTATTTTTTTATTTTTTAACCATTTGGGGGGTAATAATCTTCATCACCCACCCCCCCTGGAGCTGCCATTGGTTTTTTGTTTCCCTACATGTTGCCTTTCTTTCCAACTTCTATATGAACTTCTCTAATTTTCGGATAAGTGGCTCATTCTCTGCCCTCTATCACAAATTATCTTCTTTCTTACAGTAGGTATTCCCACCTGTACTTTCATGGCTTTTATTTATAGTCTTAAAATAATAAAAAGGATCAAAATTCACTGCATCCCCTCTATAGTTTCTTGAGTAATTAAAAGGGTGAAATAACAAATTTCATCATATTGTTATTGCCAACTTCGGAAATCAGATACTTTCAACATGACACTGCGGTGTGCATTCAGCAAATATAAATACCATTAGAGCAATACCTCGCATAAGCATAATCCGGGTAAATTGTTCCTACAATATTCCGGGCTGGTTGAAACCGGATAATCGAGGAACTAAATAGGTACACACAAAAAATGATATTTGGTTACAAAAAAAACTTAACTAAATAAAACGCAATTAATAAATTTAAATATCTTTATTAAAAATAATTTCTAAAAAATGTTTGTTTTTTCTGTTTCATTTCTTAGTCTCTAAAAATTTTAATCTACACATTTTTGACTTTTTCTTTTGAAATATTTTTTATAAGAAATCAATTGCATTGTTTATCGCTGGACTAATTTCAATTTTCTGATCAACTTTTAAAATATATGGGTGATTCTCAAAAAAAAATCGATAAATGACTTTGATAATTTGATGGAATATTTTTTTAATTATTATGGTATTTCTTTTGTTAATTTGATAGTACATGAGGTAATTGTCTAAAACGTTATAGTGGTCCCCAACTTTTTTGAGTTTAAAGGGGGGTGAGGGGTCCATATAGTTCTGGGTTCTGAATAGTTCCAAAAAATATGTGATACCCGGAAAAAAATATGATAAATGGTGAGAGACAACATGGAACATAAACGTGTTCTTGTACTGGTTTACTGGACCGTCGCTAAGAACACTACACCAACAATTTGCATGAGGGAGGTGAGGGAATGAGAAAACGAAACATTATTGCACAAAAGTAGAAAAAATAACCTTATAATTTTCCACGTGAATGTACGATACTTTATTAATACTAGAAACAACCACACATATATGATAATACATAATTTTTTAAAACAAGGGGTGAGCGAATAACGGTCCAACATGTAAAGTTGAAAAAAAAATATTTTCAATAGTTTTAATACTAAATCTCATAACTCATAGTCCAGTCTGGCATATTTTTAAAATATCAATTTGACAACTTCTAAAAACAATAAGGAGGCGTTCATTATATAATTTGAAATTATGTTTTAATCCTACTACTTTTACACAAAGGTGAGGGAATGATTCATTTTTTAAGGACAAATTTGAAAATATATTTTGGGACGTTTGTCGTGTTTAAACTAAATACACATTTATGTACAGCCAGTACTATTATATATGAATAAATAATAAGATAGTAGACAATTATAAGAAACTTTTCGAATTAGATCTTTGAGTATATGTGAATTTGGCGGTTAGGACACAGTGAGGGGATGATTTTTAGGGTATTTATATGAACATATATTTTTATTTAATATAAAAAATATAAATATATTTTATAATTTGGTACGCCTAGGGATGTAGTTTCATAAAAAATTCTTTGTTACGAAAATTAGGATCCCATTTCACAGGAATCAACAAGGACAGGCATATATTTGGAGGGGTGCCCCCTTCCCAGATTTCTCTATTTTATTCAGTTCTAAATAATTATAAGAGCTTTTTATTACCTTTTGTTGAAGTTATAAGTCTTGACCGCTTTTAAATTTAGCATATAATGCTGAAATGCAACCATTTTCAAAATCCCCCTCCTGTGGGCACCCGTTATATTTGCTCTGACAAGCTTTCGCGCATTTCAATAATTTTTGTTATCTGTTCAACTCTTAATTCTCGTGCATGCACTTTCAACACAGTCGTCGTTGTCTAAGAGTCGTGTTCTCATGGTCTTCATAAGCCTATGGTTCATTTATGTTAATAACTGTTTTATTATCTAAATTCATTAGTGTTCGATTTGATACAATCATTTACGTTGACGAAATCCTAACCCATTGAAAATCAAGTTGCTTATGTATTCATATAAGGCGGTGACTTCCAGAAAAAATAATTATGTAACTTATCGCATAACTGCTCAAATTGACTGTATAGTAAAGGAAAAAGTAGTACATTTATGTATTAGAAAATAATTTTGTTTTCTAATTTTGTAGAATTTATTTTTATTTTGCTTAATTAAAATTTAAATTATTTTGGAATTTCCAAACCGGACTACACAGTGAATCTGGACTGATCGAAACTGGACTATGCGAGTTTTTGCTGTATATATAGATATATAATAAATCTTTTGAAATGATTTTCTAAAGAAAATTGTTGAAATCTATTTCCTCATTGGAAGAGATACGTGATGGTTTCCTATTGGCTCAATGGATATCGGAATGAAAGGAAAAGTAAAAAAAAAATCCCCATGGGAACATTTCTCGAGCCTCCCTGTGATGTAAATCTCCAATCCACATCTTCCCTGCCCCCAAATATTCAACAAATGCCAATTCTCACCAACAATTTTAACCACCCCATCGCGCGCCCCTATCTATCCATCCACCTTCACCCTCTCTCTGATTGTTGATAACGAGATAATAAATCTCTTCTCAATATGGCACAAGAATTTTATGTTGTTTTCATCGAATCATTTTTTTTTTTTATTTATTTATTTTATCTCATTTAATGATAAAACATCTGATTGACAATATATATTTTCAGAGCATAGCACAAGCGGATCAGTTGAATAGGACCCTAAAGAACCCCTCAGTGAAGCGATAACAAACAAATAAAAGTGGAATGTCGATATTACAATTTCACTCAAAATTTCAATCAATAATTAGTTCGATAAAGAAAAAAAAGATAACATAAAAATACTTTCTAAAAAACACGAATTTATTTCAAATAAAAAATCTGATGTACCTATACAAAAAATTCTATGTATAATTATAATCATATAAGTAAAAATAATATAGGAAATTGCGAAGCAATAAATAGAGAAAATACTTTTTGACTTATAAATTGTAATTCATTGATAAAATTCTTGTTTAGCATACATTATATTTTTTAAATAATACAACTCGTTCATGAACAAAATTTAATTCAATAAAGTAACGAGTATAGTTGTTACCTTAGTACTTTGAATATTCAACATTTATTTTGATAAACAAATTCAACATTGTAAAATTTGAAATGTTAAACTTTTGGACTTACAATGTCAAATAAATTTTAAAAGGTAACTTATGCCCTAAACCGGTTTTTTTTTGAATTATTAGTTTCTTCTCTATAGCATCGAGCAGATTTAGTTTTATACTACTGTTAGACGAACATAACTCAAAAATTAGTTGTTTTTTTTACTTGTTATGGTATAGTACTGGGGTATTGATATTTCTGAGCTAGCACTTTATTATTGTCATTAATATATACCTACACATTTTTAAACTCATCTTGAGGCAGATCACCTGAAATGCTTTTGTTCGTTTCAGCTGTATAGTCAAGTACTTCAAAAAACGAGAAATTTTGAAAATATGTACCACAAAATTTGCAAGTACCTATTCTAAAAAATCAACTTAAAAATTAGGAGATGTCACTTTCTTAGGAATTAGACTAAAAGTCCTTAATTCAATTCCATAATATTATTGGCTTAACGGCCTAGCCAAAAATTTTGTTACGAACACACACACCCACACACAGAAAACTACTCTTTGGACTTTGAAAACTAAACATCGGTAAAAATAGTAATTTTTTTTTGCTAAAACACAATTTTTTCATTACTACAAACAGAATCCATTCTATTTATTGAGTAATGAAAATAAAATTCAAAATTTTCAAATACATAAATAATTAATTCTACCAACGTTCGGCATAGTTTTAAGTTTTAATATTTGGGATCTGAATGAAAACCCATTGAGCATTCGTTTAATTTATTTGTTTTTGCGTCGTGTTTCTTTTTTAAAGCAATTTTTTATCGTAACCTGACTAAATTTGAACACAATCCTCGCATTTTCGACCGATTCATTATTTATCTCCTTTTCTGCAAAAATGCTTTTTAAAATTTATTTGTTTCGTTGTATAATTGTATCTGAACAATTTATTTATCACGTTACAGTCTTATTTTATATTTTAGATACCAGTTTTAAATTTAAATTTATCGCGTTGAATTTCACTTCATCATAGCCGTTTAGTCCTTTGTTTAAATACAATACTCGTCGCCTCATTCATTCTCTTAAATTTTTTGTTTCATTTTCGTTCCAAATTCTTTTTTATGATTAACGTCTTTTTGCCTGTTTAACTTTTTTGTTAGTTCTCTTTCTGTTATTTTGTATTATTTTCATTTTTTTTTTTTTGTAATTAAATGAATGTGAAACAAGGATTATCGATTTTTTGGACGGATGTTTTTGTTTCTTGTGCCAAAATAGCTGGACCAATTTCAAGAGAAAGCTTCTTTTTTTAAAGTAGATAAGAAGATAAGACACTCACACATGCCACTCTTACTTTTCTTGTTTTTTGACATTTATTTTCGTGAAATAATAATTGAATTTTATTAGGAAGATTACACTTTTTTCGATTTATTTAGTTGTTCGTTGTTTTTGATAACCAAGAGTCCACAGAAACAAATGATAAGAAAATAATTGTTATTGACCAGAATCGGACTGTATTGGCAATGCCCTGTTGTTATTTTCTATGAAAAACTACTACAATTGTTAGTTTAATAAGTCTTATAAAAAGTATTCTACTTTTATTTCTTATTTATGATTAGAAATGTCTGAAATATGGATAAAAATAATTTTTAAGCATTATTTTGTGTATATCTGCATTTATATACTTATGATAACTCAAGAACGAAAGGTCCCAGCAAGTTCGTTCTAGTACTAAAATGTTTGAATTTCTAAATCGAAGAATTAAACATTTCCCACTCTATATCTTTAAAACTTAAGTTTGGAATTAGATATACATGTCAATATTAATAAATACTACATACATTGTATCAAATTTCAGTTTTTAAAAGTAAAAATGTTTGATAATGAAAAATTACTAAATCCAAATAAAAAACTTATTGGTTGTGTATTCACTCAAAGAAATTTTCTGAAACGTGAAACAAAAATCATTTTTAAGCACCGATATTTTTTGTCCATCTTTGTTTCTGAATTTTTAAATTTAAACACTCACAATGACTAAAGAACAGAAGGCCGAATTGTATATAAAATTTCAAAATGTCGGTAGTATAGCAAACTTAATATTTCCATAGAAAACCACGAAATGGTGGGGATGATTTTTATTATATGTTAGAAGAGTTATATTACCGAGGGTTGAATACAACCCTTCTGGCATGTAATAAAAATTATTCACAACATCTCGGATTTAGAAGAACGATCTTGTGATTTCTTTTAGCTTAAATATCTGTATTTTCAAAATACATAATTAGATTAGGTTTAGAGCTTTCTGGTTTCAGAACTTCTGGAAAATCGATTGATATATGTTAAATGATAAAACTCTTGAAATGTTGTAGACAATGAGACCAAATTTGTCTCACAGGTGAAGATTAATAAAGTCCTCTTTTGCCAAGTTTCAAGTATTTATTTCAACCATCTACTCACAATTCATATTAAATTGCTGAAATTTGCATAGCTCTTGAAAATGTTTTCAGACTCTAGTTGGATTCTTTATGATTATCAAATAAATTATACAATCTTTATACCTCTGACAATTCTATTCTATTCTATTATTTGTATTGTATTATTCTACTGTAGTTCAAAAATCATTTTCTTTCAATATTTATTTATTTATTTTTAAACTGATTTCTTAGATCTGCCCTGTCTCCTCTGCGACGTTAAAGCTCCTTTTTTTCAGTCACCATCCCCGGCAACTTCCACCCACCCGGATCCCCTTCTTCATCCTTTCGCTAACACACCATATATAAAGTATAAACTCAAGTCAGAGAGAGGTAATATTGTATCAGATTCATGAAATGTCACTCAATTTGAAAACGTCTTATGGTTTCTATTCGTCGACGTGCGCCACATCATCTCATCCCTCTTTCAACCCCTGCACACCTTTCTTGAGACTCCCCTTATATATATATATATATATATAGTTGAAAATCTTGCTTTTTTCTACCCGATGGTGCTGCTGCTGTAGCAGAAGCATCTGAACTGAACGTCGCATTCGCCGACTTCTTTTGATATATTCCCTTAAGGGAGAAGGAGACCTACCGAAAAAGCAAGGCTCTTCTTTTTACTTTTTTTTGGCATTGACAGGGTAGAAGTATATATATAATATGAAAGAACCAACAACGTCACTTACATTGCCCATATGGATTATAAATATATAGGATATTAAACTCTTAAAAGGAAACCCTTCTGATGAAAAAAATAAAGAAATAAATTCATAATCTTCTTAGAGGGAAAAAATAAACAAATAAATAAATATACAAGTAGAGAGATAAAAAATTGAAATATTTACTTTTTTTTATTCTTCTACTGACTAGTTTTTCTGCTATTTTAGATTTCGGGGAACCTTTGAAGGGTTGCAACGATAACGCGTTGAAATATCTCATGAAAGTTTATTTCGATATCTTACATCATTATGACATTTTTCAGTTGTTCCTAAATTCAGAATACAGAGTAATTAATTATTATACTCTACCTATTCTCACAGGTTTTCACTTACTTAATTAAATCTTTAGATGGATTCCTCACAGCTCACATCCCATGATCATTTTTTTTTATTTAAGACCCAACAAAAAATTTCTGTACTTCTCACAAAATTATCATTCTATTAAAATTTTAATAAGATTTTTGGTTTATTAACTAATCCAATCAATTAACTTTATAAATTTCAAGTTTGTATCGGTATTAAGATATTAATAAAGTACGCAAATTACTAGGATGGTCGTTTATTTATATAAAACGTAATTCAAATGCTATAATACAATATATTTAAAAAGAACCGTGTTTGGTGGTCCTATTTTATTTTAATGAATTGGCTAAGGGGCTAGTTATTAATTCCACCCTTTAAAAATTTATTATAAATAGTTAAAACAAGGATTTAAAACATGCAATAATCTTTTCCAGTTTACGTGCACTGCATGAAGAGCAGCGGTGTGCAGCGCCTCGAAACATTGAAAAATATCTGATTACTGCCCGCTCCAAAATAAAGTATTAAATAGAAGTTTGATTTTGTCTCGAAACTTTTTTTTCACATAATCTGGCCCCTTAGCTAATTCATTAAAATAATACATTATAATCAAAACAAACACCCCATACGGCCATTCAGACAACTCTGAAGCAGCTCTCATCTCAGTATATTATTTAGATTACAAGCTACAATGCTCAGACAAACATGTACAATGACAAGCATTGTATCACTATTAAAAAGGTTTCTTATTGCTTTTGGACATAACCTTAAAAACAATATTACAAAAATTTACATTTGTAGATATTTCGATTGTATTGATTTCATTATTATTTTAAAGAAAGCAAAAAAAATTACTTTCAAGGCATCACTTATATTTTTTAATCTATTGGTTAATTCGAAAAACCTTTACGTATTTATTTATGGTAGATGAGGAAACTACTTTTATTATTAATTTATTCTGAGAAACAATTTTGAAAAACTAATTTTACCTATTATAAAGAAAAAAGAACGAATGATAAATATTTATTAGTAAAACATGTACACTCTGTTTATCTATTGATTATCTTTCTTTAATCCATCACAACAGCTAAATACTATTTATTTCAGAGATAAATATCATTTTTTTTGTTGAGGTAGTATAGAATAAATACGAGCACTTTAGCTACATGTGTTTATATTTTGTTTATTACTCTAATTAGATATCACTATAATATATGTCCATATTATATGGGATTCAGTGTATGGGGAAATTCATATTGTCATTAGAGAGAGAGAGAGAGAGAGAGAGACAAAAAATAATTTTTACTAGATACATCCATCAATCACAGCGCGTTCACTTAAAAATTTTTTTCTATTTTTTCATTTTTTTACTGCATCCAATGCAAAGCATGGGTAAAGTATTGTAATCGCTCTCGGGGCAAGCGTGGCTTCAAAGGGTCCTCAGGTAAAGACTACGGAACCCATGGACTCAATTAAAGTCACAAATTGTAGTATTCAATTAGGTTGAATATTAGCACGTGACAGTTTTGCCAAAAATTACATGGGGTCTCGTCGAGAGGCCAAAAAAGTGCGATTTTTTCATTTAGTGCGTGCGGATGGATGGATGTATGTATGGATGTATGTATGGATGGATGTATGTATGGATGGATGTATGTTATCGCTTTTTTGGCCCACGATTTTTTCCACACCGTTGCACCGATTGAAATGAAATTGAAAACCTACCATTAGTTTAACAAAATGAAGCGCTGATTAGTTTTTGGTACATATCGGCCCACAAACATTAGTACTTTATTTCAGTACTTTTTTAGTTTTTTCTAAATATCTTGAAAATGACTTAACCAATTTTGATGAAATTTAATATCCTAATTAAGTACCTTGGGGACCACAAAAAAGGTTAAATAAAGTTTTTAGTAAAATTATATTTTAAAGTACTTTACTCTAGAGTTAGATGGTACTTTTTTAATTTTTTAAATTCTTTAAAATTTATTCATTTGAAAGTTTTAATATAGCTCATTTAGCCTTGCTTAAGTAAGAATGGATAGGCTTCTCTCTGTGAAATGCTAAAAATTTGGAAGGAATTTTTATGAGTAACCATAGCAACTGCGTTGTTTTCTTATCCGTTACCTTTGCTGAAGACAGAGAAATCGATTTTAAACCAAAAATAGCGATTGATTCTCATCTAGTACTTGAGGAATAATCATTCTATATTGGATTTTTGACGTTTCGGTTTTTATTAGTAACCATTGCTGAAGACATAGAGAAATCAACTTTAAACCAAAAATAGCGATTGATTCTCATTTAGTAGTTGAGGAATAATCATTCTATATTGGATTTTTGACGTTTCGGTTTTTATTGGTAACCATTGCTGAAGACAGAGAAATCGATTTTAAACCAAAAATAGCGATTGATTCTCATCTAGTACTTGAGGAATAATCATTCTATATTGGATTTTTGACGTTTCGGTTTTTATTAGTAACCATTGCTGAAGACATAGAGAAATCGATTTTAAACCAAAAATAGCGATTGATTCTCATCTAGTACTTGAGGAATAATCATTCTATATTGGATTTTTGACGTTTCGGTTTTTATTAGTAACCATTGCTGAAGACATAGAGAAATCGATTTTAAACCAAAAATAGCGATTGATTCTCATCTAGTACTTGAGGAATAATCATTCTATATTGGATTTTTGACGTTTCGGTTTTTATTAGTAACCATTGCTGAAGACATGGAGGAATCGACTTAAAATCAAAAATAGCGATTGATTCTCATCTAATACTTGAGAAATATCCATTCTATATTGGATTTTTGACGTTTCGGTTTTTATTAGTAACCATTCCTGAAGACATAGAGAAAACAACTTTAAACCAAAAATAGCGATTGATTCTCATCTAGTACTTGAGGAATAATCATTCTATATTGGATTTTTGACGTTTTGGTTTTTATTGGTAACCATTGCTGAAGAAATAGAGGAATCGACTTAAAATCAAAAATAGCGATTGATTCTCATCTAATACTTGAGGAATAACAATTCTACATTAGGTTTTTGACGTTTCGATTATTATTGGTAACCATTGCTGAGACATGGAGGAATCGACTTAAAATCAAAAATAACGATCGATTCTTATCTAATACTAGAGGAATAACCTTATTGCATTCCATTTTTGATGTTTTGACTATTAATGGAAACCTCTACTGAAAATGTTGAAGAATCGACTTAAAATCAAAAAGACTAAATTCTTTTTTGGTAAACAACTCAAGCTTATTCCTCGACTCTTAAATGAGAATTATTTTTGAATTAATTTCAATATGAACTACAAATTGCAAGTGATATCTGATTAATAATAAAGGAACAAACATATTAATATTTCAAATGAATTTGGATAAAGTTTAGCAACGATCCGTTGCAGTTTATTTCTTTTGCTTATTAGAAATGTCTGGAAGGTGAAGAAAAATTATCTACAATATTTTCACTAACCAAATTTTTACTTTATCCAATGCAAAGCATGGGTAAAGTATTGTAATCGCTCTCGGGGCAAGCGTGGCTTCAAAGGGTCCTCAGGTAAAGACTACGGAACCCATGGACTCAATTAAAGTCACAAATTGTAGTATTCAATTAGGTTGAATTTTAGCACGTGACGGTTTTGCCAAAAATTACATGGGGTCTCGTCGAGAGGCCAAAAAGTGCGATTTTTTCATTTAGTGCGTGCGGATGGATGTATGGATGGATGTATGGATGGATGTGATGTATGTTATCGTTTTTTTGGCCCACGATTTTTTCCACACCGTTGCACCGATTGAAATGAAATTGAAAACCTACCATTAGTTTAACAAAATGAAGCGCTGATTAGTTTTTGGTACATATCGGCCCACAAACATTAGTACTTTATTTCAGTAATTTTTTAGTTTTTTCTAAATATCTTGAAAATGACTTAACCAATTTTGATGAAATTTAATATCCTAATTAAGTACCTTTGGGACCACAAAAAAGGTTAAATAAAGTTTTTAGTAAAATTATATTTTAAAGTACTTTACTCTAGAGTAAGAGAGTACTTTTTTAATTTTTTAAATTCTTTAAAATTTATTCATTTGAAAGTTTTAATATAGCTCATTTAGCCTTGCTTAAGTAAGAATGGATAGGCTTCTCTCTGTGAAATGCTAAAAATTTGGGAGGAATTTTTATGAGTAACCATAGCAACTGCGTTGTTTTCTTATCCGTTACCTTTGCTGAAGACATGAGAAATCGATTTTAAACCAAAAATAGCGATTGATTCTCATCTAGTACTTGAGGAATAATCATTCTATATTGGATTTTTGACGTTTCGGTTTTTATTAGTAACCATTGCTGAAGACATAGAGAAATCGACTTTAAACCAAAAATAGCGATTGATTCTCATCTAGTACTTGAGGAATAATCATTCTATATTGGATTTTTGACGTTTCGGTTTTTATTAGTAACCATTGCTGAAGACATAGAGAAATCGACTTTAAACCAAAAATAGCGATTGATTCTCATCTAGTACTTGAGAATAATCATTCTATATTGGATTTTTGACGTTTCGGTTTTTATTAGTAACCATTACTGAAGACATAGAGAAATCGACTTTAAACCAAAAATAGCGATTGATTCTCATCTAGTACTTGAGGAATAATCATTCTATATTGGATTTTTGACGTTTCGGTTTTTATTAGTAACCATTGCTGAAGACATAGAGAAATCGACTTTAAACCAAAAATAGCGATTGATTCTCATCTAGTACTTAATCTGCATAGAAAATTACCTTAAAAATTGCAGAGATATCCCAAAATTCACAAACAACTCCCTGAATCTTGAAAGAGATTTCATTTTCTCCTAAGTGATCTTATGGACATTTTTTTAGATGTTACTAGAAAATAAGATGTTTCGTATTAACCCATAGTGGATTTGCACTTCGTAGAGTATTAACTTCCATACTAAATACAACAGACATTGAATTTTATAATAAAAACTAGGGATTAAATGTATTTCTTCTGAATTTTGTTATGTTCAATTGCAAATTTTTTAATGCAATAATTATAGTCTAACATTCGGAGAAAATGTGACAACTATAGAAGGCTCAGTGCACTCTGCCTATTTTTTTTTTTTTTTTACTTAGGGAAAGTGGTGTAGGTTTTAGGTGAAACATGATATTAATTAATAAAGTAAAAGGTGTGTAGTTTCACAGTGAATGAAATAAAACTCAAAGAGGTTTATACAAACTCAATATATTTCGGATTATTAGTCCATCATGGAGTTTACAAGTTAAAACTTTTTTATTTCATTCACTGTGAAACTACACACCATTTACTTTATTAATTCTGCCTATTTTGATGATTTGGTAATTATTTATCAGGCCAACTTTTTTTTAGCTAGAAAGCTGAAAATTGGCAAAAAGATCATCATAATTGAACGCAAACACTGGAGGGATGCAATCACTTACCTTGATTTGGCTCTATCTCAGTAGAATGTTACGGCTTGATACAGGCTTTTGTCCCGGATTTCAATTCATTATCTATAACCTTTTAGAAACTTTCAATTTAACGTTTGGGTTTGCATTTTTAATTGAAAAGACTAAAAATTAATAACCTAAATCTTAGTTCTTTGTAATGAGAAAAATACAAATATTTTAACACCATACCAAACTCTCTACGGCATTCCCTTTTAGAGTTATCGTGGTTACCAAAATTTAGACATAAAAGCAAATTCAGGGGAGAAAAAATCATGCTTAAGGAGGTTCTTTCGCGACAATCCACACAAAAAGTTTTAGCCTCGTAACCACTTTATAAATATGAACGGGACTAAAATTTTAGGTTATGTTTTTTAACGTGACTGTAGCACTCACACTACAAAATCTCTATATTGATACACACATACTTGCCGGATCGTTTCCAAGGCATTGTGCTTGTATCCCCTCCACTAAAAATAATAGCCCAAATTTTTTTTTTTTTTTTTTTTTTTTTATCAAAACTACGTGGTAAATAATTTCTATTTTTTTTAAGTTACTCCGAATATATTATTCTAACAAATATTTGTTTTTTATCAAGATGGTGAAAGTCCTTCAATGAAAAAAATAAAATAATGATCATATCCCCAGCCTTTCCCTATCTACCCTATGTAAAAAATGTCATTTTTAATTGCAATTATTTCATGTTTAGTGTAGTAAATTGTCTTCAAATTTTAACAGTATGTGTATTATGCTTTTAATGACTTATATTCCAAGTTTCAAAGACTTCTTGAATTTTTGCATTTGTGAAAGAACTACCTTAAAACCCATTTCAGACATTTCTAGGACAAAACCAAAAAATAAAAATACTCCCGCCGAGTAATTAATGCTAAATATAATATAAGAATATTAATAAGATAACACTACGTTCCCATTTCTATCAATTCAATCAGCTTCAAATCTCATCAGAGAGACTGAGAGAGAGAAGTGAAGTTGATTCTGATTAATCTGATTGTTAAAAAACAAAAAATGCCTGCAACTGGATGAGTGGGCGCTGATGGAGGTGGCAAAGTCTATGTGTCTATGTCAATAGTTAATTAACTCTTCTATGAGCATGTTTAATCCAAAAGTCAAATGTCAAATCCAATTTCATGATTAATTTATTAGAGATCTAATGAAGTGATATTAGTTCTATGTAATTTTCAAATTATTCATAACTTCGACAATTCAATTTGATTTTTATCTCATTGTCCTTTTTGGAATCGCATGCGCTTTATCAGGCTTTTGATGTTATTGCTCTCCCACTTCCACTTGGTAAGCCTCGATATTCTTAGTGTTAAAAATAAGTGATCCAAGTTTATTTCCATGCTACCTTTTGGGAAATCGAAAACACTATTTAAATACTGGGCTAGTGAGATTTCGGAATATTTTTACTATTATAATATAAAGCACCTAAGTTCGTGATTCAGTGGGGTAGATATAAATTTTGGACCACCAAGATAAAATCCAAGATAAAAACAAACGAGACAGGAATTCATCAAAATTAACTAAGAAAACCTAGAAGGAGTTAAGGAATTCCGCTACCTAGGAAGTAAAATAACATGGGATGGGAGGAGCGAAAACGAAATTAAATCAAGAATTGCCCAAGCAAAAAATGGGGTTTAATTCAAAACAAAAACTACTATGCTCCTCCTCAATCAGCTTAACAAACAGGAAGTTGCTATTGAAGACATATGTATGGAGCATAGCCATGTACGGGTGTGAAACCTGGACAATTAGAAAAGCGGAGAGAAAGAGATTGGAGGCTTTCGAAATGTGGTGCTACAGAAGAATGATGAATATCAAATGGATGGATAAAATTACAAATGAAGAAGTTCTTGGAAGAATCGGAGAAAGAAGAACCTTGTGGAAGAGTCTGAAGAAGAGAAGAGGTCAGATGATGGGGCACACACTGAGACATGGGGGACTGCTTAGGGGATATCTTGGAGGGGGAGGTGGGAAAGAAAAGGGGAAGGGGAAGACCCAGATTAGAATATTTCAACCAAATAATTGGGGGATATGGGATGCCAGACATTTAGAGAGGTCAAACAGCTGGCGGGGGACAGAGTCGAGTGGAGACGGATTGTTGCATCAAACCAGTCTTAGGACTGTATACTCAATGATGATGATGAAGATAAAATATCAAATTTTCCCTTCCCCATTACCCCGATTGTAGTTTTAGCCCTTAGGTCTAGAGGATCCGTAGGTTTTCATATTCTTACAAGGGTAAACTAGCTTACTTACTTACTTAAGATGGCCAAATCGCCCTTGTAGAGCTCGAACCTCTCTCGTAATGCCTCTCCTAATCCCTTTATCCTGCGCCGTTCGCTCCCATTCCACACCCACGTCAAGCTCTTGTAGATCTCTGGAGACAATTATCTAGCACATTATCTAGCCATCTTTGTCTTGGTCTGTCTGGGGGTCTCCTTCCAGGCGGGTAGCTCTCGTGGAGGTTCCTTATGTCTCTGGTCTTGCGATAACTAGCTCCCCGTCATAACCTCCGTTTTCATAGAGAGGACCCAAACACTAGCGGGTATTACCGAAACGCATATTTACACTTACGTGTCGTCGGAACTTCTGTAACAACTGCTTATAAGTATAAATTCATGGCTCAGATCCAGAGAAACGTATTGCCAAAAATGAGATTTTTTGTTTTCCACAATATCTATAAACAATTTTGATGGTCTCTTTAGTATCAGAACGACGATCTCCATTTTACAATAAGAGAGTTTTTGCAGTTACGTTTCATATATTTTTTATACAAAAACAGTAACACGCAAACATTGTTTCTGCTCTCCTGAAAAGTAGCCATTATGGAGTTGCTTTCATCTGGTTCTAGGCCATCGAAAGTAAAAAGTTATTAAATAAATAATAAGATTATTGAGGGCTTATTGGGTTTTCGTCAATAATAACAACTCTAATGTTTATATAATTGCAAAGTTTTTGTTTTGCCGAGAGTAGCAGAGTTGTTGATTCACAAAGAGAAACAAAGAGGTTGTCCCCTGCTGATGCAAATAAACATACACACATATATATCGAGATGATATATATGTATATATATTATTAAGCTATTGCATAGCTTTTATCGCGGGCTTTGAGCGCGGCGACCGAATCGAGAAATTTCATAACGAAAATAAACCTAACAATCCTCTCCAAGCGGCCAGCCGAAAGCCAGCGGAGTCGCCCGACTCTTGGCGGAGAGGCGGCTTGAGCGGGGGAGATGTCCCTCCCCGCCGCCGCCCATCACTCCTACACGAGACTCGAGCGACTCGACTGACAGCCGACCGGCGGCGGCGGATTTAAGAGGTGGGGAGGGGCTTTCGAAGGATCTCATTATGGAGGGGATTTTGAAATTAAAGGGGGGGGGGGGGTTTCTTTTACAAAATTGTATAAATTAGAATTGATAGATTGACGAGTGATGCCCTCTAAGGGAATAAAAGAGAAACTGGCTAGATCAGCTCTCGTTGGCAAATGCGAGTCATTCTCGCTCCTCGCCTCGTAGTTGATAGTTGAAGGTTTTTTTATGACTGCACCAGCAGATTGATTTGATTATAGTTGAATTGAGTTGAGGAGGAGAATCGTAAATTGAATATTGAATTGAAGTTTGTTGTTGAAAGTGGAGAAATTGAAAAGTAGTGAATTGATTAAGGATTACTCTTAACCTATTAATTGAATTTGGAGAAGAAACCAAACTTGAATCATACCATATCATATCATCGGACAAAAAACCAAGTGAACCGAATTGCCACAAAGTCGTCTGCATTCGCCACGCCAACACCATTTGTATTATATCTCATTCGTATGTACAAAACCATTATTTCTATCATTAAAACCATTGTTAATATCCATATCAAAAAATCTTTGCCTTTTATTTATTGAAGAAGGAGAAATACACCTTCCTTTATCTTAATTAAAGAAATACAGTCCACACCATTATCCTCAGTTCATTATCATATGATCAGGGAAATTACAAATTTATACAAAAATTATAATTTATTAATTATCTTATTTTTACAATACATTTAAATTATAAAATACAATTAAACTATAATAGTAAATAATATAAAGGAATAATAAATAATTTTCTGGAGACGAACAGTGGACAGCCGGTACATCTTTAAAAGAAAAATATATATTTTAAATTGCATTTTAAAGTAAAAAACGCGGAATATAGAATATTTTTTTTTTATTAAGATTTATTTTAAATTTTTTCAGACGGACATGAGACAACACCGTGGGATTATTATTATTATTTGTATTTCCCATGCATTATGCTATTCAAATAAATAGGATTAAACACAAATAATTATTAAGCTATTGCATATTAAGCTAGTGCATAGCTTTTATCGCGGGCTTTGAGCGCGGCGACCGAATCAAGAAATTCTGTAACGAAAATAAACCTAACACCCCCCACTTTGACGGGCAAAGCGGTGCGGCGTTGAAAGCCGTGCATCGTCTAACGTCGTTTCAGTTCGGCAGACTTCGGCACGGTGTTTGTGTGCGTGCGGCTAGACGTATGCGTGTAGACTGTACGAAGCTCGCACGGATCGAGACGAGCTGTTCCGAAATCGGACGAATACGTAAGCAGCTGTTTGTGAAAAAATATTGCATAAATATTATAATTGCATAAGTTGATAAAAAATGCTATGCAATAGCTTTACCGCGGAAGTCCCCGAGTGTCACACATCTATTTTTTTTTATTTATTTGAGACTATAGTTTCGAAGACTTTGGTCTTCATCATCAGTCTTTTTTTAATTATAAATGTTTTTCATGGAGTCAATATCGTATGGATATTGAACACCAAATATTCAATATCCATACGATATTGATTCCATGAAAAACATTTATAATTAAAAAGACTGATGATGAAAGACCAAGTCTTCGAAACTATAGTCTCAAACAATTAAATAATATATATACAGATATATCATCTCGATATATATGTGTGTATGTTTATTTACATCAAGCAGAGGACACCCTCTTTGTTTCTCTTTGTTTAATGTTTATCTCCAAGTTTTCGTTCTTTTATTATATTATTTTCAAGACTATAAACTACGACCAGAGATTTACAGCTTTTCTATTAAATCCTATTAACTTAAAAACATAAAACAATCAAACATTTGCTAATTTTAAAAATTAGAAAAATGTGAACAATTTTCACTAAATCTACCCACTTAAACTTCTGAATTTTATTAATAAGTTTTTATTAATAAGCAGCTTGTTGCTAAGTTTCAGTTTTTTATCTTAAACCATTCACAGGAAAAAAACATATTAGTGAAATTTGATTAGAGTGTACTGATTTATGGAAAAAGTTTTTTTTTGTTTCGTATTTTCGAAAAATCTCAAAACGGCTAAAACTATTTTGATAAAAAAAAAAATTAAGTTAATTCATATCGTTTCACTCTACATTAAAACTTTGTATAGTCTTGTATGTCTTTGTATGTAGGTACATCGAAAAATTTATAATTTAAGAGATACACCTATAATTATTTTGGCAAAATTTCTGTTAGTGTGAGTTAGTAAATTTGTGTACGGTCTACCTTAAAAACCAATAATGTTATCAAAATAAAATTTTATATATTTAGAATTTTGAGATTAAGAGCTGATTACATTTTGATTTAAATAGGACCAAAAATTATCGGGCGATAAAATTTGAGCCCTTTGTCCGATTTAGATAACTAAATTTTTCACAGATAGTCTTTAAAGCCTTAGAGAGGAAAGCAAGTGTATGGAAGAGTCATGAGATGACCAAATCACATATTTTTCTTTAATTTAATTCTAAAATTGAAGTGTTTGTTTTTCATTTCTTGAACAAAGGTATTCCTATTCGTTGATTAAAACTGAAATTTGAATAGATTGAATGCATCTATAAATTACAATAAAATATAGGGCTTTAGTTCTCTTCATCCTGGGGGCACATTATATCTTGATTAACAAAGAAAAGGTCATCAATATCTAAGGCTATTGTGTCCGATTGTGCGATAAAGTGCATAACGTTGTACCTATTAAATCACTTATTATTTGCCAGTTTCCAACAGCAAATTGTCTAATTGATGGTGAATATACTGGGGGAGGCAAAAGTTAGCAATTTAAATGTTCCAAGTTGCTTTAGGAGAAAGAACGTTCAACTTTAAGGAGTAGTTAACGAATTGATGAATATTAAATAGAATTTGCGTTTCATTTGTCAGATGCCACAAGGGTAGCTATTTGATCCAATCCAATGGATGAATTCAGGGAGAAATTAAAAATGGAACAGGTTATTATTATGAGTAGAGAACTGGGAATATTCTACGAAGTCAAAAGTTAGCAATTTAAATGTATCGAATTGCTTTAAAGATACAAGACTCTTCTTTAGTAACATGGTAGTTTTTGCTCGTACCTTTACCTCCTTACTATAAAATTATCTAAAAAATACAACTGTTTGTCTTCAAATTTTAAATGCTCTCTCACTCGAAAAGAAAATAATTATTTCTGAGTTAAATTATATATCATTTGGTAGGCTAGGTAGCCAAAAACTTTTAAGGAGTTAGGTGTTGGTTCTAGGGGAAATATTTTAATATAATAATAAAACTTAATCAAGAAGACTGTTGTCTATGATTCCTGACGATAAGCTAACCCCGAAATATATCGAATTCAAAACTCAATTTTGTTTTATTTCTTTTTTGTGAAACCTACCTCGCATCTTGCTCAAATTTTATTATTATAGGTAGTAGCCAAAGCCTGCATCGTGACCATAGAATTTATTTATTTTAAAATTTGTAATTTTTTCCAGCTTTCTTTTAAAAAGTCTATGAGTATGGAAATAATTTTTACTTATTATTTTTATTTTGATCTCAATTTTTTTTTTTACTTGTCCCAAAATGTTTATTATCAAACATGTTTGATTTAATAGTGAGCCTAATGCGTATGCATTCAAATCCCTCTCTCTAGCAGGAAAATGCCTACCTTACAGGCGCTCTTAAATTTCATAAATTAATTTATTATTTTGATAAAAGTAAAAATCTTACTTACTACTTTTTTTTACTTTCACTTACTCAAAGTAAGAATTAGACTTCACACAACTACCAACTTTGATCCAAGATCAAATCCCAAAAAAATTTTATTCCTGACAAAATAAAACGATTCTTATTAAGCAAACGAAAGAAAAAAATCGATCATAGTGAAGATTTTTCTTAGATTATTACTATAATACAATATAATATGTGTATGTGTAGGTATATAGAAAATTAGTAGTATTAACAGCTATCGCTCACGAACGACTATTTGAATTTCCAAAACATATAACTTATATAGGAAGATATATATTATATTAAATTAGAGATTAAGGAAAAAAAATTATTAAAGGAAAAATGATCGATTCCTCAGTTGGTTAGCCTTACTCTATAGACTCTTTAGTATAGACCAGGGGTGTACAACCTTTTGTCTTACACGGGCCACATTTGAAGGAAAAAATTGTCCCGGACCGCAGATAAAATATAGTAAGTCTATCTATTTTGTTGATCAAAAAAGATAATTGATAATATTAACTTCAAGAAATAGCTAAATATTTATGTATTCGCATATTTTTTACAATATACAGGGTGATTCGCGGTCGATGGGACGTTAGACGCTTATGGAAAACGGAACGCAGGATTTTTCTGAAAATTTACCTTACATATTCTTACCTGATCTATCGATCTAAAATATTTTCAGCGTTGCGACGTTTCGGCTTCCATCGAAAAGTCGTATCAACTTTATTTTTTTAAATGGAACACCCCGTATATTAACACGTTTTTAGAACCGCCCTTTTATTAAAATACTTTTTTGTTAATATTGTTCTATACCTATCTCTATTGGTTTTCGAGATAATAAATAATTTGTGTTAAATATTGTCCAAAACATAGTTCTAATTAAACTTAAATAAATTAGTGATCTCAATTCCTGAAAAGTTGATATTTTAGTGGTAGCTTAGACACACCCGAAGTATTTAATTTACGCTGGAAAATCGACTTTATATTATGCAGGGCGTGATAAGATTACTATTATTTCCGTTATTCATAAAAGGGCTCAAAATTTTGTTTTTTTCAAATGAAATCCCCCATATATTACTCAATAAATTGAAAGACGAAGAAAAATGATTTAAGACGATATATCATGTGGCTATACCTAAAACATCAAGTTTTCTTAATAAAGCCGCTTTTCGTGAAAAAATTACATTTTAATGAATTTAACTTATAACTATCCATGGAAATATCAAGTTTATGACAGTTTGTTGACTATTTATAAGAAACTTATAAAGAGTTTATTATTGACTGTGTTCAAAAATATCTCACAAAATGAGAGCAAATATTGATTATTCACACGAAGTTCTTATAGTACAAAATAAATAATTTCATATGAACTACGTTTGAATAATCACTATTTGCGGTCATTTTGGGAGATTTTTTTGTACACAGTCAATAAACTCTTTATAAGTTTCTTATAAATAGTCAACAAACTGGTATAAGGTTGATGTTTACATGGTTAGTTAAAATTAAATTCATTAAAATGTAATTTTTCACAAAAAGCGGCTTTATTAAGAAAACTTGATGTTTCATTTTTTAGGTATAGGGACATGATATATCGTCTTAAAGCATTTTTTCTTCGTCTTTCAATTTTTTGAGTAATATACAGGGGGTCTCATTCGATAAAACGAACTTTTGACTCCTTTTATGAATAACGGAAATAAAAGTAATCTTAGCACGCCCCGTATAATATGGAGTCGATTTTTCGGCGTAAATTAAATACTTCGAGTGTGTCTAACCTACCACCAAAATATCAATTTTTCATGAATTGAGAGCACTAATTTATTTAAGTTTAATTAGGGCCATGTTTTGGACCATATTTAACACAAATTATTTTTTATCTCGAAAACCGATAGAGATAGGTATAGGACAATATTAACAAAAAAGTATTTTAATAAAAGAGCGGTTCTAAAAACGTGTTAATATACAGGGTGTTTTATTAAAAAAAAATCAAGTTGCTACGGATTTTCGATAGAAACCGAAACGTCGCAATGCTGAAAATATTTTAGATCAAAAGAACAGGTAAGAAAATGTAAGGTGCTAAATTTTCAGAAAAATCCCGGGTACCTTTTTCCATAAACGTCTAACGTGCCATCGACCGTGAATCACTCTGTATATTTTTATAATATTTCTTAAATAATAATCATAATTTTAAATAGGTATTTTCGTGAGAATAGAGGTTTTTAGAAAATCATATTCAAGATTTAGGTTTAAATAAAAAGTTGTTAAATATTATCTGTATCAAGCACAGAACCTTCGCTATGCGAGCCCCAACTGCATTTGACCACTTTATTTTGAGATTTTCTCGCGGCGTAATGAAAAAAGCCATAAACAAACAAACAGGTGTTTCAGGAAATAAATTATGAATACTTAATTATACTTTTGTAAATTTATTGCTAAGGGGACTCCACTCTCTGTTAGAGACACGTCAACCGCCCCCTCCCGCCATCTGCAAGATTTGCGGACAAAGTACAAATTCTTAAAAAATAAAAAATTATATTGAATATATTTCTTTATTTGTATATTTACTCAGTGTCTCAATATTTAACTCAAAAGAAAATGATTATTTATTTAGTCTATTTAAATTCAAATTCTTTAATTTTACTCCACGAATTGGCTTTTCTAGAATATGCGAAATTACTACATTTTTCTATAATTGGTTAAAACTTGTTGAAACTTGTCTTGTTCATCCTTCCAGTTTCTTTATAATCATTAGACAATAAATATCTAACTCGTTACATGATTCTTCTATAACTGGTATATGACTATTTCAAAAAATAAATTCCCAATTCCTTCTTTGATCATATTTCTAATTAAAGAATTGATTTCGACCATAACAATTTTTAAAATTAAAAGTTATATAAAATGCAAATACTTTCTATAAATAAAGTAAAAATGATTTAAAAAAAAATCACCAGGTCGCAAAATTTTCTTTTTCTTATTTTTTTTGCTTATTCATTTTTAGAAATTTTTGTAACTTGTAGAAACTTTTTTAGCCATATTTTTTGTCTGTCTGGATTAAAATTAGCAGGATAACTCAAAAATGCTAAGTCTCTAGCATCCGAAATTTTTTTATATTTGGTGATACATTAAAGATCGTATAAAAAGTAAAATGTAGTTTTATATCTATCGAACAAACAAATAAATAATAAAATAAATACATAATACTAAAATACAAATCTAAAAATTAGTGAAATTTCCCTACTTTAATAAAAGTCGAAAGTTAACTAATGAATATTGATATTATACCTGTGTAGTAAAAATAAATTGAAATGATAGATATAATTCAATAAGTTGTTGAAGGCTCTTAGCTACAAAACATGTGCATTCGGATAATAACTACTGTGTATACCTGTAACTGTCTTATATTTTGTAAAGTACAAATTATTCCAAGGGTTGAATATATTATAATGGAGTGGCTTAAAAATAAATAAACATCTGATTGGAAATATATAAAAATTAGATAAATGAGGGAAATCGGAATTTATTGAACGATATTAAATTAAAAATTGGTAATAAAGAAAGAACAAACGAAACCGGAATGCATCAAAATTAATCAAGAAAACCTAGAAGGAGTTAAGGAATTCTGCTATCTAGTAAGTAAAATCAGATGGGATGGGATGAGCGAAAAAGAAATTAAATCAAGAATTGTACAAACAAAAATGGTGTTTAACTCAAAACAAAAACTTCTATGCTCTCCTCAATCAGCTTAGAAAAAGGGAATATCCTATTGAAGACATATGTATGGAGCTTAGCCATGTACGGGTGTGAATCCTAGACAATTGGAAAAGCGGAGAGAAAGGGATTAGAGGCTTGGTGCTACAGAAGAATGATGAATATCAAATGGATGGATAGAATTACAAATGAAGAAGTTCTTGGAAGAATCGGAGAGAGAAGAACCTTGTGGAAGACTCTGAGGTAGAGAAGAGGTCAGATGATGGGGGACATACTGAGACACGGTGGATTGCTTAGGGATATCTTGGAGGGGGGGGAAAGAAAAGGGGAAGGCCCAGATCAAAATATTTCGGCCAAATATTTGGAGATATAGGATGCGAGACATTTAGACAGGTCAAACAGCTGGCAGAGGACAGAGACGGGTGGTTGCGTCAAACCAGTCTTAGGACTGTGTACTCAATGATGATGATGATAAATAATTAATAAGGAGGTATAAGTTTTTAATAATCAGCACTTCAAATTTTCAACTTTTTGGCTTAATTGTTCCATGGAATAAAGAATACCAGATTACAAAAATTTACCGAAAGTGTACTGAGTCCTGAAAAAGTTTTCACATTTTCCTCCAATTTTAAATACATATTCTCGAAAATCATCCATGAAAGAGTGAAAATATTTTTTGAACTATGAAATTATATTTTGAAATGATTCTTTGAATTTACTTTCTTGCATGGGTGTGGCACATACTAACTAATCCTCTCCTTTTTTCTTTTGGAACTCTTATTACTACTATGATTAATATTATTATATAGCTTATATTTACAAGATACATGAGCTCAATATAAATTTTATATGTTCCAACAATTCCACTACACAAATTTAATTACCTATACAATCATCTCTATTAAACAAACTCTCTTTGTACAAATGTTGACACAACAAAATATAATATATATATATATATAGGTTGATGTTATGTCGTTAGAGCGAGCGGCGGGGGTAGCGTAAAGGAAAAGAACATTTACCTTTTAATGAATATAAGGGAGGAAAAATGATGTTTGTTGAATAGAATTACTTGCTTCTATAAATATTCCCAGTTTATATTTACATGAAAGAAGATTTGTTCACCGAATTAATTAAATTTAGTAAACATTAAAAATGATTTATTAATTTTTTTTAATAAAATAAATTAATAATAATAATAGTTATTATTTTAATTTACACAGCAATCAAAATGTACTTTACTCAATATCGAACAGTAATCGTGCTTCATTTTATTGAATAAAAGATGAACTTACTATATGGTAAATCAGCTATTCTTCTTCTTAAAGTACCATACTCTATTCCGAATGTCACCGATTACTGTGAAGAGTATCCTCTTCACTGTAATTTTCCCGTGAAAATTTTCACAGGGTGGTGTCCCATTGCCCTCCCCTGAAGGGATCAAATTATAGCCGGTCAAATATTTACAGCGAGTTGGGCTTTGAACCCGCGCTAGCTTGATTAGAAGGCATGCTCTATGACCACTCGGCCAACCTGACTCTCAACTGACTCGTAATTACTATCTCTTAATATGACTTCACAAGCATTTGAATACGACTCTCGAAACCTTTGTGCCTTGTGTATTCTGATGAGATTATCTGATTAAAAATATCTAATCTAATCAAATTAAAATAAGACTACTACTAGCTTTCACAAATAAAAGGAATATTGTTTATCATCAAGACTCAATATATGGCTGATTCTCAAAAAAAAAAAATCGAAATTGATGTCTTTGCTGATTCCTGTGAAATGGGATCCTAAGTTTTCGTAACAAATAATTTTTTATCAAGCTACATCCCTAGGCGTACCAAATTATAAAACAGATTTATATTTTTTATCATTAATAAAAAATATATGTTCAATAAATATCCTAAAAATCATTCCCTCACTCTGTCCCAACCTCCAAATTCACATAGATTCAAAGATCTAATTCGAAAAGCTTCTTATAACTGTCTGCTATTTTATTATTTATTCATATATAATAGTACTGGCTGTACATTTTTCGATTTTTTTTGAGTATCAGCCATATATTTCGGCCGACGTTTGCCAATCAATCTAAACTCCTGAAAATGTACTCGTCGCCCGAAATATAATTATATTGACTCATTTTCATAAATAATATTTATTTTATTTACCAAACCTACATAGTAGTCTTATTTTAATTTTAATAAATTTGTTTCGCCTCGAACCAACACCATATATATGCCCCATGTACAAAAATGTCTAATCTATGTGGTTTCTGTGATATATCCGTTCATATTACACCCAAAAGAGGGCAGCTCTGGCAGCCTGATAAAAGATTGTTATTGACAGTCTCAGTATTAAATGTAACCGGAACACAGAAACTTGTATAAAATTATCTCAATAAAAACATCTATATAAATATTAAATAGAATCAAATCTCACATTTTCATATCTGGTCCGGTGTTTCTTTAATTGGTGTGCAGGAAATCTATGATGGAACACGTATGGATGTATTTTATATCTTATTTATTTATGGTGGATCCATTGAAGCTTTTCTATCTCATTAGTTTAATATGAATTCACTTTTGACAGATATTTCATTGAATTTCATGAAAGATATTTATACTAGACTGAAGTAGAAAACGATGGCATTCCTAAACTTTTCAAATTTTCTATGATCAAAGAAAAAAATAAGAATTATTTTTTCCCACATACCTAATTCGATTTCGTTCTTATTGTTTTTTCGAAATTATTACTTTACCACACAGGTTATGGTCAAGTATTGTAATCGTGCATGAAAAAAGTGTTTTCTTTCCTTCTTTTTTCAAAATATCTCAAAAAACGGTCTGAAACTAATTTGATTAAAAAAATTGAGCGAAACCATGGTATTTTAGTCTACAAAAAAGTCCTAATAAGTGAACATCGAAAAAATTATATTTTTCGAGATAATAATTGTTTTGTCAAAATGTCTGTTAGTCTGTCTGGTTGTTAGTTAGTTAGTTAGTTAGTCTGTGCGTCACCAAATTTTTGTGGACGAGCTAGCTCAAAAAATAATTTTTAAGAAAAAAATAAAATCGATTTCAAAAAATTAAATGTAACAAATAAAATACACTAAAGGTATAAAATAATTATTATCTTATTTAGTTACAACTAAACGACGAAATATTAACATGAAATTACTTTTTGAAGTCGGTGCAAAACATATACCTTTTATGAATCGCATCTCGACGAATCTTACTTAGCACGCTTGGCGGGTACGCTCGCTTATAGGTATAGTTTGTTTGGCACCGACTTCAAAAAGTAATTTCATGTTAATATTTCGTTGTTTAGTTGTAACTAAATAAGATAATAATTATTTTATACCTTTTAGTGTATTTTATTTTTTGAAGTCGGTTTTTTTTTAATTTTTTTCTTTTTTTCTTTTTAGTGATGTTATTAATAGTGATCATCAGAACTTGACCAAATTAATATGGCACCATCCCTAAGATACCCCTTTCCAATAAAAAAAGAATCAACGAAATCGGTTCATAAACAAAGAAGTTAGGCCTGAACAAACCTAACAAAAAAGGTCTAATACCAATAAAAAAACGGGACCAATCGGAAGCTAGACTGAACCCATGCAAAAAAAATTTTCAAAAATCGGTTCACAATTGGCGGAGATATGAGGTAACATAGACACAAAAAACAAAAAAATTCAGTCGAATAGAGAACCTCCTCCTTCTTTAAAGTCGGTTAAAAACTACTGTGAATATCAAGACCAAATTTCACACGTAGTTTTGGTCTATTGAGATTAAGAGCTGATTAGATTTTGGTGCATATCGACCCAAAATTAAGGGGGATGGAGGGGGGTTAAAAATTAAAAATCTAGGCCATTTGAGCAAACTCAACCAAATTTTGTATACACAATCAGTGGGACCCCAGAAATCTAAAAATGCAAAAACTAACCGCCCAAAATGGGGTGAGGGGTGGGGGTGGGGTGTAGGGTCAAAAAATGAAAATCTTGGCCATTTACCAAACTCAACGAAATTTCGTATATATAATCATTGGGACCACAAAAGTCTAAAAATTCAAAAATTAACAGCCAAAATTGGGAGGGGGGGGTGGTGTAGGGTCGAAAAAAGAAAATCTAGTCTCTTGTACCAAACTCAACCAAATTTTGTATACATAATCAGTGGACCCCCAGAAATCTAAAAATGCAAAAATTAACCCCCCCCCCTACCCTACATGATTATAAATAATTTTATTAAATATTAAATATAAGGAGAGGGGCCAGGTTGTGTGCTAAAGTCAAGTGGATGGCCACATCAGAACACGTCAGCTTATTTTTTTTCTTTCTTTTAAAAAAATTTTATTTTCCTTTGGATTGTTTTGATAAATTTTTTATTTGTACAATTTGTTGTAGCCAGTGTCGCTAGATGGCAGTACTTTAGCTCTATTAGAAGAATTAAAACTTAAGTTAATTAGCAAATTAATTAAAAGCATTTGAAATTAAATAAAATTAAATAAATTGAAAATCTGATAAGATTATGTTCAAAAAAAACACATTAACCCTATCATAAAAAATAGTTGATAAACAAATGTTAAATAAAGGAAAAAGAATGATTGTAAAGCGAAAATGTTAATATTTTATTATAAATAATATAATAATATAAAATTTGTACTTTTAAATGAATAAATGACTTTTGTTATAAATATACAATTCTTTTTAATTCATCATAAGTGACCAAAAGGAAAGTAAGAGTGCCTTTGACAATATCATAGGTAAATCAGGCTGGTTCCAGATCAGTCACTCTTCTTTCCCTGACAATTTCATGTGGACCCAATCAAATGCTTAGACCGCCTTGAAGAATATTCTCGGCAACCCACTCTGATCTAAAATCGGAGGGTCTGACCATTTGAGACAGACTACCACAAATTTTTAAAATTTTAAATTATATGGACATTATTTAATATTTGAGTTGTTATTGTCCATCTTTGAAAATAATTACGCTGGATATTGGGAACTTGGACTTGAGAAAATAAATAAAAGCTAAATTTCCAAAAGTTACAACATGTTTCGTCGTATATTTTTCGACTTCTTCAGGCAATTTTTAGGATCAGCTTTCTTTTTGATAGATATATACAGACCATTAGACTAGATTTTGCAATATCATAATTGACAAGGCTTATACAAACTTAATACAAGATATTAAACAAAATTGATCATTCAAAGTGTATCTGTTATCAAAAATTGTGTTTGAGATTTTTTATTTATTTTGTTTAATATTTTGTATTATGTTTGTTTAAGCCTTGTCAATTATGTTATTGCAAAATCTAGTCTAATGGTCTGAATATATCAATCAACGAAAAAGCTTGCCCGAAGAAATCGAAAAATATACGACGAAACGTGTTGCAACTTTTGGAAATTTAGTTTTTAATTATTTTCTTAAGTCCAAGTTCCCAATATCCAGCCTAATTATTAGATATATTTGTTGGTGGTACTTAAATTTTTGAATTCAATTTTTGGTGGTATTACATATAGGTACCCTACTTGTATTTATATAAAACTCATGAGAACGACTGTTATATTGTTATATCGAATGTTAAAAATAGTACTAGCCTCCAGATGAACTGATTTCAACACCATAATAGAGTACTAAAGTATAATAGTAATTTAATAATAACTAAATAGCGAAAATGTTAATTCGATTTTTCGTCAAGTGCACTTTACTTGTATCTCTTTTTTACTGTCATTTATTTAATATATCTTCTTTAGGATCATGGGCGTAGTTAGGGGAGAGGTAAAGGGGCAGTGCCCCCTACATTAAATTATTTCGTTAGTTCCAAAATTTGTCAATTCTACTAAAATGTTAGTTGATCTCTAATCGGAAACCTTATGGTTGCTATCAGCTGGTCGAATGCTCCCCCCCCTCCATTCTCCCTTTAGAAAAACTCCCTAACTACTCATAGGATATATAAAATTCTATTTTGACACTTTTCGATTTTTTTATTTTTCTTTCAATTTCAACTTATCAATCAATTAGTGAGACACTTTTTTCTTTCTGAAAATTTCCAAATGGATCAAATTATTATTATTATTATTTGCTTTTCTTCCGTTGTGGTATATTTAAATATGTATGTCTTTTTATCTCTTTCATTTCTTGGGACGATAAAGGGCAGATATGATTTTTTAAGTCGCCCCTCTTTGTTTCCCTTAACCACTTTTGGGCGAATGTGAGCCTCTTCGTCTGCTCTTCATGGCCCTTCTTTCATTCGCCTCCCCTGAAAGCGATTTAGCCGACGACAAACGACAGACTTGGCCCCATTTTAGCTCCTTGACGCCTTTTCTTCGTTATATTTCTACATAGATAGATAGAGAGGAGTATCGCCCATCCTTGGCTGCTTGCTCGCGCCTTCCGGCTTGCTCTTCTCCTTGGTACTTCCCCGGGGAGGATACGGCTCAGGTGATCTTAATGGTCCCTCGGGTGCAAGTTATAACCCAACGAACCAACCAAGAAGACCTCCACCTCCAACTCGCCGGGATTAATCTGCTTGGATTACATTCCTCTTTTCCTTCCGTCGCGTCGTCGCCTTCATATATCTTACAAATATTAATCCTGTGTGGGTGAAATTAGAAAATGTCTTCATCTCAAATATTATAATCAAGGGAATTTTTCGAGTTTCAAGAATATCCTCCAAAGGGAGCGATTTGAAAACATCTTAAACCAACATTCTATATAATAAGTGCAGAGGCGTAGCTAAAAATGGCCCCAAGGGTAAAAAAATAAAATAAACAAATAAAGACGAAAGTAGGCATTTTAATTTTTATCCAAATTACAAGATTATAAAATATTTAACAATTACAATTATTAGTTTTTATTTACTTTCACTAATAAAATATTCTTGATTGTTCGAATTCTTCAAGTAGAATTTTTAACCGACTTTGAAAAAAAGAGGAGGTTATCAATTCAACGGAATGTCTGTTTCCCTATTCGTCTTTTCAATCTTCCATATCTAAACAGGAAAGAAAAATCTCAATTTTTAAAAAATGTACAATATTATAATTAATACATGTTTCGGGCCTAGTCGAACCCATCTACAGTTAACACACAACTTTTTCCTTTACATAATTTTTATATCACACTTTGTACAAATATATCAAAACTTTGAAAAGATTTTTCTTTACTGTTTGGATAATGTAAAATTGAAAAAAGAATAGGAATAAATTAAATGTTTATTTGACTAAATTTTATTGAGATCATTAGGATCGTAGTCTGGAGTTATTTTTGGAATGGGGGAGATTTTAGACCTCCCTTTATATAAAAATAAAGTTCAAAAAGTCCTAAATGAAGTGGCTTGAGATTTGAATTTGAAAGTTGAAATGAACCTTATTATGTATTAGGGACCAATTCAGTCCAATGGACTCCACCAAATAATCTACCTGGCACTAGATTGAAATGTAAATCGATGAAAATCTAAAATATAAAATTTTTTAAAATATCATTTAATTATTAAAGTTGTTATAGGGAAATAAGGACTATATCTTTTATGCAGATAATTTATATTTTATTGCCAACGTTTCGTCAACTTTGTTGACTTCTTCAGGACTTAAATAGTTAACTTCTCTGCATATTTGTCATTTTTATAATTATACTTTCTTAGTAAACATATCAAGGCAAGTCAACATTAATCTGATTGATGTTGACTTGCCTTGATATGTTTACTATATGGCCATCATAGACCATCCAAACCGGCCACAATATGGCTGTAACAATCTTACATTTACATTCAAATTCTGGACAGATTTTATGGTAACTTTCCAGCCGCCCAAACAGAAAATATGCTCTTTTTCTGGTCAATTTCTGTTCAATTTTTCTACCAGGGAAATAATCAAAATGATATCATTTTTTTGTAGTTTTGTCATAAGGGGATGGTATATTCACTTGATACTACGAAATCTCACTAAGTTACCACCACAAGCATGATCAAATTTATGTTAATTAATAGTTAATTATTTTTTTATCATTTATTCATTTTATTTAGAAATTAATTAAATCTTTTGAATTCTTGAAAATAAAATTTCCAAATAGAATATTAATGATCTCATTAAATGTAAATTGATACAAAAGAAGAACATTTCTCCATTCTCTTTCCTTCCATGCCTACTTTAAATGAACGTTTTAACTTTACCAAACTTACATTAATAATACATTATTTGGAGTAAAATATAACATTTGTAAACTCATTTCATTATTTATTTACAGAAGACAAGTAGAATAAAAAATAAATAAAAAATAAAATACTTCACTGTTGATTCAAGATTATTTCGAAATTCATTATCTGTATTAAAAATAAAATCACTAGAAACGTTCGATAGGTAGTAAGGTTAAGCTAGCTATTTTTATTTTTATTCACGCTTAAAAATATCTCAAAACAAAAAGAAAAATAATTTCCAAGCATGCTTTTTCTCTATTGCTCTATTCTTTTGCCTCCATGAATTATCATACTATACATGGAAAGTTCTTAAAAAATAAGTCTTCTACTAAAATGTTGTATATACATAAAGAGTTATTTATTAACAGGTCTGTTACTCTTAGGAAGGAGGATTTGATGCCAAAAAACATAGTTTACTAATATATTTTGTATTTTTGTTTTGTTTCAGGTAAGTGAATGGATATATCAACTATATAAAGACTTCTCTACTTGGTAAATTTTTAAATTTTATATTATTTATGTGATAGTTTTCATACTAGATAAATATTATTTTTATCTGAAATACATGTATTTATATATCTACCTACTATTTATAGTATAGCATTATAGGTATGATTAATAGAGAAACCAGATGCTCTTTAATCAGGCTCACTTTGCAAATATTATACTGATTTTCCCTAGTGTGGAATATATCTCATTCATGAATATTTCTCCCACAGGTGAAAATTGAGTAGAGTACTTTCAGAAACTTTAGATATTTTTTCCCAAAATACCATTTGAGTACTTTTTATTTCACGTTAAATTTAAAAGTCCCAAAAATCAAAATTTTTAGAGTTATATTTTATCAACCACGTTTGTTATTATATTACTGCCATTGATGCTTAATTGATATTTAGTGTACAATTGAGTGTTTAGAAAATACTTCTCTTTTTTTGCTCTTTGAATCATGAAAGAATCAATAAATTTTATAGGCTTGTAGCATGGCCGTAGCCAACGGGTGGTGGTGGTGGTGGTAGGGGGTTAGGGTGTTAAACCCCTCCCCTTAATGTTGAGGTAAACATCGAAATTTTACAGGATATAAATAAAACGTTCAATAAAATTTATTAAAATTATCCCTCTAATAAAAAAGCAATCTGGACATTTGGGATGTCATGTCTCCTACTTTCAAAAATTAATTAATTCCCCCCCCCCCCCAACATAAAATTTTATTCTTTATACGTCCTTGGGTTGTAGTAAAAGTGTATAGCTTTTTCTATTTGTCGTCGAGTTCACCTCTCTCTTACTACCAAAAATTTGACTGGCGAAAATTGACACTTGCTATCCTAAAACATGTTAAAAGAACATGTTTATTTATATTTATATCAATAATAATGAATTCGTTGTTGTTGCCATATGGCAACTTATTAACAATTAGTTAATAATTATCTTCTTCATTTTGATTAGTCAGAATTTTTTCATTATCTTCTTCTTTTTCACTTATCAGAATTTCTTGGTTATTTTTCTCTTGTTCCAAAATCTTCATCACCTTCTTTACCTTCATTTGTCAGAATTTCTTCATTATCTACTTCATTTTGATTTGTAAGAATTTATTCATTATCTTCTTCACTGACGCCCTGGAAAATACAGGTCCCCGACCTACATATAAGGAAGAATAATAAAACTTGAGTAAGATACGAGGTAGGTTTCACAAAAAAGAATTTTTATTATTATATTAAAATGTTTCATCTAGAACCAACACCGAACTCCTTAAAAGTTATAAGGAAGAAGACTATGAAGAAGATCTTCTTCAATTTCACTTGTTCCAAAATGTTCATCACCATCTTCACCTTCATTTGTCAGAGTTTCTTCATCACCCTCTTCATGATCATTTGTCAGAATTTCTTCATCACCTTCTTCGCCTTTATTTTTCAGAATTTCTTCATTATCTTCTTTACTTTCATTTACTAAAACACATATAATTTTGCTAATCATACATAAGTACACAAGGTTGAAAAAACATCTCTAAAAATTCACTTTATCAAGTCTTCTAAACCTAATACGAACAGTTTGACTTTTATTTTAGTAATTAAATGACACTTTTTAACAAAAGAGAAATTTCCGCTGAAACCAACAAAATTGCATATTTTTAATTCTATTAAGAGACTTTACACTCTCTTGGGAACGAGTGCAGATCGAGGATTGGAAACGTTGTATATTCTGATAGGTTTATATCATTAAAATGTGGTTTCAGCCTTCTTGATAAACAAATCATCCACTTTAAAGTTATTTTGCAAGTTTTTACAACGTGGACCCCAGAGCCTGAAAATTGTTCCAAAAGCTTGTCTGATACGATAACTTAAAGGGATAATAATTTATAAACCAATTTATATATTAGCTCCGCGTATCACAGCTCAAATGGACTTTCTCTTTTCATTTAGTGTTTTTATGATTTTAGTCTTTTAATGGAAAAATATTTTTAATTTTTTTTATATAGGTTAAACAAAATAGTCAAGGTATGTATTTAATTAGTCAGAATATTTTATTTCCATTACTAAACAAATAAAATCGGGGATTTTATTAGTAGGTAGTTGTGAAAATTTTGTTTTCTTTATAACGAAATCAAAACATTTAGTTTTCGTAATTTTGCTGAAAATTTAAGCTTTTGTGTATTTTAATAAATGCATTTCCATTTGAAGAAACATAAAGAAAAAGGGCGGAGAGGGGAGGGGAGGGGGTATAGTCATAAGGGTGAGAGTGTAAGGTGGCTGACTCGGAAGGGATGATGATAGAGAAAAAGGTAAAGTTACCATTAAACCTTAATGTCCTACTTGCTTTTTGATCGTGGGGCTGCTTTCTTTTCCTCCTCCTCTTCCTACTACTACTACTGCTATTCTTTTTCTACTCATTCTCTTTCTACTAATGGCCAGAGGAGATAGAAAAAAGAAAAAGAGCAAGAGCTTAGGCAAATAAATAAGTAAAAACTTCGGGGCAAATGAAGGCAGGGGAGGAAATTGAGAAAAAAAATCTGTTTCTTTTTTAGAGGGAAAAGTTTTTTGACGAAGTAAAAGAGAAATTTTTAATTTATTAAGAAAATATAAACATTGACAGAAGGATTTAATTTATCATTTATATTTATCTCAAACTAATTTGTTGAGATATCTTACAAACTTTCCAGTAAGCTCTGTTTGTGTGTCTGAAATCGGAATTCAACAATCTTATATTATTAAATGAGCAATTCTTGTATATATACCATTTATATATATACTATCGGGTTCTCGAAAACGGCTTTAACGATTTCGCTAAAAATTGGTGAACTTATCAAGTCTCAAGAGATATTAGTCGTGTATAAATTTTAGTCCAATTGAAATAAAAGAAGGGGGTGTAAATTTGAAACTTACGCTATCTAGAGGATACAAGAACTACCACAAGATTTTGGCTAAAATAGAAGTACCGGAAGTTGATGATTACGTACGTAAGAATGTACCCCCTTGGGTTTTGCAACCATAAATCTCAGAGCTACGAAATTCGAAACTTAAGCTCGACGTAGGCTAGAAGCGGTACAGCAAGCTTTTGAGTAGAGGGGCACTCTGTCTAAATTTTTAACAAACTTGTAAATAATTTTAATTTTAACTTTTAATGTACATATTAAAATATTTGTTTAAGACCGCCCATTTAACTTTAGTGGATGTAAGCCACAACATCTGGCATAATTTTTGACGGCTGGCGTTTTTTGTATATAAAATGTAAACCTTTTCTTTTTCTTGTAAAGGACTGCCCCCCTCTGCGTGGCGCAATAAACACAGTCAATTGGTCTCCGCGCTCGCCGGACTGGAAGTTGCCAACAAGAACAAAATTAATTATTATAGTGGCAACTCCAGTCTAGTCGGGAATATCACGGAAAGGAGTCGCGGAGAGGAGTCGCCGCCGGTGCTGTCACCGTTTTGGCGGCGACAATATCGTGGAACGGGGTGTGGTGTCCCCAGTCCTTCAGGGACCTTCGCGCCCTGGGTGTCCCTAAAACTACATTGAATAAAATGACACTCAGGGCGATGCTAGGTTCCCTTTTAACTTTTCTAGTTTCATGAGGCACAAAAAATATTTGGGCGATTATTTTTAGTGGAGGGGAAATAAGATCAATCGCTTGGAAACGATCCATTCATAAAGAGGATATAGTAGTGTGAAAAGTACAGTCAAGCTAAAAAACATAACCTAAAATTTTACATCACCGTTCATATGTATAGAGGGGTTAGTGTTACGAGGCTATAACTTTTTGTGTGGATTGTCGCGAAAGAACTATCTTAAATTAAATCTAAATTTATTTATTTGCATTTTGTTCTTCTATACTTATTCAAGCAATATTTGATTTCGAACGTTGCCTTGAGAGTATTATACACACCATTGTAATTTTCCTGAGAAAATTTTTCACTTTTGTGGTTTCTCATCGTCTTTCCTGGATTTAGTGAGGCGCCTTGCATATTTAACAAAGATGAAAATTGTTCTGACTAAGGCGATATTCGATACCGAGTAAACTCGATCCGAAGTCAAACTCCTTAGCCACTGATCTATCGACCCCTCATTTTGTTCTTGAAAGACAGAAATTAAAAAAATGTATTTCTCGGGATTCGAACTCAAGACACTTACGTTTCCAAATGAGTTGAAAAAGTCTTCTTTTTATATATTTATGTTTTCGTATAATATAAAACCACGTTTCCGATATTTTGAATGATTTTTAAATTACATGAGTATAAGGACGCTCTGTTTGAGTTGAGGTAGATTTGATACTCATGTTTTTGATATCAATTGAAGCTGGTTGAAAATAAATTCAAGATCGAATCTGTGGCTGAAATATTTAAAATAATTTTTATCAAGAGATTTCTTAAAACCAATTTCACTGATTCCGCAAAGGCAAAAAGATTGAGAAACGCTGATTAAAAGGGAAAGTTTATTAGCATAAAGAATTTGCTTCAATTTTCAATCTATCAGTCATTACCGGAACTGATTTCACGAGCCCCTTAGAAAGTGAAACCAGAGTTTAACAAACTAACTTCGATAAAATGTGTCTTTGGTCATTAAGATTCAGAACTCTGAGCAGTGAACAACCCCCCCTAAAGCCTTTTCACTTGAGACGACCATTACAGAGGAACTTTACTTTTTTGCTGTCTGGATTTAGTTCCTATTTATACGATGAGAACTTAACATCATTTAAAAGTTACCAAAAGATTTCCTATATCTCAGAAGTCTAGAAACAGTGGGCGGGACAAAGGACTTAGGTAAATGCGATTTTCTAGCTCTACACCAGCGACTTTGCTCATTCATATATATGATTATTTTCTAAAAAGAAACACTTAACATATAATTTGATATACAAGTTGATTCACAAGGAATTTAAAATGTTTTAAAAATTGTCGGGGAGGCTATTTTAAGCAGAAAATTGTTTGATGAACATAGGTCCTCACAATTTTATTTAGAAGTATGTATGTCTTTAAGAATCAACGTTTTCTCCAAATCGTTTATCACTATGACCCATAGAGACTGGAATTCGCTTCCTGCCAACATCTTCCTCACGGCCAATATATAACCTTCAGGTGTTTAAAACCCGTATTCACAGATATCTTCGACACCTAGCCAGTCCATAAAATTCCTTCCGTTTCTTCTTGTTTTCGCGATGGAGAGGTCAAGCCAGGCCTTTAAGGGTTGCCACTCTTGATGAAACTCCTTCTCATAGCAATATCATCAAAAAATCCATACGATTACTTTAACAGCACATTTCATATAGGTACGATGGGAAATTGCTCCAAATGTATATTCGGGGTCAGTTAAACTTCAAAATATAAGCTCCAAGACCAAAATCTATATAAAAAAATCAACATACATTAAATGGATAAGTACTGTCTGCGGCCAAAGGCTAATGTCACAAGTTTCTGGATGTTGCTTACATAAAGTTGCGTTGCATTTTTTAGATAGGTATGTACAAAAAATATAAAATATTTGAACTTGCCCTCCTAAACTGTACACACGGTATGTAAATGTCATTGAAATTTAATCATATTTCTCTGTGGTTAGTTTTTTTGTATCCACTGAATAAAAACAGACGATTTAATCGGATATAATAGAAGTTGATTCCCCCTAATATATATATATATATATATATATATATATAATATTAGGGCTATTATTTAACTTATGCATCATTGGACACCGTATATTATAAAACGAGGTCGAATACGAAAATCAAGAGAGAGAGAGAGGTGGTGGGATAACTCAGGGGTTCTTCGAAAGTGGTATGAGGTATGTGAGGGTGGTACGATTCGAAAGGGGAATATTGAATTTCCGTTAAAGCCTTTTGTGGCATTTTCATTCAATCGTTAATATATATTGGCCCTGGTGGAGGAAACGAATGAACGAAGCTCAAAGCCCACCCTCGCCAGCCACCCATCTCTTGCTTACCCCTTACCTTTCTAACCACTCAACTTACCTCAAATTGGTTAAAACGTGAAATGACTGGCCAGTTATAAATAAATTCAATAATAAAAGAACCATTCTATTATATATTTAGTATAAAGAGTGTGGGATTAGCCAAATATTTCTTTACACTTTGGACATGAAAATATTAGAGTATTTTTTTTTTCATTAAATGAGAAAAAAAAAGCTAATTATTATGTTATATTCTCGGATCAATGAATGAAGACTTTTTTCAGCTGCTTGTGATATAAAATTGATATTTGTGGGTGAGCAAACTTAGTACTTAAAAAGAGAAATCAATAAGGTTGTCCTCTGTTTTATGCAAATAAACATATACCAGTTATAAATAAATACATATATATAGAGATTATTTGTTTGAGACTCTAATTTCTAAGATTTGATCTTCATTGATTTTTGTAAAAATCTTCCACTTTCGTAAGAAGTTGTACATCTAATCGATTTTCTATGCTAAAATATTCAATAATAATAGTAAGAATTGAAATTATTGGATAAAAATACTTGGTAGGTTTCACATTGAGATATAAAAAAATAAATTCGTTTTATTACTTACCTATAAAATAATATTTTGGGAGAAAATTCTTATAATTTTTAAAATATATTTTTGTTTGTTTGTAGGCTTGTATAGTAAAAAAATTAATATAAACATCAAAACAAAATTTTGCATTAAATTAATTTATAATATAGAGATTTTGTTTTGGCTAAGATTGGAACAAGCATACTTGTAGTTTACTGTTGATATTTTCTTAAAACTAATTATTAGACACTCTCAATTATTATTTTTCAAAGCTTTTTTCTAAGCCTTATTACCGTGTATTCAATTAAATTATTTTAACAAAATTGTTTTAACAATTTTGAAAAAACTTAAGTAAAAATACCAATTTTTTCTACACGATTACAATTATGTACATTTATCTATTTGTTGTGGAATAAAAATGTATTTAATATACAAGAAGAAATAAATGTGTGGTAAATACAGATTTTTTAAGTATATTAGTAAATATAATATATTTTAAATATGAAAATATATTAGAATTATTCAAGAATTTTATGAATAAATATTTATTCCAAAAGAGTTTTATTATCGTAAAAGTCTTTTTGTATGTTTATATACCAGTTTATAGGAAGGATAGCTAAGATCTTTATTCTGTTATAAATTGGTATATACGATATTTTGTAATTGAAAAATACAGCTTGACAACTATTTAAAAATTATCATTTATTTTAAATAAATAGAGTAGTAGAACTTTGATTGGTTAAGTGCTGACATATATTCAGAATCATAGATTGTCTCTAAAAGGGAGTGAAATAAGAATATTTCAAGGCTAATGCACCCGGTGCGTATGCTGAGAAAGCACTCAAACTCTTAGGATTATGGCCAGTCGACTGTGCAAGAGCAGAGAGGCTGCTGGAAGGTCAAAGTTTCCATGGTTGGACGGTGAGATAATCGTGGATCATTGTCAATATTCAGGTAAAAAAAAATATATTATGATATAGACACCAATTTGTCGTGGCTCTGATCCTTTAGCCAAAAATGGCGTTTTGTTTATTTTTTTATAAAAACAATCTTCTCTATTTACAGTTAATAAAAATGCATGTCGAAAACCATATTCATATTCGTAATATGCTCTACCACTACGAGAAAGGATGGAAGGCAGCACAGTCATTTCGCGATCTCAACGAACTTTTTGGCGAAGGAACAATTACTGATAGTGCAGTACGGAAGTGGTTTTCCCGTTTCAAATCAGGTGACACTGGTTTGGAGGATAAAGAAGGAAGAGGTCGGCCATCGGATTTTGATGATCAGGCACTTCTGACAGCCGTGGAAGAGGATGAAAGCAGCAAGAGGAAGAATGGTTTAACGATGTCGAATCCTGGACAAAAACGTCAAGCGGCAATTCAACATAAACAGCGACGTCTACCTGGCACAGCTTGACCGTCTTCACGGTGCAATCGAGGCGAAAAGACCGCGCAAAAATAACGCACGTCCACATGTTGAGCGCCGGGTCGTCGAATTCATCGCCAATAAGGGCTGGGATCTACTCCCACATCCGCCGTACTCACCGACCGAAGCACCGACGGACTATCACATCAACCGCTCTTTGAAAAACTGGCAAAAGACTAAGATCTACCACGATTTGGATGACTTGGTGGCCGATGTCAAGGCTGACTTCTTCGCCCTTGGAATCGACCGACTGCCAAGCAAATGGTAAGCAGTGATTGAAGTAGATGGTGAATACGTTCCCGAATAATCATTTAAACATGTTTTTGTTAAATTTTATTATTGTTTTTGCTGAATAAAAATATTTTAAAAAAACGTTCCATAATTATGCATCAACACAATATTATTTTTTTTTTAGATTTTCAAATCATTTTGGTTTCTCTGTGAAAATCGTTGTTAACTTAATATTTTCATAATTTCCGAACTTAAGCCAAATTAGCAAATTAGCGGGCGGGTTTATTAATTAGGCGATTATCGTATAATATTTTGTTCGTTGTATTTTGATCTACTTTGTTTTAAATTTTAAAACAGCATCATCAAACATCATTGATTTAATAGTGAGCCTAATGCGTATGCATTCACATCGCTCTCTCTAGCAGGAAAATGCCTACCTTACAGGCGCTCTTAAATTTCATAAATTAATTTATTATTAGATAAAAGTAAAAATCATAATAAATCTTTTTTTTTTACTTTCACTTGCACAAAGTAAGAATTGAACTTCACACAACTACCAATCACTTTGATCCAGGAACAAATCCCGAAAATTTTTAATTCTGATAAAATAAAACCCATCTTATCAAAAACAAATGAAAGTAAAAAAAGTTCATGGCGAAGATTTTTTTAGATTATTACTATAATAATAATATGTGTATATGTAAAATTAAATGTATTAACAGTTATCGCTTTCAAGCGACCATTTGAATTTCGAATACATATAACTAATATATTTAATTATATATATTAAATTGGAGAATCAAGAAAACATTTTATTATAGGAAAAATTATCGGTTGATTAAGGGCCTTAATTTATAAACTATATAGTATAGACATAGATCACAGAGCATTGCGCCTGTGACGCAAAGATCCAGGGTTCGATCTCAGACCTTTTGTTTATACTAAAAAAGATTTCATTATTTTCTCATTTATTTTGATTTATGTCTTAATAAGATGCCTAGTTGTGAGTTTGTTTAAGCGGACGGGAACTATATAGCCCATTTTGACCATTGAGTGTTGGTGTGTGTGTATATGTGTGGAAGTGTGTAAATTAGTGTAGGAATCAGATTATAGCCGGTCAAATTTTACATTATTTCTTTATTAGTTTATTATTTGTACATCAATAAAAAGTGATGGTTAACATAAAAAAATAAAAACAATACAATTGCTTTCTGTTAAATAAAACTACCCCTCTCCCGTATTTTTTTCGTTCACATTTTTGAAATATTATTAAATTTATTATGTTGATTTTATTCAAGTTCATCTGTTATTTCTTTGAGTTTAAATATTTTTTTAATATATTAAATGTAATGAGAATTTTGTCCAATTTTTTACGCAATAAATGTACATATTTGAGACTTGGTGTCTATAGCTTACTTTATCATTTTATTCCTTTAATAGCATTCCTTCAAATATATAATCTTTTTGTCTTCAATTTTAATTTTTTAGTGCATAAAAAATTTTATTTGGCTATCTTTAACTGCATATTTTTGCATATTTCAACCTATACTGCATATTCCAGCATTTTTAACTGCATATTTTGGCAGTTTTTACTGCATAAAAATCCGGTCTCTAATTATAAGTAATGTAAATTTTGTTTTTATGAAAAAAATGGAATTTGTTATTACAGACTTTTATTTTCTCACCCCTAAATCAATAACACAATCTTGATTTTTTTTTAAAATAATTTAGTAAAATGTGAGAAAGTGTCGAGAGTGACTTTTAAAATAACATTTTCGTGAGTACTTTATATAAGGAAATTGTTTACATGAATGGTTTTCCATTGGCTTCACCTGAAGAGATCACAATATAGTCGGTCAAATTTTTGCAGCGAGTCGGGCTTGAACCTACGCTAGCTTAATTAAAAGGCATGCTCTTTAACCACTAGGCCGACCTGACCCCTGAATAATAAGTAATACTAGATACTACATTTTAAAAGTAAAAAAGTCAGAATTTGAATGTTAAATTATTTTCACTTGTGAATAAGGCTTCATAAGTAGAAGCCTAATCGTAATGTCATTCATTAAATATTTTATTATTTATTTTTAAATTTCACCATGGGTGGTTCAAGCCAAAAGTTTATTTCATATTTAAATTGAAATTAGGCAATTTCGAATTGGAGATAATTAATTTCAAAATAGGATTAATTAATTAAATTTGGATCGTCATAGTTTCAATTTCAAATTGATGAATATCGTTTCGAAATTATTTTCAATTTGAAGTTGAAAAAGCATAAATCTGAACATAAATTAATTTATTTATTTGAAAGCTCTTTTTCGATTGGATTATTTAATTTATGCTGCAAAAATGTATTTTTGTAATAGATTTTGCACGAAGATGAAGGTTTTAAGGAATCTGGATTTTTTTGACAGAAATTATTTATAGATCAATTTAGAGGATCAACTTAAAATAAAAGTCATTTCAAAATGTCTAATTCCTTTCAAAAAGCTCGAAACGTGTAGTAACTCTATTTGGAAGTCTCTCAATAATTAGCATGCTAAAAAATAAAGGCATGGCGAAAATGCAATAATCTACATAACTAAAATATACGAAAATGAAAGTGAAAACAGTAATTTAATATAGAAATGGGAAAGTTTTCGTAATGAGGTCTGTGTGTGTGTGTGTTGTGTTTTGTGTTCTAATGAAAACCAAAAACAACTTTTGACTAACTATTTGTGATAGAAAGAGAGAGAGAGAGAGAGAGAGAGAGAGTAATCTGGCCAAAGGATTCCAATCGTTTTGCTAAAAGCAAAACTTTTTCCCTCTCTATCTTGCCTTTTAGTATCATAATTCTTAATTCGATAAAAATAAAAAATCTAATTCATCATAGTTTCTGTGTTTGAATTTGATACTGAAATATATTTATTATTTTTTTATTATCCGTTTTCCAATTATAAAAATTCGGGAAATATTACATAATTAATAAAATTACAGAGCACCTACAGCAAGCTTTGCTTTCCTGAAGGTGCTGCATCCTCTTTCAATATTTGAAGTGTGTCACGTGATTTTAAAATACATTTGCATCTATCATATACCTACTAAATATTACTTGGTACGCCGAGTAAGCATTAGCATTAAATTCAGAAAAAGTCGTAGAAAATTAGTCCTGGTGTCAAATTGTTTTTAATATTTCAATGAGGAGGGTTAATAAAATTTGGAGCTAAGAAATTCTAAAAATACCAGTTCAAAAAGTGTATTTTTTATAATACCAATTCGATTGGTGGGCGAAAAGCGACTGATTTTGGACTCACTATAATATATGATTCCACGACATTTCAGCCTCCGACAAAATATCCCCGACAACACATCCCCCGACAAAATATCCCCCGACAAAATATTCTTCAGACAAAATATCTCATTTCAAAATAACTCTTCCCCTCGTGAATCTTATGAGTAATGCAAATCGACTCAGTCAGCTGACGCCAACCAAACCGTCTAAAAACCAACCCGAAAAGGAGCTACACGAACCCAACCGAGCCGAACTGAATATATATTAACCGAACCTCCGAAAATTTAGTCCGGGCGTGGTGTGTTTCGGGCTCCCATTTTTTCTAATCAAACACACATTGAAAACAGAACCAACCAATCGTCGGGCGGGGTGTGTTTGGGGCTCCCATTTTTCCTAATCAAACACGACAGACAGCAGCACTTTCAAACGGCTAATTAGCCGCCAAAATATGAAAGTCTGTTTATATTATTCAAAACTATGATTATAAGCTTCTCACTTAATCTCTTTTGTATTCTCCCTTATACTGAGGAATATTTTGTCCGAAGATATTATGTCGGGGGATATTTTGTCCTTGGGATATTTTGTCGGGGTGATGTTTTGTCGGGGATATTTTGTCGGGGGCTGAAATCTCGCGGTACCATAATATATTATACACATCTCTCACACTTTTCTTTAAAATCTCTACTTTCCCTCACGAATAATATTTATTTATACATTCAGGGTGACATAGATTCTTGTACACAATTTCAATCTATATACTTTGTCGCCATTAAGTATTATTTATTTTAAAGTGATCATTACTCAGTGCTTAAAATATTAGATCAAACATTAGAAATACTACTTACAACTCCAGATCTTAGTGCAAAAGCTGTGATTTATACAACAAATATAGCAAATGGCACGGGCGTAGTGACGAAAACCCAACAATCAAAGTTACGACATTTGACTAATATTTCGTTACAAATATTATTATTTATTAAAAATAACAAATTGTAATGGTGGGGGGTGGGGAATTTGGGAGAGTTTGGTGAATGGACAAGATTTTCATTTTTTTGACCCCCCCACCCATTTTGGGCGGTTAGTTCTTGCATTTTTAGACTTCTGGGGACCCACTGATTATGTATACAAAATTTGGTTGAGTTTGGTAAATGGCCAAGATTTTTATTTTTTGAACCCTCAACGCCCCCCCCCCATTTTGGGAGGTTAGATTTTGCATTTTTAGTCTTCTGGGGGTCCACTGATTATGTATACAAAATTTGGTTGAGTTTGCTCAAACGACCTAGATTCTTAATTTTTAACCCCCCTCGACCCCCCTTAATTTTGAGTCGATATGCACCAAAATCTAATCAGCTCTTAATCTCAATGGACCAAAACTACGTGTGAAATTTGGTTTCGATATTCACACTAGTTTTTGAGCTAGCTCGTCCACAAATTTGGTAACGCACAGATTAACTAACAGACATTTTGACAAAACAATTATTATCTCAAAAAATATAATTTTTTCGATGTTCACTTATTAGAGCTTTTATGTAGAGGAAAATCCCATGGTTTAGTTCAATTTTTTTAATCAAAATAGTTTCAGCCGTTTTTGAGATATTTTGAAAAAAGAAGTCAAAAAAAACACTTTTTTCATACTTGAACATACCCTGAATGGTAAAATAAAAAGAAGAAAGTTTTGAACACTACTGTGGAGAGAAGAAGGAAACATTTTATTTGTTTCATTCATTGACCCTTTGAAACCCTGAAGAAGGAGGGAAAATCCTCCGAAACGTCGGTTTGAAAGGAAAGGAGGAAGGATTCCAATAAATTACACCTTATTTTAAATGTGTTAATTTTTTCTTTCCTCACTACCTCTGGGCTGCCTTCCATTCCCTTCAATTAAAATTTCTACCAGTCCGTCTCTCTCCAGAGAAAATTTCGTTCCAAATAAATATGTATATATATAATTTATTTGTTTTAGACCATAGTTTCTAAGCCTTGTCCTTCATCATCAGTCTTTTTAATTAGAAATATTTTATCAATAAAATCTCATGGGGTCAATCACCAATAGGATATTGAAAATTTGTTTTCATATTAGCAAACTAGCCACTCAAACACTTATTATTGGCATTAAGCAGAGGACACCCTCTTTTTTTCTCTTTATGAAACAACAACTCTGCTACTCTCGGCAAAACAAAATCTTTTCATTCATTATTATTATTGTTTTTCTGTTTCTCTAATTCAAATTTTTCATAAATTATTGAATATTTTGTTCATGATCTGGCTCGGTCTGTCCGAAGAGGTTACATTCTATAGGTATTCAATAAACAGTATTTACCTTTGCTGGAAAATATTTGCCTTTAGTAACCCTGGTAATCCCATAAAAACACCGTCAAGTTCCCATCGCCCTTTTTATTTCTCTATCTCTTGTTATCTATTTCAATGCTAATAAAACTTGAGACTTAATTTAAAATTGAAAAACAATATTTGTTGTCGTTAGCCTATGTTGATAACAAAAACAATTTCGAAATATTGTTGTTGAGACGTACACGAAAGTGGTTGGCTGGCTGGTTGATTGCTTGCATGCTTGAAAGTGTGTTGTTACGGTTTCGGAAATGTTTTCCAATGGAAATTGATCTTGAAATAACGCGGCAGGTAGATTTTATTTTGATATCAAAAACATTCCAAAGTTAACCAATGAATAAAATAAAATAGAAATAGAAAGCATTCTTTATAAAAAAACCTAATATAAAACCTAACAAAACATTGATGGCTTCTGTATTTATTATTTATTCATTATATTAAAAAACGTGTCCCGAAAACATAAAAAATTTCAAATTGTACGATAACTATTAAATCTTCAACATCCATATTTTAGATTTTTTTCCAAGTAGATTTTAAATAAATTATACAACGCTACTCTTTTGCTAAACGCATATAAAGTGATCAATTTTGTTAAGAATTTGATGAAAAAGTGAAAACTTTTCTAATACTCGGTACACTCTCTTAATATTTTATTGATATGGCAATTTATTTGTCAGAGAAAGACTAATCTCCAAAATGTAAACTTAAATGATATTTACTTCTGAAGATGATCCTCAAATCGTGAATGAAACTATTTACTGCAGAGGTTCCCAAACTGTGCGCCGAGGCCTCTTTACAGGTGGGCCGTGAAGCTTGATAATTAATTGAAACAAAACATTAATTTGGCCTAACTAGACAAAAAACTAAGTAAGAAGCAAAGCTAAGTGAGAGAAAATGTATTTATTTTTATCTCTTGCTTACGATTAAACATACTTATACTTAAATAGGACGCTATAGAAAAATTTTAATCGAAAAAAGGCGCCGCGATTCGGAAATTTTTATATACCTATTTATGTGTATGATTAATTTAATTATTTGCATTGAATCGCTTTGAAAGATTATATTTTACTTTTTTACTAAAAAATGATTTCATACATGTTTAACCTATGAAGATAGATTGAAAGTATAATTCTTTTTCATCTGTTTTTATTTTACAATTTTTCCAACATATTTCAATTCTATATAATAGACTTTGCATGCAATTTTATTATTAGTATTAAAATGGTTAGCTTGTCTTAAGGAATAGAAAATTCTTTATTTCGGGTCTCAACTTGTTTCAATGTCTCCAATGGATATGGACTTGTCTCGACATGTATCCGGGATTACTATAGAAGCGCCCAAGCTTATATTTCGCACCCTTTTCTTTCTATACCAGGGCGAGACATTCTAGCCCAATTGCATTTCAGAAAATGTATTATTTTTTTAATATTTTCAATGAAAAAGGGATTATTTTTTTGAAATTTCGGTAGATTCTTTTCATTTGCTTTTAAGGAAAAAAATTATCGAATACATTTTTTTCATTAAATAAATATATCCAATAAATTTATTTTTATTAGGTAGATTTTTTAATCAAATAAATAAAAAAAATAAATAAATAAAAATAAAAAATAAAAAATTCAGTCGAATAGAGAACCTCTTCCTTTTTTGAAGTCTGTTAAAAATTAACAGATATTTATTATGGAGTGTTCATTTTAGAAAATCAATTCATACGAAATTTGTTTTTAATGAAATAAATAATTTATTTTTTCTAATAAAATTTCCTCGGCAAGCTTGCAAGCTAGAACCTGCTGGGCATGTTTAATTTGACAATAAAATTTCCAAATCAAAATTATTTAATTTGTTATTTTTGTAAAAAAAAATCGAATTCGAATTTTTTTTTCAATTTTTCAGGTATTTATTATTTTCAGTACTGAAGCTGTTGAAGCTTTTATTTTTTTGATTAATTTTATTAAGATTTGAATTTTTAAAAGGCTCCTCCTGCGTGGCCAAATAAATATTAATAATTAGGCCACCATGGAAAAATTTTAATTGAAAAAAGGCGCCGTGACTCGAGAAATTTTGGGAACCACTAATATAGTGAATTAAGAAAAAGAAAAATTATTATACAATATTTATATCAATTATATTACAACGCCCTTACATTGCATAAAAACCGCATAGACATTGATTCTTCGCTTAATTTAAATTTATGCAGACTTTTAAATTGGGGATTTCAAAATTTTCTTTATTTTAATACGGTCAAAACGCCTAATTTCTAGGCACGTAGATAGGAACCTTCCTAGTAAGAGTGATAAGCTGATAAGTCATTCGATTCTAACTTAATGGAATTCAGTGATAAGATTTCAATGTTGGGCGCCACTCTGGGAACTGACCTCTTTTGCAATGACCAAATCACATCTTCTGCTAAGCGTAGGGACCTCCAAAGCATTCTCTTGTCACACTAGATTCAATTCAGAAGCGAGCAATTAAACTATGGTATTAGGAGACCTGACGTTATCTAAGTGGTTCTTATCCTATGAGTCGCGACCAAAAACGGGTCGCGAACAATATTCTTTTGGTCGCGCATAGCTGTTAACCAAATATTTTACTACAGTTATTCTCAATAAGTTTAAAAATATGTTTTAATTTGTTCAATACTCTTAAGGAGGACCTTTTGCTCCAGTTGAGTCAAAAGAAGTGTAGTATCTAATATTTAATAAAATAAGTTAAAATACAAATGAAAAATAATAGAATTAAAAAATAAATAGTATGAAAACCGTAAATGTTTGAAATAAAAACAATTATAAAAAATAATTAAATACAAAAGTTAGTTTGATTTATTCAAATCAGCTGAAAATAACTCTTGTATGATTTGGCAATGCGTTGTATTAATACTGTTTATGTTTAAATCAAAACATACCATTTGTGTGATTTTTTAAAGTAAATTTCTCAGTAAATTCGTCAGTCAATCATATATTTTATTGCAAAAAAAGAAACCTGCATGTTTCAAAAAGCTAATTTTTAGTTGTTTTTTTTTCTAACTTTATCTACTCAACTAATAGTAGTATAATTCAAGAGAATGTGTCAAGATCTTAATTTTCCATAAGACTGAGAAAATGTTTTCATTTTAAAAAATTTTATTTTCAAAAGTTTGCTCGGTAATATGTGATTCAAACTTCACCAAAGCATAGATAGAGAGTTAAACTATTATAAAAAATTAAGTTATAGCTATAATCTAATATTTGTTATTTAACATAGGCGGCGAAAAGACCTAAACTATTATAAAAAATTAAGTTATAGTTATAATCTAATATTTTTTTATTTAACATTGGCGGTGAAAGGACCTCCTTAAAAGTATAAATATTATACATCATGTGGAGAAACTTTGAATGGAGAGCAGTGTGGGTACTTCAAAGAAAAAATTATTATTATTATCATTTTCGTCCATAATGTATATTAAGGAGAGTTTTTTCGCGAATTAAGAACAATTTTTCTGTGATTTTTTTATTCTTCAACCAACGATTTGTCAACTTTGCCGACTTCTTCAGAGTTTTCAAATAGTTTCATCAAATAAATTATTTTTTGCGCATTTTATTGAGCATTGCAGAGCAGTCTGTTTGGATCTGCCTCAAAAGGACAAGAGAAAATCTCAGCTAAGCATTTTCAGCTATTTTACTCGTTGATTTGCTAATATTAAATAGTTTCCGAAAGGCGGTGTGGGTGGAAGACGTTTCGAGACTCTATCTGGTCAAAGTTCAAAGACATTCCGACTAAAAACTTGAGTATAGAAAAAAAAATGAAATTTCTCCAACAATTTAAATTTTTATTATTTTTCTCTTGACTACATTTTTTTTCTTTTATTTTGATCAGATTGACTTTGATGTTTGAATCTCAAGAGAGTTTGAAAAATCGAAGAGACTGAGGAAGAGGGTGGCATGGTGGGAGTAGGTGAGGGGGGCAAAATGGCCCAGGGGCTGGATCGGGGGCGGCGGGGGTGTTATCCGGTCGGATATTCAATCGAAAATCCCATCCTGTCTTTCTTCCGTCAGACATATCGTCCCCCGATCCATTCAGCCATCCATCTATCGTCGTCATCCCTCGCACCCCTTCTTTTCTATCCCCTCTTCTTATCTATCTGACTCTAGATACATTCATACATACTCAACATAGAAAAACAATCAAAGTTTCCTATTTTTCCATATTTTTTTACTATATTTTATTCATACAACGAATCACTTTTTAGAGAAATATACAGTACTGTGAAGTTTGCTTTTGGAATTTATTTAATGACGATAGAAATGATAAATATTTCATTTTTTTTTTTGTTTTTTGTTTTGTTTTATAAACTGCCACTTTTATATAGGGAGAATCAATAGCACTTGTTGAAACATTTAATATTTATGCAGCCTTTCTGAATGTCTATTTTCCCCACTATCTATTAATAGATTTTCATATTCATGACGATTATCTATTTTTAACAACATATTCTAAATATAATAATGGGAATTAATAAAGTAAAGGGTGTGTAGTTTCAGTGAATGAAATAAAACTCAAAGAGGTTTATATAAACCTCTTTGAGTTTTATTTCATTCACTGTGAAACTACACACCCTTTACTTTATTAATTAATATCATGTTTCACCTAAAACCTACACCACTTTCCCTAAGTAAAATAATAATGGGAATCTTGTTTATTTCTGATTTTACTTTAATTTACAATTGAACTTGTAATATCTCAATTAGCGGATTGATATTTAATCTAATCACTAGGGCTTGGATTTATAGGCACTAAAAATCTTTAAAATACGCAGGCAACTAAGCACTAAAAATAACTAAAATAGGCACTTATAAAGGTATTTTAAGTAAAAATAGGTCCTTAAAAAGGCATTTTAAAGACAAAGAGGCAGTTAAAAATAAAAGTAAAATATTGAGGGAGCGGCGGTCTGTCAGTAATACCAAAAATATTTCATCATTATTTTCTGAAGAGTAAAGGATACCTGTAAAAGTAGATATAATGCAAATCCTCATTAAGAAAAGGACAATACATAATATTTTTAGGAGACAAGTTAATTGAAACTTGCATAATACTTTGAGAAATGCTCTAGAACTATTTGTTGCTTTAAGTTCGGAACAAGCTATTAAATATGCCCACTTTTCAAATTTTGGCTGTCCTAATCGACCCTGCCGCTGTCTAGCGGCTCGATAAATAATTTTTTCGGAATATTTTCTTAATAATTCAAAAAAACTTTTAAATTTAGAAAATGTATAAATCGTAGAAAATGGAAGTTTCTAATTTTAGTTAAAATAGGATAAGTTATTTATAGATGAAATAGGCACTAACACCCATGATAGGACAAAATAGGCATTATAGGCACTAACAAATACCTCTTATTTTATTCAGAATTTCATGAAACGCATAGATATCATGTTAACCTAAAATTTATGCCATAGATAATAAAAAGACAAATAGGGTGAAATCCGAGCCCTACTAATCAACCATTTTTATCTAACTGGAGGAATTTGGCCCAGACATTGACTCTGCTGGGAACTGGAGCATATTACCACAAGAGTGCTGCGGGGTTCACATTTGAACTTCGTGTGGTTCTTCATGATCACAGCGCGCTCTCGAGTTCGGCCGCGCCTTGGGTAGATAGATCTACGAAGAACAACAGAACGGAGTAGTCCCGTAATTATATTAAGCGTTATTTCAATTTTTTGTTATTTATTTATAAGGGACCAATAAACGAACGGCTTTTAATAATGTTTAACTACAGAAAATAAAAATATGTATCATCATTCTTTCACTCAACATCTAATAAATTTTTTCCAAAAGGAAAATTGTTCCTACAGACTAAGTTATAGTCGAGTAGTGTAGACTATTGTTAAACACTGCATGACTTAATTAAAAAAACTAAAATAATTAAAATTATAAATAATTATTTCATTCAAATTTGATGATATTTAAGTTTTTTAAGATTCAGATCTAAAAATTCAACATCAATGATATATTGAATTTAAATTAAAAAAAATATATTGAATTGTTAATAAAACTAATTTAAATTAAAAAATTGTATGCCTTAAAATATTTCTCTAACACACATTTTTAAGAACATGGGCTGAAACTCGGAACTTCTTTATTTGCTTTCCAAATCACAATATTGATTTTTATTTTTATTTTTTTTGAGAAAGAGATTTGGTATGATTAGATAATACTCATATACTGTTAACACTCACAATTCCTGTTTTAATATTTAATCTATAATTACTTTCAGATTTATATTCATAGAATATAATGTGAAAGTATTGCGATGGCCTATCTAGGTCCTGACTTTTTGAGAGCTTGTATCTCAGAGACGAAAAAAGTTAATTTCATTTTGTAACTTATTGTTGGAAGGAATCGACCCTCTTAATAGTTGGGAACCAGATTTGTGACATAAAACCGGATATTGTGGTCCCAAGAGGCCAACAAGGGGCCAAAAATCCATTGATCAGTGCGTACGTACGTATCTACCCCCCTGCGTTTTGCAACCATAACTCTCAGAGCTACGAAATTCGATACAGGCTAGGAGTAGGTACAGCAAGCTTTTGGTTGAAATTGGAAAACCGGAAGTGGACATTTACATGAAAGATTTTACGTTTTTTTTTTTTTTTTTTTTTTTGCGGCGCGACACTCCTACTTTCACCCCCTCCCTTCATTTCAATCGGATTAAAAATTTGACACAACTAATAACTCATGACACTAATTTAAAAAAAATCGTTACAGCCGTTTTGAGAAAATAAAAATAAAACGAAATAAAGGAAGGGGTAAAAAATTAGTAGTGTCGCGATGATTTCAATTAAGTGAAAATGTGAAAGTCGTTTGGTAAACACACCAGTTGATTTTCTTTCGATTTCACAAACGTTGTTGCTCAATTTTAGGACACAAGCTATGCTTAAGAGGAATTTTCACTAACTGCTATTATTTATTCTCAAAAAAGGCATACAAAAAAGTTCTTCTCTTAATAAAAATAATTTACTTTATCCTTTCTTATTATTAATTTGTAATATTATAGTCAGTGAAAAGCAGTGTAATACTCATGCCATTTTATTTCAATTTATCTCTATCTGTGATTTATAATCTATAATTGAAATGGAAAAATGCTTGTTTGTTAGAAATCTTATAAACCGAATAATATTTTCTTGGAAAACAATTTCGTTTTTTAATAAAATTTTCTTAAAGATGAATAAGCCAGCCAGGCATCCTATCCCATCTTTCTCCATCTGTTTTTCTCGCTGGGCACAATTCACAAGTGAATGATTTTGTTAAGAGAATCAAACAGAAAGGACTATTCGAGATATTCGAGATCCAGAATAACTTGAGATTAATTTCGGTTATTATATTTCCTGAAAATTTAATTATAATATAAAGCAGAATAATTTCTTGAATTTAATTAAAGTTCTCGAATTAATTAATATATAGAGTGATATGATATCTACTATAAAGGATAAATTTTAATATAATTAGTAGTTTTAATTATATATAGAACTAATACCTATTCATATCTATGGATGGGGCTTAGATTTAGATTTATTCATGATTAATTTCTCGTTCAGAAGCAAATGAGGCTTCCAGAATCCATTCCAAGCCATTTGATAGGATTCCGTACAAAAGTAAAACGAAATCTCATTAAAGTCACTACAATGTCTGCGCGGCTAAGATTTAGTTTATTTTTATTCAACTAAGGCGCAAACTAAATAAGGATAAATAGGATAAAAACTTGAAATGTAGAAGTTATATGTATAGTAGCTATTCATTTTTTCGAAGATTAAAAATTGTATTATAATTTTATTCAAATTATTAATTTGGGAAGAGTCTAATTTTATGTAAGGTCAAAATAAAAAATATTTTATACCATAGAGCGAAAGAGATCCCTGTAAAGATCTCTTTAAGGGGAATTAGGATTAATGGCTGAAATGTAGTTGTCGGGTCATCACTTCAGGTGGGAAAGTTATTTGTTTGCGCATGAAACGAATGTTTTTCATTTCACATTTCCCTCTATATTTTTTATTTAATTCACATTTTTAGTTGAAATTATTTTCATAAAACTTGACTTTTACGTATTATTATGTATGTCACGAATTACTAGTTACCATATCATGAGATCTTAATAAGAGAGGATGGAAGGGCTAAAAGGGAGAGGTGGAGGCCCTATCAAATAACAACAATAATAATTTAATGAGTAAAAGCCAAGTTTTATGAAAGTAATTTCAACTAAAAATGTGAATTCAATAAAAAATATAGAGGGGCATGTTAAATGAAAAACATTCGTTTTAATTGAAGTTACTAATATATTTTCGACTCATTTAATAAATTGATGGGGAGTCGGGTAGCTCAGTCAGCTAACGCACTAGCTTCGCTTCGGCATCGATCGATTATGACGATGTTGAAGTGGAGGTCCGGGGTTCGACCCTAGCTGGCAAATAAAAATTTCTACCGGATGAAAACTCGGCTTCCTCATTAACCCTACTAATACTCTACTTATGTGCTGTCTAAATGGGCTTTGTTCCCGGTGACATTAAATAAATAAAAAAAAAATAATAAATAAATTGATGATATTGAACTTGGCAGCACATTAGATCTCACTACTTTTTTTGGCAAACGGATTTTATTAATCGAACTTGGCCTTTTTTTACACAAGTGTTTTTGTTTAGATTTCTATGACTTCAGACAATAAAAGTCTCTTTTGCCCCTATCTTTCGTGAGTTTTATAATTGTCACTGCTTTAAGACCCTAAAGGGCGCACAGACCTCTTCGTTTCCAACTTTTCTAAGAATCTCTGTTTTTTTTTTTAACTTAATTATTTATTTTTAATCCAATGGTCTCTCAAGAAGTATAGATGATGCATCTTTCTGGTGCCCCCTTGCCTTGAATTCCTTGAAATAATTGTCCTCTTTTTGATGAAAAGAAAATAAATCCCGTGAATCGATTGTAATAGAATGATGAAGAGGGCAAAGCTCTCGAAACCATAGTCTCGTTATAAAAAAATTAAAAATTTATAATTCCATCAGAAGACACTCTTTTATTGTCTCCGTTAATTTATAAAAATTCTGCTACTCTCAGCAAAAAAACTTTCAATTTATAATATATATACATACACATATACACATCTATATAAATAATTAAATACCTACATATACCTACAAATATACACATTTATATAATTTTAATTGTTTTTGAGTCAATAGTTTCGAAAACTTTCCATTCATCTTCTTTCTTTCTTTTTTTATAAATATTAATTTTGTTGGCTTTTAAAGTTATCAAGTCTTAAATGAAAAACAGAACTCACTGTCTTTTTATTCTTGACATATAGCGGTATGTAAAATAAATAGACTAACCTTGATAGTTTCTAAAGAAAAAATCATAGAGGGTGTCTTATGCTTAATGTCCATCAACAACAACATCTCAAAAAAAAAAAACATAATATTTAAAAAATCCAAACAAATATTCACAATTTCAATAGAAATGTTATAAACAAATCAGCAAGTTGTATTAATTTCAATACGATTCTTATTATTATTTTTTTTTTTTACTTATTTAATTTATTTTTTCTTGGTTTATTTATTTTCTTTTTTTCATTGCAGTACTTACATACATATAGGGTTAAATCGAGAAAAAAAAATTTAAACAAAAGAATCTAATCAAGTTTTGTGTCGTCAAAAGACAAAAAAAAAGCGAAAAGTTTTTTGACCTACAATTCTTTATCTTTCCCTCCATTAACTCCTAATGATGGCAACAAAAACGAAGAGACAAGAATAAGGGGTGGGAGTTGTTTTTTCTTCTGTTGTGCAAGTAAACTTTTCAAGGGGGTGGTTCGGTTCCTGAATGTGAGAGCTGGAGAAAGTGGAACAAGTTAACAAAAAGATTTCGAAGATTTTATTAAAAAAAAAAACTTATTGAAATTAATCATTATATTTAATATAATGTTCTTTTTTTATTATTTATTATTTAGAATATTCAATTGCTTTTAACGATTTAACATTATGTCTATTACTAGTTTAAGAGTTGCGACCCAGGGTTAACCATAAGATTATATTCAAGAGAAAATTACAAATGCATTCAAATAATTTAAGCCTACCTATAGTGTTGGTCTTTTTGTAGTCAAAACAATACGCCCGCCACTTGAAATCCAAAATTAGTATTCTTTTTTTATGGTGCTGATGAAAAAAGTTTTCGATTGTCTTTAGTAGCAGCTATTCAAATATCTTTGAAGATCTATGTTATATACTAGGTATATTTTTTTTTTTTTTTTTTTAATGATATTGATGTGAGAAGGAGATACACCAGAAGGTGGATCCCCTAAAGGCCTGTATGGGCTGGCCCCTCCATCGTGAAAAGAACAGAGTAGAAGGAAAAGAAGCAGGGATCACGAGCCAATCTCAGAAACTTAGATACAATTCAATATCCAATTTACTAAGGTTTTAGGGGCTTCGAGCAGTGGTAAATTCTCCGCGCGATAAATTCGGTTAAATTTATCTCCCACTTAATTTTTTATTACCAGACCCTATACTTACAGAAAAAATGTCTTGGTATAGCCGGGAATCGAACCCGAGACCTCCGGGTTGCCAGTCAGTTACTCTGGCCATTACACCACGGAGGCGGACAATAATATAATATATGAAAACTCTCCGCTAGCTCTAGCTTTATGAATTCTTTTAAAATACATTTTTGATTTCTGCAGGGACAATTTTGACAAATTTTTTCACCTCCCCTGATGGAAAAAAATCTATCAGATTTCCACTCCTTTCACCGTCTATAGCTACCTACTTTATTATGATTAGACTAATTTTCAAGCCTTTTTTCCTTCTAATCAGATTTTCGGAAACCAAAATATAATTACTTATATCCATCTGTGAACCTTGGGCACAAGCACGATATAAGCTATATGAAGCTAAAATACTTATTGTTGACAAAACTAGGTTCGATCACATGTGCGTATTGTAATAAGTGTATAATTCCCAATAACTGAGGATGACCCAATAAAATTTAAACCGAAACGTCTTATTCTGGGAGTTTTATTAAACCCAGTGCATCCCACTTTGGCTGATATCTCCATTAAACCCCTGCACTATTACTTATATTTCATATAATTCTATATTTAGGGGTCAGGCTATTCAAGTTGGCAGAGTCCTAGCCTTCGGAGCAGAAGGCTCGGGATCAATCTCCATGCAAAAATTTGACCGACTATAATCTATCCATACACAATATACTCACTCACATATATTCATACACTTATTTGTAGGCCGGATTACGCTCTTAATGCGGAAAAATGAGCGTTAAGCAAATCAAACGCAAAACGTGATCAATTATATTTTTTAAATTGTCATATGACGTATTTTCAATAAAAATGAACACAAATACCATAAGGTTAAAACAGTATTAAACAATGAAATCTCTGAGACTGATGAAGAGGGCAAAGCTCTCGAAATTATAGTCTCGTTATAAATAAATTAAAAATGTATAATTCCAGCAGAAGATACACTCTTTTATTGTCTCGTTCAATGAAATCTCTATTTCAAAATTATTAAAAAAAAATTAAAATTAAATATATCCTACAATGCATTTCATTCGCTCATCGTACCCGCGGCCTAATAATCTCCAATTCAATTATATGGTGATATGTTTTTTTGATTACTCTCATTGAAAAATAACAATCAACAAACTTCCTTTTTGATCCAAAAAGTTTGAAATGTCAAATTTTCATAAATTGATTTTTAAAAGAGCGTTATACCGAATCAGCGTAAAACAGGGTTATTTACCATAAGTCGGGGTATATTTAAAAATAAAATTTTTCTTAGAATCTAATTGTTCCCGAGGTCATTTTTGGTGCATATTATATGGTAAATTTTATAAATAGGAGAGCTTCATCTTAGGGACTAGATTGTATATTAATATTTTCCGTAGATTTTTGTTATTTTTATAGAGTAGGTATACATATAATCATCAATATTACCTATATATTTTTTTGGCTTCCTCGGCATTAACCATTAGCCATTTTACGATACTCTATATTAATTAATTTTGTCTCAATTATGCAGGGATCAGATTAAAGTCGGTTTGCAGTGAGTCGGGCTTGAACCCGCGCTAGCTTGATTAGAAGGCATGTACGTTTCCACTCGACCAATCTGATCCCCAAAAATATTATATTTAATTTATTTTTGATTATTTTTTTTCTTTAAAAAAATAAAAAATAAATTTAAACTAATCTCCAATTAAAATTTTCTAAAAATTAAAAAAAAACTTCAATTTAAACAAAATCTATCGGAATCTGGAATTCTCTTACCTGTTAGTGAAATTTATTAAAAGCAAACTTTTTTAGATAGATAATATAAATTCATGAAAGATATCGAATTATTTTTCCGTCAACCGAAACGGGACGAGATGGCTTTGCCCGATTGTCTCTTCTTTTTTCCCTAACGAAACTTCGTTTAATTTTGCTGCTGTCATATTTTTCATCCAATAATAAAGTCACGCTTTTAAGATTTTCAACTTAACTTTTTTACTTCGTATTCTTGGATGACTGTCGAATTATTTCGGAATAGCTTTGAATTTTACGCTTCAAAGCATCATCTCGATAAATAGAAGTTGAAAAATGGAAACGAGATCTTGAAGCTCTCAAAAATGTGATTCGATTTTTTTATTTTACAAATTTATAGATATTTATTAAATTTAAAATAAATAAATAATAAAATACATTGACTGAATTTTGAAAGGGATGGATTATTAATTTAGGTAAATCCGAAAATGCCAAATTTTACATTTCATCTCTAAAACGCTAATACTAGTTGAGATGCAGAATACTTGGGTTTTAATGACATCTTTTATGAATTTGTATTTAGGGAACGTTCAAGTATCACGTAACGTTTTTTTGACAATATTTAGCCCCCCCCCCCCCGTACCTTATCATAACGCACCGTAACATTTGTGCGATCTCCCATCCCCCTTCAAGACTTGCTACGAAGCATCATGGATTTTTTTGAAATTAAGATTAATTATTCTTCTATTACGTAGGAGTGTGTTTTATATATTAGTATATGATGAATAAATTGTGAGTTCAAAAATTAACTTATTTTTATAACTTTAAATTGTTAAAAACAATAACTAATAATAGTCTACTAATAATGCGTATTAATTCCCTCCTTCATCAACGTAACACATTAGTAACACTTAATTTAAACCCCGGGTTTAAATGTTACTTGAACGTTCCCTTATAATTTTATAACTTATATTAAATATTTGAAAATAACTATTTAAGATAACTATGAATTCAATTAGTAGTACTTAAATTACGACTCAAAAATAAATAAAATACATTACAAAAAAGTATTTATTAAATAGACTTGAAAATTATAAAAAATACAAGCAAGTTGGGGTAAGGGCGCGCGAGGGGCAAGTGCCAGTTTGAGCTTCAGGACTCTTAATATTAATATAAAATTGGTGCGAAACTTTTGCATTTGTGAAGAATTTTCTTATTGTGAGAGCTATGTCATTGGTTTGTGGCCGTGAGCAAAAAAACAAAAAAACCAGGCCCCACCGTGCCCATCAAACTAATTTCGTAGGTATTTTTTATCCTTAATTATTTTCTCAATCAGTTGTGTTTATTATGAAAATTTTGATTTACTATCCATTAATTTTTTTGAAATTAGTGAGTCTTTTCACATTTTTATGTCTAAAACTCATTGTGCTGGAATTTAAGAGGTGGGATCGCATTTGCCCCGGCATTTTCTGTCTGTGGGGTAAGTGCGTGTTTGAGCTGGGGCAAGTGCGTCCCTTTAAAGTTTTTATTTTCTTCAGACAGCTCGGATTCTAGTATTGATGTTTAATTTGGAAAAAGAGTAGTAAGAATCTGATGTGGTTTCCCACATTAAAGAACCACAAAGAAGACCAGAAAAGCAAGACCATAAGTATATCTAAAACCCAAATAGTTTGATTTTTTTTAAAGATTTAATATTTCCCCAAAAAAACATTCTAAAGACCTTCTTTGCATTTTACAAGATAAAATTATATACATCTCTTAGTTCACTCAGTTTGATAATTTTCATAAAGAGCGCTATCGAACATTAGCTGAAAAACATTGCACAAAATTTAATATTAACAAACTGCACCCCTGGGCCAAGTTACAACCTACTAGTTGGCAAATAAATACCAAATCATCAAAATGTGCTAAAAGCTTCAGAGTTTTGAAAAAGCTTTTCACTATTTTCTGCAATATCTTGTCAAAATGTCTATAGTATATTCATAGGTTTGCGAGTGAGTGGTTAAATTGCGTGTGCGCTCAACCTGAAAACCAATTAATTTAATATTTAGAGGTTTTAAATTCAGATCAAGAGCATTATCAGAGCTTAAGCTATGTCAGATTTTTTTTCTGATTTAAACAATGTATATTTTCACACTCCATTTGAAAATTTCCAATCTCTTTGCTCTTTTTTTATTACCGTAATTGTTAATTTATTTTTACGATAAAAGATGGGCGTGTAATGAAAATAATATAAACAAAGGGCGTTTTTTTTTATTTGGGTGTGTGTTTTAGAGGCGGAGGGGTTGAAAAAAGCAGCCTGTAATTGTGGAACGGGATAATTGAAAATCATTCATTAAACGTATTTGGAACAATCAATTGCACGAATGCTGACTGCTGCTGTTGTTGCGGATATATTCAATTGTAAATAATTACAGGGCCAAAGAATTGAGATTCGTTTAAAGGGAATGCTGCGGTTGTGGTCAGGGGTGAGCCAGGGAATAGCCGAGAATTTTAAATTCAAATAAGAAATCGATAGTGGTAAGGATAGAAAGATATAGCCCACCGATTTAGTGTAGTGAATTCACTTCTACTGTGCAGCAAACACTTTATGCAAACCATCCAGTTCAATTATTAAACATGACGTTTCGATCGAGATTGAATTCTATCACATCAAAACCAACACAATATTGACTATAAAATGTCTAAAGGCAAACTTTTTTATTTTTTAATACAATTTCTTATATATAAACATAAAAACAAGTTATACATTCTTAAGTGGTTGGATTTTGGCTAATTTCCTGGTCTCCGGAAATATACTAAAGTTATAGGAAACCTTATATGATTTAGATATTATGGGAAGTTAAGGGGCGCTGCGACATCGTCGAGGCCAACGGAAGAATTGGTCTTTAAATTCCGAATGATTTTTAGAATTGCCGGTATCCTAAAAACAATATCGGACGCATTATATCAGTACTAGAGGGATATGTATAAACTTTTAAAATTTCTTGGTTTTACTCTAAAACAAGTTATAGTGACTTGTCTGTAATGTTCATATTTGAATTTTACTTATTATACTCGAAAAGCCCAAGTATAGAATTCAATGAGAATTGTTTTGACCGCGCTCATTTGAAAAAGATATTTATCACGAGACTACTGCAGATTACGCTATTGAAGTCTGTGGAGTCTTAAGTCTGTACCAAGAGAGAACAAGATGTGATCCACTTAGCTACAATCCAACGTCATTTTGCGTATAGCCCGCTAGACATTCGAATGGATCACCAAGTGAATTTGAAATCTCGGGCTATACGCGAAATGACGTTGGATTGTGGCTGGGTGGAACACATCTTTTTCTCTCTTGGTCCAGACTTAAGACTCCACAGACTTCAATAGCGTGGTCCGCAGTGGTCTCGTGATAAATATCTTTTTCAAATAAGCGCGGTCAAAACAATTCTCATTGATATAGCAATTATTCTTTGTTATATTAATTAGAAAAATTATAAAAATTTATTTAAGATCATTATTTCAAATTAGAAATATATAAGTTCAAATATTATTTTCACTCAATATTTGACAAAAATTCCCTACAGTTGATTCGCGATTGAATCAAATGTAGGAAACATTCGGTTATAGAATTCACATGAAAAACACCTGCGTTGAAAATCGAAAACATATAAAACATTATATTCTGTGTTCATTTGATGATTCCTATGAAAATTTTAAATGCGAAAAAAAACACAAATAATCCTCTGACGTCACTTCAAAAATTAGAAGATTTAATTATTTTTAGTTCATCTTTGAATTCATTATAATGATGTAATAATATTAATAACAGAACTAAATTAACTTTAAAAATTTTCACTTCTATCGTGTGTTATTCCTAGAAAAGACACACACTCCAATTTTTAAATGTTTTTTTTTTAAGTTAAGTTTTGTTATTAAATGATTTCTCATCAAAAATATTCATTTTCTGTTCCTCAGGGATAAAAATGATCCTCAAAATCTACTATATGCCTGTTTCTTTTTCTGTTTAGTTTCTTACCACTGTTAACAAGTTAAATCTCAAGGATGTTAAAATTAAAACTTGAATTCGTTATATCCGGGCAATTTTTCTTTAAACAATATAACCAGAAAATCATAAAATTCCTAATGTTGATTAAAACTTTCACTATAACTAGACTTACAATAATACCTATTTTTTTCTCAGACCGGGTCAATTTCGAGAGTTTATTAAAAATAATAAAATGAGCAACTTCTATATGACTTCCAATACTCAAGATAGCCCAAGAACGTAAAGTCAAAAAGTTCGTTTGCATCAATACATAGTAGGCACTGATTAGATTTTGAAATATCTCTTTCAAAAGGCATAAAATATTATTTTTTGAATTATTCTATTGAGATTTTAAGAGGGTACCATAGCAAAATGAACAATTTATATTTAAGTTTATTAATAAAAACTAGGATAGCACTAGTGTACCGATTTTTAAAAAAGTTTTCACTTTTTTAATATTTAATGTGAGGAGGAGCGATTCTTTCATTAGAATTAGTGATCCTTCTTTCTTTAGAGCTAAGGTGTATTCCATGGATAGCAAATACAAGTTCAAACCTGTTTCAGATTTTTTTCTTAATTTCTATTATTCTAGAAATGGCCTTTTGCACTCGGACCAAAACGGTACTCATCGTTATAGAGAGAGAGAGAATATTCAATTAAACCTATTAAAATTCAGACAAAAATGTACAAAATAAATTACTTGTTGTGGCTCTAACTAGCAAGCGTAGCAAGTCTTGAAAAGGTTTTTACTTTTTCTTCTATTTCTTTGTAATTTTTAATCGCGTCGAGAAATCAACTAAAATTTAGTTCACAATTAACTTTGCCGATGCAGCACTTATTAATTTTTCCCCAAAAAATCGGAATAAAATAACAAAATGAAACATACCTTCAAACCAGGACAGTCCCGGACAAACCGAGAAATATGGTAAACCTAATTATAACTAAAAAGACTCTAATATCTACAATTAATGAAAACTGAATTGATTCTAATGGAATTCGAAGACTACAAAAAGTCAATTTTCTGATATGCCTTTGCAATAGCTATTTCAATTTTATTTGTTAGATTCCAAATCAAATTTTCTATAGAGGCAAAATTAGTTTGCTCGAAGCTCTGATGGAAGGTTCGATTTACTACTAGTAATACAAACTAGATTATCTTAAAATCAATATAAGGCTCTTAGAGAGAACTGATTTGAATAAGCCTAAATAAGCATAGTTTAGAATCACACTTTATTCTACAGGGTAAACCTAAAATAGAATTATTTAGTATTTATAAAAACCGGGTGTTAAACAGACGCATTACAAGTGTTATATGCCACTGAATCCATTACTTTATTGTCTTCGGAGTTACAGAAAGAAATTTAGGATGAAAATGACATTCGAAGAAAAATAATTATCAGGAATAATTTTAGAAGCCAACAATATAAACAATATAATATTTTTTCTGTTTCGAAGAACATTCAAGAGCCATGAACAATGGCTAACTAGACTTGGACACTAGAGTTTGTTCTTGCAGCCATATATTGATTTCAGAAAAATTCGTTTTTGTTTCGACTGGCTTAATTTCTCGAAAAAACACAGTTGGCTGGTAATATACATGCTTATATAATCGAAAGAGTTAGGTTATCCGAGTGGTCAACAAGCAAGCCTTCTAATCAAGTTAGCGTGGGTTCAAGCCCGACGCTCTGCAAATATTTGATCGGCTATAATCTGATTCCTTCAGGTTAAGACAATAGGAAACCACCCCTGTGAAAAGTTTTCACAGGAAAAATTACAATGGAGAGTATACTCTCCATTGTAATCGCCGACGCTCGAAATTGAGCATGGCACTTGAAGAAGAAGATATAAGCGAAAGTGCTATTTATTATAGACAAAAAGAAGATAATATATAGAAATTTTTAAAGTGTTATGTGTCGGTTAAATGTAGAACATTTTAAAATAATGAGTAAGTAAAATTTCAAGGTAGGTTTCTACTTATTATTATTATACATAGTCTTTAATTTCTAAATCTGTATTTCTTTTCTGTGAAATTATTTTTTTTGCAAACATGTCATAAAGTGTGTATGTATAGTTTATTGCTTATTAATTATAAAAAAAAAAAAAAAAAACATTAGAGTATCAATCGAAAGGAACCCCAAGGATAATAAATAATAAAATTCAAAAAAAATTATTAGAACGTCATTTTCATTCCCTCATATAACCAATTTTTCGGAGAATCTTCTCTCCTTCTTCAGGGCTTAAAAGGGTCACCAAAAAAAAACGTACGAGAAACTTTCTTCACTGCCCGAATATTGTTATTAAAAAAAATATACAATATATATTCTATTTATGATCTGGTATGAAATAACAATAGCTAATATTCGAGATCTGTTGAGGGAGAGAAGAAGAAAGTTTTCATTAAACCCTTTAAGCCCTGAAGAAGAAGATAGATTCTCTTAAACGTTGGTTTTTTAAGAGGATTAAAATGAAATCCAATAAATTCTGGGTTTGGAATTTTATTTTTCATTATCCTTGGGCTGCCTTTCCATTAATTCTAATTAAATTCTATCAGTCCGCCCCCAAAAGAAAATATGTCTAATATAAAATAAATTGACACGTTCTGATGTGGCCATCCACTTGACTGTACCATAAACTTCTGGTTGAGTTTGATAGAAGGGCTTATATATCCATTTTTACCCCCCCCCCATTTTGGGGGCTTAGTTTTTACATTTTTAATATTCTGGCAGCCCATTGATTATGTATACAAAATTTTCTTGAGTTTGGCCCAAGAGCATAAATTTTCATTTTTTGAACCTTCCCCCCCCCCCACTAATTTTGACTCCAGAAAAAAAATATTTTCGTTATTATAGGTTCATTTCATTTTTCTTGTTTTTTTAGTTTGAAAATATTATAATTTTAAATTTTAACTCCCCCTCCCTTAATTTTGGGTCAATATGCACCAAAATCTAATCACCTCTTAATCTCAATGCATCAAAATTACGTGTGAAATTTGGTATGGATATTCACACTAGATTTTGAGTTAGCTCGTCCACAAAATTTGGTAACGCACAGACTAACTAATAGACTAACAGAATAACAACCTATCAGACTAACAGACATTTTGACAAAACAGTTATTATCTCGAAAAATATAATTTTTTCGATGTTCACTTAAAAGAGCTTTTTTGTAGACCGAAATTCCATGGGTTCGCCCTATTTTTTTTATCAAAATAGTTTGACCCGTTTTTTAGATATTTCGAAAAAAAGAAGAAAAAAACACTTTTTTCATGCACGATTACAATACTTGACCATACCCTGTATGGTAAAAACATTATACATATATATATTTACGTATGTATATATGTTAATTTGCATCAAGCAGACAACCAGTGATTTCTCTCTATGAATCAGCAATTTTGCTAGCCTTAAACTAAATCTTTTCAATTATATAAATAAAAAAATCATCCCTTTTGAAAAGAACTAGTATAATAAAACTAAATAATTAATTTAGGGCAAGTGATGTCTATCAAGGATTTCGATAAAAGAGAAAAACACAACTGAAAAAGAAATACACTTAAAATAAAAAAATAAAAAAAAAAGAAGGAAAAAGAAAGAAAGTCGGACCGTCACTTGTGCTGCAAATGATCATTAAATCCTTTTTCCAATTCATTCCGATGGAGTACGAGAAGGTTAGAGAGTGAGTGGGTGGGTGGGTGCTAGAGGCCAGGCAGGAAAGCCGTAGGCGAGGGATTTTCTCCCTTGGAAAGAGAAATGTCGAAAACCACTTGTTTAATTATTTGTCGAGTCTCATTTTGTTTGTCTAACAAGGAGACAAAGGGCGAAGGGACTTTATTTTCACTTGGGCACTCCAACACCCGACCATTGCAATCTATCAATAATTGATTTTCAGCATTTGAGCCAATGCGATCTCGAGAATAGACCGGGGGCGCTAAAGAAGGGAAGAAGTGGGGTTCCAAGAAAGAGAATATTTTCTTATTGGAAATTCGAGTTTGCATTCATTCTTTATCCTTTTCGAGTATTAAGTTACACGCAAATACGCCTACTCAATTCTTGATTATGTATTATTACTCGGTACGGAGCAGGCAAGCTTCGCCTAGTAGGGGAGAGGTGGCATGAAAGGGACATTTTTTCTGTGGAGGCTCTAGCAAATAAATATTATTACATTTTAAAGAGGTAAAAATAGAATTAAATTATTGGCTATCGAAATAAAATACAATAAAACACATTCAATTGTTCTTAGTGTTATATTTGTGCATTTTAAAAAAAAAAGTGTATTTTGTCTCTTTCAAAAATGGGTTGTATTGAAAGGGACACGATCATTTATGATAGGGACAGCGCTTTAATATAGGGAAATCACCGTAAACTTTGTTACACACATAATAAATATTAGAAAGCACGTATATAATTAACTATCTTTAGTTTAAAATCACATCATTGAAAGTAATTAATAGCATATTGGTCTTAAATTTCTCATCTTAAAATATAATTAACGTTGAAATAAACATTTACCTTCATATAATTAAAAAACAAAACATTCATATTTCTTTTAATAGTATTAATTCTTTTTTAAAATAATTGTTTTTTCTATAAGGTAAAAAGTAACAATAACAATTTTTTATGAAATGGACGTCCCTTTCATAACCGTTTGCTGTGTCTCTTTCATAACTATAACACATTCCTGACAAATTAAAAACATAACCACAAAATTTACAATTCTCAATAGAAGTTTACTGATCTTTTTTTCTCGTATCTGCATGTATATCACTAATTATAGACAACGCTAAACTGATTAATTAACAGTTTACTGGAAAAAATGCTTCTAGAGAAGAGACAAAAAAATAATTTGCTACACGATTACAAACACATGCTTTTCAACGTCATCCTTGAAATGATAGAAGTTTGAAGTAAGATGTCAACAAAAATAATGTCGTTCCGAGACGACCTTTATTTAGCGAGTTATTTGAATTGTCCCTTTCAATACGTGTCCCTTTCATGCCACTTCTCTTCTATTGAATTTACGCATAAATTTTCAAATTTTATTTTGCTAATTCTGTTTAAAAATGTCTGAAATGGGGAGAAAAAACATTTCAAACCATTGTGTGTGTTTAAATCCCGATATCCACGACAAGAAAGAAAAGTCGTATCAAGTTCGTTCTTCTACTATAATATGTGCGGAGAACTGATTAGATCTTTGATTTTTTAGTTTTAAAAACTTTTGGTTCAAAAATGCAAAAAACCTTATTTTTTGAATGATTTATTGAGATTTTAATCCGTTTCTATAGTAAATAAGAAATAATAAATAATCGAACAAGTGTGTTTTTGGGCGGTCAGGTTGATCGAGTGGGTAACGTAAATGCCTTTCCAATCAAGCTAGAGCCGGTTCAAGTCCGACTCACTACAAACTGACTGATCCCTATTCAATTCAGAAAAAAATAATTAATATAATTATAGTATCGTAAAATGCCTAATGGTGAAATCCATGAAAGCCAAAAAAAAGTTTGTTTTGAATTACCATTTTATAAATTGTATATAATAATATATATTTTTGGAATAAATTTTTATTTAGAAGAATAATCGGTAGGGGTTAGACTGAAAAAATATGTCATTGAAAAAGCAGTCATTATCTTATCCTTCTATAAAGGAGATGACATCAAAGACTATTCATTCACCGAAACTGCCAATGAGCTTTGAAAAATTTCCACCTTTTCTTCCAATTTTATGTTATAAAAAGAATGATCTAAATTTATATAATGAAAAAAAAACGATATGCTCAACATACGACTTGTATCACCTTTTTTACCTTCACTCTTATAGTATAAGTAAAATATTGGAATAGAATCTCCGGAAATTGACTTTTTCAAAGTCTTCTATAAATTTAACTTACAATTTTAGAGTTCCGTTCAAAAGTAAATAGAGACCCTATTAGTGTCGTTACAATGTCTCTATGTTATAGCATTGTGGCTCATAAACTAAGTATGATACAAACTTGAAATTTACATGTTATATAGGTATATTAGTGGCGTGCTGTCCATGGATGCTGTGGATGCGGCGCATCCCTAAAAGTTGAAATATTTAGATTATTTTAAATAATATATAAGGTCGACTTCAAAATTTCAGGAGGATCTTTAAATTTTCAAATTATTATCCGTTATTTCAAATATTTCTATAGAAAGCATTTTTTGTTTTGAAAAGTATGTATATTGGTTCTCGAAATGAAATAAAATTGTTGTATAGTTTCAAAGGGTAATTAAATTGAATCATTTTTCCGGAAAGGGTGGGGATAGAAGGTTTGAAGTCCCTGCCTGGTAGATAAATCTTCCAGTTCAAGCATGTCAAAGACAAGTCTAGACAAGTTTTAGCCGAATAAAATTTGTTCTCGCTGAGGAACTATTAAAATAGTAATAATACAAAAAAGTAAAATATAAAGATGATCCGAGAATCTTTGGACTAATCCATTTCTGAGTCTTAATATATGTATAAGATCGGAAATACTAAAGCTTGCTATAGACAAGTCATAAGCTTGCTTGTATCAATAAAATTAGGAGAAAATTAAGATTTTCTTCTAGGACAGACAGAAGATGACCGATTTCCATCTCAGGGACTGTAGAGTTTAAGTCACAAGATTTAATTTCTGACTCCTATTCTCACTAACACAAAACATAGTATCCCTTTGCGGCGAAGGTCCCGAAATATATATATTTTTTAATCTATTGTTAAATTTGAAAAATAACGAAAATGATGCCGTATTCGATGAAATTTTCAAAAAAAAAGCGAAGATTAAAATAAAATTTCAACAAATGAAGGGCATTTTTTTGGACACCATCACCTTGTTGAAAAGCCACCAACCGCCAGTGAGGTATAATATTTGTTTTCCTGAAATCAAAAATCGTATTTAAATTTTGATCAAATGATTAATTTGTGTAAGATCGAAATTTTCGTGCAGTCATTGAACATGCTAAACGGGTTAGTTCAACCGGTGAATATATTCTTTTGCTGTTCTTATAACTTCATAAATCAATTTTGAAAAATTAATTCTCGTTTGGAATGGTTGGCGGTTTCCATGAAGAAAGATTATTCTCTTTTTAGCAATGAGTTGGTAAATTTACGGGTTCTCGTTCCCTGCTTTAGATGAGAGACCGCTTTAATTTATATAGAAATTTTCTGGATTCGATCCCAAACTGACGTGCTTGGTAATTAAGTGATTAATGGACCCTTAATTCAAGTAAATAAAATTGCAATGGTGTGAGCACTTAATTTGTCTTTGTTGGACTATATTTTCAAATTTATGAATTTAAATAAGCCTATAGGGTAGGAATTCTGATGTAATGGTTGCATATCCTCCAGGTTTCACTAATCAATTTCAAAGGATATTTAATATTCATTTATTCATTGAATAAAAAATTTCCGGATTCGATCCCAAGACAAAAGCACTTGATAGTACAGCAGAAACTGGACATTATTAAATATCTGACAGTGGCTAATGTTTGTTTTAATTTTTTCTTTGCTTTTGATTACTTTATTATTTAAGTAATTTTGCATAAAGTATTGGCATTTTTATTTAGTTTTTTCAAAATATTCAAAATAAGCTAAAACTGTTTTAAGGTCTGTTTGAAAATTTTTAAAAATATTTTATGTTTTGAAAAATTAATAAATTTTGATTTCTCAATTAAAGGTAAACGAAAATGATTCGTGTGGTTGACCAGTTATGATAATATTACATTAACTTTAAAATATAATGAAATGATTTTTAAAAAATAATTCCCAACTCATATATATATGTTTAATTTCATCTTTAGGGTTAAGTCAACTGCCTGGATTGCAAATTTGACACTTGGGTTCATCTTCTATGGGGATCAATCCGCTGACATGAAATTAGATAGGTATATCGAGTAATAATAATAACCTTGATATACCTTGAAATGACTTTTAAATTCTTTTCTTAAAATTATTTCTTTAACTTGTAAAATTAACATCGCGAGATTTTCTTTATTGATTAAATTAAAAAAAAATACCATATTTTTCAAAATTCTAAAAATTCATTTGTTTTTTAATCAATAAAAAGTTTTAATGATAATTTTTTAAAATAATTTTATTTGAATTCGTTTTAAATTTTAATAAAATTTTCCCCAAAGCATCCGAGTTACCTTTACTACTTGCACGGTATATAGCGTCACTATGGTTGGGAAACTCTTGATCCCACGTAATTTCCTAGCTTAATAAAAATTCAAATGACAGATAAATTCGGGAAAAGTATTTTTTACATTTGATTATTTTATAGGTAGAAAGTTTGTTCTTGATTATGAATATTGTTCGAAATTTCACATTCAATCTATTCCAACTCCACCCTGCTCTAACCCACGCCCTAAGGCCCGTTCTGAACCCACATAAGGTATAGTGTCTCCCTTTTCCTAAATCATATCTCAATTTAAAGGTTCAAATTAAATTTTCAAACTTTTCATCACAAATAAAACTTTGGATAACCAATTTATTGAATATAAATATAATATTTTGAAATGTTAAACTCTTTTAATTAGACCGATATTCATTCCTTTAAAAATTAAAAAAAAAAAGAATTCAATTGATGTTTAATTCAATTAAAATAAAAACCATTAAAAAAAACTCGTTATATAAAATTATTAAATATAAAAATAACTTTTAAGAAAAAATAAAACCGACTTCAAAAAATTAAATGCAACAAATAAAATACACTAAAAGGTATAAAATAATTATTAACTTATTTAGTTTCAACTAAACTACGAAATATTAACATGAAATTACTTTTTGTACTCGGCGCCAATGCGATTCATCAAAAGCTATATGTTTGGCACCGAGTTAAAAAAGTAATTTCATGTTGATATTTCGTAGTTTAGTTGTAACTAAATAAGTTGCTAATTATTTTTATACCTTTTAGTGTATTTTATTTGTTGCATTTAATTTTTTTGAAGTCGGTTTTATTTTTTTCTTAAAAATTATTTTTATTTTTCCCTTTTTAGTGATGTTATTAATAGTGATCATATCATCAGAACTTGACCAAATTAATATGGCACCATCCCTAAGATACCCCCTTTCCAATTAAAAAAGAATCATAGAAATCGGTTGATATACAAAGAAGTTAGGCATGAGCAAACCTAACAAAAAAGATCTAATACCTATGAAAAAAATGGGACCAATCGGAAGGTAGACTGAACCCAATGCAAAAACAATTTTCAAAATCGGTTCACAATTGGCGGAGATATGAGGTAACATAGGCACAAAAAAAAAAAAAAAAAAATCAGTCGAATAGAGAACCTCCTCCTTTTTTGAAGGTTAAAAAGGGGAGAAAATGGAAATCACATTATCAATATTCTCAGAATAGTTTCAAAAGAAAATAATATTTTAACTGCAAAAAATATTGGTTATTTAAAATACCTAATATACTCAAGACTGTAAGTTATACATGGCAGTACCGAAAAGTACCAAAAAGGGGGGCTGCATCTCCAAAACCCATTCATTGAAAGGGGTGGTTCATCAATTAAAATCAGAATGGGTCGTTTCCTGAATGATTTTAACAAATTTTAATAAGAGGGGTCGAGTTAAAATCCAACACACGGGTCCCCAAAGGAAATTTTTTCGAATTAGGGTACAAAAATTTGCTGAAAGTGAATTGGAAAAAGCTTTCAAATAAAAAAATAAAAAATCCAAATACGAAACTAACAAGAAATTAAATATTTTGAATTTCTTTGTAAAATTTTTATTTTATAAAATCCTTAAATTAAAAAGAAAGAATACCAATGAAAGTTGAATGATAGTACACCTTACTGTGTATTCCAGAAAACACCAATTGTATTTCAGAAATCTCAATTCAATTTCAGAAAATGTCAATTGCTTAGTTAGCTGTTTATATATGTTTATTTTCTGAAATTCAATTGAAAATTCTGAAATACAATTGAGATTCTCTGAAATTCAATTGAAAATTCTGAGCTACAATTGATATTCTCTGAAATTAACTTGATATTTTCTAAAATAAAAAATAGAAAAGGTGTAGTTTATTGTTATTTATGTAAGAATCATTCTATTGGCATTGATTTTATAAAAAGTTTCCCTATCAGCATAATGATGATTATCAGCTTAAGAGAGATAAAGAAAAATTCAAAATAAAGACAAGATGGAAAGTAGAAAGAGAGAGTGAATGAGCGGGGAGGAGGGGAGGGGAGAAAGATAAGAAATGTAATGGAATCACGTAGCAACAAAGAAAAGAAAAGAACGAAGCAAAAAAAAATCAAAATTGAACCGAATGATAAAGCAAGCAAAAGAAAAAAAACGAACAGAAACCTGGATTCTCGTTTTTTTCTCAGAACCATTTTTTTTGTTCTTGATAAAAGGTGAACAGAGAAGTTGGTCAAAGATGTATGTCACGTGATCTCATTGCAACCCGGATGAAAAATAATGAGCCTTTTAATATGAAGATCCGTTCGTTGATGGCCATTCGGGGAGTTGTAATAGAAGGGCGGAGTTAAAGCGTTTATCATCATCAGCGGGGCTTGTTTCTAGTGGTTTTCTTCTCTACTCGACTAATTATGAAGTAGTTAATATAAACAACTCTAATTTGAAAACTATACCATAAATATTTCAACACAAATGATAATGATATGGGGACTTATAATTTATTTGACTTACTGCATTGGGGCAAACTTCGCATTCGTGGCTAACTTCAATTAGAATTTTCATATTGAGCATGTGTGGTTCGCCTTAGTGCACTGACTGTTGTAAAGCGAATTTACTTTGACTGACTCTTAGATACTTTTTAGAGCATTTTGAAATAAAATCGTTTTTTAGTTTTTGGAATGTTTCATTTTGAATTTTTGGAATTATGTGGAATTATTTTGGAATTCATTAGATAATGCCCCTTCATCTATTGTCTTATACTTGGAAATGAAAGTGGAAGTGGAAGTAGGTGTACACGATATTAGGTCGCGGTTCACCCCTCATTCTTCTCCATATCATTTGATTTTTTAAATAGGTTCGTTAAACGCTTTAAAAAGGATGTAAAAATGAACTCTATACACCAAGATTTTTTATTCTATGATTGAGGTGAGTGAGAGGGATAATTCATTCGAATCTAATTACGACCTTAAGACTAACAAATGAAAATCCAGGGTATATTCTTCAAAAGAACGATTTCGAGTTTAACGACCTAGATTTGAACATTTTTAATGAGAAAATCTCATCAGAATGTACGACATTTTACACCTATTTCTGAGCTTGTTTTCAATTATTATAGATGAAGTATTTTGAAAGACTAAATATATTTTCTAATTAAAAATGTTCAATCTGGCTAAGACGAAACTTTCTTGATAAACAACTCAATCACCAAAGCATCAAATCTACGATTACTGTAATATCATCAAGGTTGTGATCAAAATTTTCAATATTGACTTATTTGAAAGTGGATCAAATTTGGATTACAAGATTAGACACTAAACTAGTTAATATTCCACCAAAAATGTTAGAGAGGTCTGCATTAAATCTAATATTTTTTTATTTTGAAAATTGTGATTTTCTTAATTCTTATAACCTAGTATTTTGTATTTTATTTTCAGTTTTGAAACTTGAAATTAAAAGACCTTTACATAAAACAAGATGAAGATGTGAATTTTACTTTAAATTGGGAATTTGAATGACTCCCAGGATCATACCAAGGTATAATTAACTGCTCGTGTAAGTAAATGTACCTCTGAGTAGATAGAGCTTTACCTTTTTGTAATCTCCGGAACGTTGAAAATTAGTTTCTCGATCAATAGTTAAGTTGAGTTAAAGGTCGCACAAGAGTCAAAGTCACGGTAATATAGAAGGGTGACCTTAAGAAAGTGCTCCGAAGTAATTTTGATGAGGATCAAAAAGGTCGTATGTGATATTGGACTTTTCATAAACAACCAATAAATTGCATTTCAAACAATTTAATTAATTTTGAGAATTAATACGAAAACTCACGCATCTAATCTAGATTCCAATCAAGAAAAACTTTTTTTTTACATTTTAATAAACTTAATCAATATTATACGATAACAGTCAAAAATTGTTTTTTTTTTAAATTTAAAAAATAGTATGAGCGGAAATTTCTAATTAAATCTATATTAGTAATTATAATATAATTAAAATTAATTTTTTAATCAACTTCCTTTCAATTTTGTAAATATGAAATGTACATATATTTCCACAAGTATATGTATGTATCTACCTATGGAAAATTATTTGAGAAAATAAATATTAAATTAATTGATTTGTTGGAAAAAAATATCAAACCCTAGAGCGGGTGGCAAACTCCATTGAGGGGTCTCATAAGAGAGGTAAAATAAAACAAAACATTTTATTATTATGTACATTTATTTTCGTTTTTAGCTACATAAATAAAAAATATTTATTTATATAGTATATAGCGGTCCTTTTGATTACAGATTTTTAAATATTTACAATGATTTGCACATTAGTTGATGGAATCAGGCCTCTCAGGGCCTAGGTCTCTCTCAAAAAATAAAAATATACCAAAAAATAATAATTCCTTAATTAATTGTTGAATATATTTCCTAAGAAGCTGACCAATTATGGCAATTAAATGGTAATGTGATTTCAAAAAAATAAACAATCCACAAAGTAAAACTCTATTAATTACATGTACCTATTTTTCAGAAACTATAGCTTCTCAAATCTAGACTATGTTTTTGATACACACTCAATCTCATTTTCCAGTTCAAGGCGATTTCTCACTTTGATTTTTTTAATCGAGAAACTCTCATATAATTTTTATAAAGAGTCTGGTGTTGGTGCTTATTTATTTTTTTTTTAATTTATTTATTTTAATAAAAGAAAAAGAGAAAATATTTTTTAAGAAAATTATTATTTACTATGAGTTATTATTCTAACTAGAGTTCTTTATTTCACGTGTAAGAAATAAAGGAGAGAGAGTTTTCCTTGTATGCACAAACGCCTAAATATAGGCAATCGATTTGTCACCTCTGCTTCAAGGCTGCGTAAATTTAGGCTATACCGTAAAGTAATTGTAAAGATCATCGATAAAAGTAAATAAAACTTCCCTGCCTGGCTGGATGGCCAAAGTGTTAAATTCATTATTATTACAATTTATTTATTTATTATAAGGAAATTCAAAGTAAAAAACCAAATGAAAATAGATTTTTCATTATTAATTTTAAAATAACATGTAAATACAAAAAGATTCTTTGTTTATTTTATATTTACTAGCATTTTAGTCGTGTCCTGTTTGGAATTTGAGTTTAACATGTAATTTTAAATTTACTTTCAGATTATGTACATTTTGTGGGACAATTTAATTTTTTGAATTATAGTAAAGAATTCTTCTTCTTCCCTCTTCGCCTGATTGTCCGAAATCATCTTCCATTATCTCTCTTTTTTATTTCTTACACGTGAAATGAGTGACCTAGTGAATAACTCATAGTAAATAATAATTTTCCCTCAAAAATATGTTTACTTTTCTTTTATTAAAATTAACTCTCATAAATATGATGTCGCAAAAGGAACCAAACAGAGAGTTTTTTGTCCAGCTCGGGTCAATATTGCATCTTTTTGATCCAAAATACATCTAGTTTTTGAAAAAAAGGTGTAATCTTAACATCCCATTAGTTGATATTTCATGTTTTTTTTTAGAATATCCGCATGTTGAGAGAAATTTTATTATTTTATTTAATTAATATCATTATGTCAAAAGCGGTGTGAGGGTCGACAAAAAACTTCTTATCAAAAGGGGGTCCGTCGTATTTTGGAAAAGTTTGGGTACCACTAGAGAAAGACAAAAATAACAAATCAAAACACATTTCACAAGCTCTAGCTCTCTTTAGTTAAATTTTTTATTTATAATGATAAAAAAACATGATTAGTAAAATCATAATAGTAGTTCAGTAGCAATCAAGAGGATACGTTACGAAAATTTAAAGAAAAAGTCAAAGCTTTTTGATTAGCTTTCAACAAATTAAAGATTTGGTAATTTTTTTTTCATCGAAAAGTTTAATTTAGGGAGTAGAAATCCTAAGCCCCAAACGTTCAAAAACACTCCAAAAAACGATTAGATTTTTTCAGATTTTCTCAATTTTTCAACTGAAAATTCTTAAGCTAGAAAGCACAATATTTAAACAGACCTTTGATTCAAAATGTTTTCCACTCGAAAGAATTAGTTCCTGCCTCATCATAAGTATTGTAATCCGGACATAGGAACAGACAATGAATATTTTTATCGTTTCAGACATTACGAAATATGAAGATATTTGTGTGAATCTAATATTTGGACCTATGGGGAAATTCGCATTGAGATTAACTAGAAGCTATTTAAATTTACTTTTATTTATAATGTACTCTTATATATGACTTGATACATAACTCTCAATTTTGACTGAGTTCATGTATCAGTTACCCAGTGAATGACATTCCCCTACATGGGACAAACTTAAAAGTTGGTAGCAAACAAGAGATAAATTGCTTTTATTGAATTATTCGGACCATTCATCATCTTATTTTTACTTTATCCATTGTGTAGCATTGCGAAGCTCTAAGTATTGATTTCGGTCACTCCCCAAGGGTAAATTCAAATGGCCATAAAGTAAAAAGTAGTGTCCCTATGATCTCAACGAAAGTCAAAAAGTGTAATATTATTAATTCAGGTCAAATTTTAGAAACTGATGATTTTACAAAAATTACTACAATTCGAGATCTAACTTCGAGTGACACCTGAATAATTATAAAGGATTAAATATATTTAATTGAAAAAATTTATTTTGCCGAGAGTAGCAAAGTTATTGATTCATAAAGAGAAACAAAGAGGTTGTCCTATGCTTGATGCAAATAAACATACACACATATTTATCGAAATTATATATCTGTATATATATTATTTATTTTTTAATTTTTTTTAATTCTACCTGGCTATCAGCTGATAAGAAGGAAACATTTTCATTATCCACCCGATACTAATCCTATAAAAAATAATATATATAATTAAAAAGATTGATGATGAGGACTAAGCCTTCGAAACTATAGTCTCAAACAAATAGATAATATATATACAATCAAATTTAGGGAACGCGGTGTTGGTTTATAGTGAAACGTTGTTGAAATTAAAAAAAATAATGAAATTAGGTTGGAGTTGGTGGTGTTTCACAAGGAAACGCCACCATGTAAAACACCACCAACTTCAACCTAATTTAATATATATACAGATAAATAATTTCGATATTCGTATAAGTGTGTTTATTTGCATCAAGCAGAGGACAACCACTTTGTTTCTGTTTATTAAAAATATTAATATTTAAAATGACTGTAAATAAAGACCATCAACGATCCGATGCAGTTTATTTTCTATAAGTTTGGTTTGATCGCGAGAGATTACAGGGGATGGATCGATGCCTGTGAAAATGTGAATATCTGTCTTGAATGATTGAAGGTTGCGTGTAGTGCGAAAGCTAGGAAGCCCATAGAAGCCATAGAGATAAATGAGTTGGCCATTGCTAATGTTCAATTTGTATCTAAATTGACAACGTAAGTATGTTGAATGTTTAATTTCTTAAAAATGAGATTTAGGAGGAATATCTTGTGTTTACCTGCCTACAAATGGCTTAGCCAAATGCATCAAGGGGAGTCTCTATATATCTGAAAACTGCAATTTTATTATAATTAATAGACCTTTGAGAGAGAATGAAAATTAATTAATATTGTTATATTATTAAAATAATTAATTTTTTATTGATATAAAGCATTTTCAATTAGCATCCTCCAACCTAAAATAATTAAATTTAAAACTTTCAACATATTTCTATTATTATAGATATGAATAAATAAATTAATAATATTAGTATATGAGTGCCTAAATAATAAACAAGATATACAGGAACATTATTTGAAACCCTAAATGAATATTGTATTTAAATTATAATTGTATTCGTCTAGATAATTATATTATATATTTAGTTAATAGAATACTTTTACCATAGACAAAATATAGAATATATTTGTTATAATTTGCATGATTTATTTATTCTTTATATTTTTGAATAAATTATATATTTGATTGAGAAAATGTAATTGAACATATTAAGGGTATTTATTGAAGACATCTTTATATGGGGAAAATATATGTATTCGGTTAATAGTAAATTTGATTTACTGTACTGTGGTGAATCACCTCTGTTTAACAGAGAGATCTGTAAATCAAATTCAATATAATAAATCGTCCCTGGTAAAAGTTTTCTTTAAATAGCCTTAAAAAAGGCAACTAAAATACCCACAACAAGGTTCTCATTAATTCTAAAAGCTAGACTCAATGAGGTAGAAAAATATTACTTTAAATAATAAAAACCTTTCCAAAAGAATATAAAGTCTGGTCGTAATATTATGGTCTCTCGAAATCGATTTTCTATTATCAAAATATAATCTAACTTGATTAAATTCTGATTTCTATTGGTTAATGACTGAGAAAAAATAATTTATACTTAGTAATATATGATCGAGCCGACAGTGGGTCAGTGGTCAGAGTGTCGGGTCGCTAGCCTGAAGTATGCTGGTTCGAGACTGAGTCTCGGCAAATATTTGCAGCCGCCTCCACTTGGAAAGCACTGGCAAACTACCAAGAGTATAATTTCCTAGTCAACCTCTTCAAACTAGACGTTCGGAACCGGCGTTAAAAATCAGGTCCCGTATATCTGTGTAAAACAGCTAAACACACTCAGCACAGGTATATGTGGAGAGGTGCCGAAACGTCAGGGAGACCTGATATGGCACTTAGAGAATAAGAATATAAATATAATCAATTTTGGACATCTAATAATATGATCCCGAGACTCTGCCCTCCAGGACCGTTCGCCCAGACGGCCAGATGTGAGAGCGGACCTTAGTGTACGCCCTTACAGTTCGTTTTTATATAAAATCATACAATTTTTGTTTTTTATTGGATACAAATTTATTGAAATTCACAATTAATTTGTACAGTTCCAAACGGAACTCGCAGATTTTGCCAAAAAGCAAGATGGCCGCCAAGTGGCCTTGAGACTTCACTTTGAACCCTCCAGTTATCATCTAGTTATCTAGTATATATAATCTGTCTATGGTAATAATAAATAATTGTCATTTACTTTCAATTTATGTCGGGAATAGATTCAAAGTTCCAATGTAAAGGGTCGTTCTTTATAAAACCTTATCCAGGAGTATATTTTTAGAGAATTTAGTAGACAATATGTCCTCTCTTTACCCCAATTGAGTTCAACACTCACGTAGTTTTATTATAGTTGACTTAAAAAAATTATTTTATATATATATATTCGCCTCATACCCTATCAAGAAACATATACACTTACACACACATAAGAGAGAAAAAGAGAGAGGAAAAAACATGAAACAAACAGCCTCTTCTTAATCTAATCCAATGTTGTTTTCTGCCTATTTTGTTGTATAAAAGCAAAACGTCTTTCTCATTGGAGTCAAGTTTAATTTAAACTTAATAAGACATTACGGTTATGGGGAGGGAGAAAAATACAAAACAGAAAAGAGGCAAAGAGGAAAGTATACATTCTACTCGTCTTGTTATTATTAAACGTCATTTATTCTGCAATAATATCAACAAAGCAGAAATAACATTTTCTAATCAACACACACCCACACAAAGGGATAGATTTACACAATATGAAGGAAAGGAAGTATATTTCGGTTTTACCATACATTTTAGGCTACATATCACTTTCAAGTTGATTAATTTATGGTCTCTTTGTTTTAGGTAAGTTCTCCTTTGATCATCATCTCTACAATTAAGGACTCGGTTTCTTCTTATCAGGTTTTATTGTTACTTTTAACAGAAAATAGAATAATGGATTATCATGATAATTATACAAAATATAAAATACAAATTTCTTTAATCTGGAACATATTTTCGGGTGGGATCTCATAGAGATTTTTTTTTGATCAGGACGAAAACAAACTCCGAAAATAGGGGTACTTTATTCGCAAAGAGAAACAAAGAGGTTGTCGTCTGCTTAATGCAAATAAACATACACATATATATATAGATATTATTTATTTGTTTGAGACTATAGTTTTGAAGACTTTGTCTTCATCATCAGTCTTTTTTAATTATAAATATTGCTTTTCATGGAGTCAATACCGTATGGGTATTGAAAATTTGATGTTTCTTCACTTGGAATTCCAAACTGGCTACCAGTGAAGAAACATCAAATTTTCAATATCCATACGGTATTGACTCCATGAAAAACAATATTTATAATTAAAAAAGACTGATGATAAAGACCAAGTCTTCAAAACTATAGTCTCAAACAAATAAATAATATATATATATATATATATATATACAGATATATATGTGTGTACAATGTTTATTTGCATCAAGCAGAGGACAACCTCTTTGTTTTTCTTTGTGAATCTACAACTCTACTACTCTCGGCAAAACAAAAACTTTTCAATTAAAGTACTTTATTCGATTGGTAGAATTGAAAATTTTGCTGTGATATCTCCTACCGATAAATAACTTTAATTTTTCAGTTACCATTTTCATAGACAATCATACAGAATTTTGGGGGACTTTTTAGGAGAGACCACAAAATGTGAATTTTTATTGAAACTTTGTACCATAATTATAAATATCCATAAATATCAAAAATAAAAATCAGATTTATAATATCGAAATTAGAAGACTCAAAAAATGTTTCGGTATCTAAAGTCGTTTCCATATTATGATAAAGTTTATCGCATTATTTTAAAGAGCCTAAATAATATCATTCATGTTTTCTATCTATTGGAAGTTTAATAAGCAAAAATCTGCCAGGTCCCCACATCTAATCACTAAGAAAGTACACTAAATTCTAGTTAATCCATATTCTTTTTTAATTTCTAAATATAGGGATATTAACCTGGGTGCTTCGCTTTTTCAATCTTTTCTTCGTTTGAACCTCTTCCCCCTGCCTTCTGCCACACTTCACTCAGGGTGTTTAATCGAAATGCTCCATTTTCAAATTATTCTATCTTTCAATTTATCTGCGCTCACTCGCTGTCTTTATTAGATCTTTCTCTCTCTCTCTCTCCTTTTTTCATATGAAATTATTCCAATCTTTATTAAAATCGCATTTATATTCCAATTTTTTTTTCTCATTTTTGTTCCAGTTACTTTTATTTTTATTTAATCGGTGAATGCTCTTGAATTTTAATAATATTAATTTGGGATAATATATTTATATGTATTTTGAATTTTTAAACCGTGCTAGTATTTTAGGTTTTATCATTTTAAACAGAAAACAATTTAAAAGTATATATGTACCTAATATATAATCGGGGCTTACTTTCTAGAAAAAGAACCGGAACGCCCTTTTGGAATGTTCGAGACGAAATTAATAAATAGACTTCCAATAATATTTTTTCTCAAACTAGGACAATTTCGAGAGTTTATTCGAAATAAAAAATGAGCAACTTCCAACTTTATAAAAATGAGAAAGAATTATATTCAGAAAAGTTTTTTCTTAAAAAATTCGAAAATGAGAGGTAAGGGGGGATCTTTTCTATCACTTTACCATTTTTGGAAGGGGGTAAATTTAATTTTAGGAGTGATATAAAAATAAGTATTATATTCGAGCTCTGCACATAATATAATGTTAGAATAAATTTAAATTTCTTTAAAAGTAAAACTTTATTTTTTAAAAAATTCGAAAATGAGAGGTAAGGGGGGACCTTTTCTATCACTTCACCATTTTTGGAGTGGTTCATAAATTTAATTTTTAGGAGAGATATACAAATAAATATTTTAATCGAACTCTGTATATAATTCCCTACAATAACTTATTAATATAATATAATAGTACCTAGAGGCACCAAGCGATGCTCGTTAACTTCTTCCTTCAGTTAAAAGCTTTATTTTAATATTATTTTTAATTTAAAATTCTGATAAAAAGGTCGATTTTTATTTGAGAGCCGCTTTCAAATTAAAAAAATACAAAAATATATAATATTCGCCCAATGTACCCCCCCCACCTCCACCCCGCTCGACCCCACCCCCGAAACCTCGCCCTACCCCCGGATTCCCCACCACTGCGCCCCACCTTCTGCACCTGTTTTGATTCAACCATATGATTCATTTTTATTAATCCAATTGTTAATAAATAAAACCTATCAAAATGTGTTGTTTTTTCAGAAAATTGAGACCTGCTTATGCGAAATATATTTTTAAATAAATTCTTGATTATTTTTTATTCTATTAAATAAATAAAGTTCTTTATAAAAACAATTATAAAACGTTTATTAATATTTCTAACGTTTAGGGAGAACAAAATATGTTAAAATCCACAATCACAATACTTCTTCAAGGCCTTTGAGAATAAAGAATTAGCCCGACCCATTGTCTGTCTGGGTACAAAAGAAAAAGAGTAACCTTTTTTAAAACCCTAAGAATGGGATTTGTCTACCTGAGAATAATTAATTAGATTACGAAAAAACCCATCAAAAACAATTTTGTCGAAGATGAGACCGTGACAGATCGAATTGTCACCCCAAAAACCCCTAACCCGTGAATTTCATCAAAATCCGTAGAGTCGTTTACAAAATAGAACCAAGATATTTTTGCTCGTTTAATAAGAGTATATTAGAATAAATTTAAATTTCTTTAAAAGTAAAACTTTATTTTCTTAATTAGGGAATCTACCCAAAACAGAAAAACATGGCAGGGGTCTACGAGACAAAAAGTTTGGGACTCTCTAAAATAGACCCAGGGTACTAAGATACTTATTTATTCAAAATAATGTTAGTAGCGTTAATGCAGGAGCCGGATTAAAGAGAAAAATCTATTGCCAAATTCGAATTCCAACAAATCTTAATTATTGTCAAAGTTTTTCTTGAATCTTTATTATAAAATATTCCATATAGCACAATAACTCCGGATATAATTTAATTATGTTTATCTTCAAATTACTAGATAGCATCAAATATTGTTTTCAAACTAGAAATTTAACTCTCAATTTTTGTATTAATTTACTTCGTTTGAAACATAAACAGATTAAATGGATATCGCTGATCAGATTACATATGCATACCAACATTCTAGTGAAATCAAATATCACGAGAATACAAGCTCGTTTTTCAGAATTTGACAAAAGTCACTTAGGTAATAAATTGAGTCTTGTTTTAAATAACAAGGTATCATGTGGTCCAATATTTGGAGGTAAGTCGAGCTATCTTAAAACTAGCAAATTTTAAGAAAGCGTTGTTGAAAAAAAAATTTAGGTACCTATATTATATATTTGTGTAATTTTTTTTTGCTTTTCGGCCCTTCTAGCCTTAAGCCAATTTACGATACTATATATTTTTTAAATTTTGTCTCTACTCCGGGCGTTAGATTTTAGCCGAATGCCTCGAGTCGGATTCGAAAAATATTTAGCAGCAAAACCCCAATCTGATATGAATGCAACCCTACTTTATGATGAATTAATTACTATAATAGTATAAATACTTTTGTTGCACTGAAAGATGACACCGAAAATTATATTAAATTTCATCAACAAATATAACTTAGCGGAATTATATGTAAATACATGGATTTCAATGAGGATTTTTTTGATTATCTACTCTTATTAAACGAGCAAAAATTGTATATTTATTTATATATATATTTATTTATATATATATTTGTATCTTAGTTCTATTTTGAAAACGACTCTACCGATTTTGATGAAATTCACGGGTTAGGGGTTTTTTGGGTTGACAATTCGATCTGTCACGGTCTCATCTTCCACAAAATTTTTTTGATGGGTTTTTTCGTAATCAAATTGATTATACTCAGGTAGAAAAACGCCAATCTTAGGGATTTAAAAAGGGTTCCTCTTTTCTTTTGTACCCAGGCAGACAATGGGTTGGTTTAAATCTTTGTTCTCAAAGGCCTTGAAGAACTTTGTGATTGTGGTGTGTTGTTGTCAAGCATTAACTAAACCCGAACAAAGCTCGGTCTTCCAGGTATACCAGGTGTTTAACCTTAAATCCGCTGTTTGCTCATCGATGGCGCTAGTGCTCGTATTGAACTACCATGGACACGCCATACATTTTATTTCATGAGTTTAACGTCTGACAACATTAATCAGTGATCATTGTTAACAATTTCATAACACAAAGTCTGTTTTTCCTTGGGTAATCATGTCCAGTTTTGTGCCAGAAAAAGAGCATATGCGGGAAGCTCTGCTTTTCTGCTTCAGTTTGAAGAAATCTGCTGCCGAACCGCATCGAATGCTTGTGGAGGCCTATGGCGACAGTGCTTTATCGGAAACGACCTGCAGGGATTGGTTTCGGCGGTTCAAAGATGGCAATTTTGACCCGTGGGACAAGAAGGTTGAGGACCATCAATTGCAGGCTCTTTTGGACGAGGACGATACGCAATCGCAGAAAATGCTTGCCGAGCAATTGGGTGTTACTCAACCAGCCATTTCTAAGCGGCTACGTGCTATGGGAAAGGTTCAAAAGATCGGAAAATGGGTGCCGCATGAATTGAACGACAGGCAGATGGAGCGACGCCAAAACACATGCGAAATCTTGCTTGCCAGACAAAAAAGAAAGTCGTTCCTGCATCGGATTGTGACAGGCGATGAAAAGTGGGTATATTTCGAAAACCCTAAACGCAAAAAATCATGGGTTGACCCCGGCCAACCATCAACATCTTTCTCAAGACCAAATCGCTTCGGACGGAAGACGATGCTGTGCGTTTGGTGGGATCAGCAGGAATCGTTTACTATGAGACGTTGAAACCTGGTGAATCTGTCAACGCCGACCGCTACCACCAACAACTGATCAAATTGCACCGTGCTCTGCGTGAAAAAAGACCGTATTATCAACAAAGACATGAAAAGCTGATTTTTCTCCACGACAACGCACCATCGCACACGTCAAAAATGGTCCAAAACTACATGGAGACACTCAACTGGGAGCTGCTACCCCATCCCGCTTATTCACCAGACTTGGCCCCTTCAGACTACCACCTGTTTTCGTCAATGGGCCACGCGCTCGCTGAGCAGCACTTCGATTCATACGAAGACGTCCGAAAATGGCTTGATGAGTGGTTTGCCTCAAAAGAGAAGGGATTTTTTTGGCGTGGTATCCACAAATTGCCCGAGAGATGGGAGAAATGTGTAGCTAGCGAGGGCAAGTACTTTGAATAAATTTGATTTTGCTTTCTATGAAAAAACCATGTGTTTTTTTGACTAAAAAACAGCGGATTTAAGGTTATACACCTAGTATATATATATATATATATATATATATATATATATATATATATATAAGTATTTGTATTTTTTTTTAAACGGCTCTAACGATTTTGATGAAACAAACTCTATTAACAAGTTTTTGAGGATGAGAAAGCGATCTTGGTGCGGAGCGGGGGTGGATGTGGGGGGTGCAGAAGGTGGGGGGCAGTGTTGGGGGATCCGGGGGTAGGGCGAGGTTTTGGGGGTGGGGTCGAGCAGGGTGGAAGTGGGGGGTACAGTGGTCGAATACTATATAGATATATTTGTATTTTTTTAATTTGAAAACGGCTCTCAAATAAAAATCGACCTTTTTATCAGAATTTTAAATTAAAAATAATATTAAAATAAAGATTTTAACTGAAGGAAGAAATTACCGAGCATCGCTCGGTGCCTCCAGGTACTATACCATTAACGGCAGTGGAGAATGCAGCTCTCAAAACTCTAATTAGTAAAAACGTACCTGCGTTCAACTACGACTTAAGACAGGTTATTCAGTTTATGAACTCTCTCAATTGTAAATGACATTTCTGAGAATTTAGTTTTTACAAATCTAATAAGAAACTTTGCCGAAAAAAGCACGAAAAGCTAATTTTTAATAAAATAAATGTTTTGTTATTTTAGTAATTTAAGAATAAGAACTGCGATCTTTATTGACATTAAAGGGGCTTACGATAACGTTAATGTTGATATTTTAATGGATAAACTAATGAGATTGGAGATTCCATATAAAATTATTAATTATCTTTTATATACTATCCACACCCGAACCATTTACCTACAAAACAAAAATAATCAAATAGGTCCCCGAATTATAACAAAAGGTATAGGTCAAGGAACCATTCTCGCCCCTCTATTATTTTCTTTATATACCCATGAAATAGAATGCTGCGCGACCTCAGGGGTTAAGATCTTACAATACGCAGATGATGTCGTATTATACACATTCTCTCAATCCACTTTAACGAATGAAAATCGACTAAAGGAGTCACTATGTCGACTCTTCACAATATTGAATAAGTTGGAACTTGTCCCAGAGCTAAATAAAACAAAAGCGGTTATATTTTCAAGGAAATATAAATATGACTCTGTTCCTTACATTAACTTTAACGGTCATAATATTGAAATTCTATCTTCAATCAAATTTTTAGGGTTAGAATTGGATAGAAAATTGCTTTGGGGGGACCATATGAAGGCAATCAAAATTAAAGTGGAAAAAAGATTAACATGCTAAAAGCCATTGCGAACACGAGTTGGGGGTCTGAGCCAGCAACTTGTCTCCTGCTATATCGGTCTATCATTAGACCACATTTCGAATATGGATGCTCTCTTTTTGACAACGCTTCTACTTCCACTTTACGAGTTCTGGACCAGCTTCAGTTGAGGTGTATTAGGATTTGTTTGGGGCACTGAGATCTCCATCCAATGCTCTTCCAGTGGAAGTAAAAGAGATGCCCCTTAAATTAAGAAGGGAATTATTATCATTTAATTACCTTATAAATAAAATATACATGGGTGATCAAAATGTCCTAAATTCATTTCCTCAATCTCCTGAAGATACTTACCCTCTTGCGAAAAGATTCTCCCAATTCGAAAATGGCACTTATAAATTGAAAACTTTCTCCAAATTTCCGATATTCTCGTATAATTATGCAAACCAAATCCATACAATAAAAACCTGCACTCTCCCTTGCCGCAAAGATACTTCTAATATGAATTCAGTCTTTTTGGATTTTACTCAATCCAAATTCAAAGACCACCTTTTCATTTATACAGACGGTTCCAGTAATGCCTCCCATGTAGGCTCGGCTCTTTGGTGTCCAAATAAAAGTTTCAAGGAAATCTTTAAACTCCCACCCGAAACCTCCATCTATTCAGCCGAAGGCTTTACCATTCTGAGGGCCGTTGAATATATGAGGAATGTTCCCGATTTCAACAAATTTCTGATCTGTACTGATTCATTGAGTGTCTTAAAGGCAATTAATGGTTTCCCCATAAACAAAAATTCTTCTTATATTATTTTAGATATTATAGATGAAATAAATAAACTCAGAGTTGATGGGAAAGAAGTTGAAATTCAATGGATCCCTAGTCACAGTGGCATTACGGGAAATGAGGACGTTGATAGGCTTGCCTGTTTAACCGATGGTATTCAACACTCATTTGATCTAACGCCCAATGAAATTCGATCAATCATCAGGAAGAGAATTTATATGGATTGGCAGAATCTGTGGTTGACTTCAAGTATGGTAAAAGGTCGTCATTTCTTTAATGTATGTCCGAGAATCCCGATTCGTCCGTGGTTTGAAAACTTCAAACTAAAGGTTCATATTATTCGACTTAGACTAGGTCATACAACAACACCTGCATACCTACACAGAATCGGCCAGAGAGATGATCCATACTGCTCTTGTGATTCTATATCTTTTGGTGATATTAACCACGTCCTTCTAGGCTGTGAGACACATAGACACCAAATTGATCGTTTATACATTAATATTACGGGAAAAAATGATTTCCCCACATGCGCGGAAATTCTATTGGCATCTGCCAAAGAGGTCCAATTTCAGATATTGTTATTAAGCACATAATATCCATTGGCTTTCAATTTTAATTCAATGATAACTATTTCTTTATAAATTTTGTAATACACCTACCATTCGTGAATCTGAGAAGACTGGCTAAATGGGCATTAGTTCCATAGGCCAAAAAAAAAAGAATAAGAACCGACTGTAATAATTATAAATGTGAATATCGATTTTTTTATTACATTAATGAACCCAGCTGCAGTTTATCGAAATACTCAATCCTTAAGGGATGCCACGTAAAACCTAGTCACCTAGAGAGTCTAAGACTGGCTCTGTTCGACTCCACAAGGATTTTTTTAATGACGTTGATTTAAAATTAATTAATCTATTATGAACAAATTAACTTTTTTATATCATAAAATGCTAGAGGCTAGAAAAAATTAGAGAATTTGTGTTCTGTGGTTATAAATAATTGCCGATTGTAAAACCCGAATAAGATGATGCAGATGATGAAAAATCCCAGTTTATAGAAGTCATAGAGATAGGGAAACTCTCCGTGGTGTCATTAAATCAAAGTGACGAAGGGTTATTTGATAATAAAACGTGACGTGTTTGTCCTTTCTGCAGAAGTGATTTCTTTTTTATTTGTTTGTATCTGTTCATTTTACATCCCCGTTATCCGCCTTCGTCTAATTTCCACTTAATTGTTTCTTTAATACTTTTAATAGTCAAAATAAGAGAACAACACGGAGGTAACAGTTGAAAATGAGCAGCAGAAAGGGAAGATGGGAGTCGAAAACAAATTTAAACTGGAAAAGAGGTTGAATTTAGCTTAAGCTTTAAAACACAAATGGATAGACACAAAGGCACGAGTTATGGTGAGATAATTTACTTTTAAATAGAGTTAACGAGTGAATCAGTAGAACCCACCCTTCCACATATACATACCCTCTCTCTTTCACTTCACTCACACAGATATCTTGGACTTTTTTTTCTCACTTTCTATAAATAATGAAAAACAAATTAAAAACAATATACGAACAAATATTTCGAAAAAAAAGAGGCAGGATCTAATTTTGAATTCAAAGCCAAATTAGATATTCAAACAATAGACATAGGTGAATAAATTAACCGGCGGCCACAGGGCCGCAGTAAAGAAATTTTGCGTCTGGGTCCAAATATCTAATCCCCGCCCCCCCAATCCTTAAAGAAAACAAAAATACACAATTCTCACAAAATCATCTCTGAAAAGGGTAAAAATAAATTTAACATTCAAAAAATCAACAAACTGTAAAAACAGAAGTTAGCGTAGTAGCTACATACCAAATATCAAACTTTACTTTTCTAGCCTTCAGTTGAGCAAATTGTTCAATAAACCTTCATAATTCAAAGCCTTGGCTATTGATATTTCTATAGAAATTATCGCCAAATTTGTTAGCCATTCTTGATTCAGTGTAGTTTGCCGAGAGTTAATGATTCATAAAGAGAAATTAACGAGGTTGTATATAATTATTTTTGCATCAAGCAGAGGACAAGCTCATTGATTTCTCCTTATATAATTAATTCATTACAAGCTTCAATTTAGCAAAAGTTACAGGAATTGACCAAACACTTTATAAGCTATCTCCATGTTTAGATAGCTTGTCACTAAACTGGGATTATGAATTATCTACTTGATCTCTAAATGTGACATTTTATAAACATTATTAATTAACGAGCGAAGCATATGATTTGCACTTATTACTTCTAAAAATAATTCAGCAGCAAATCATACATATATATTATTTAAGAGCTTAATCTGATTTTGTCAATGTCCGGTGATTTGATGCCGGAACTTCTGAGGAGAAGACGAGCTAGGCTGCTAATGGATCTATTAAAACGGTCATCGAGGCAACACATGATCAAAATCTTAAGGCCATGTTGTTCGACTCAACAGTGATACCTGCTCTCACATATGCTAGTGAAACATGGGCCTTAACAAAGGTTCATGAAAAAAAGATTAACACCATTCAGGCAGCACTGGAGAGGAGACTCATCGGCTTGGCTCTGGGACCAACGTCAGCGCGGTCCCCACAACTCCGACATTCGAAAGAGGTCTGGAGTTGAAGACATGCTGGTGCACATCAATAAAGCGAAACATGATTGGGCGGGTCATCTCATGAGAAGGAGGGACTCAAGATGGAGTTCGGCTCTGCAACTGTGGATACCAAGAGATATTACAAGACCAATAGGAAGACCACCAATCTGTTGGGCGGATTCGCTCTCATTCAAGAACTCCACAAGGTCAGATCAAAGAGGCGTAAGACTTCACTGGACCACATTGGCGCGTGATAGACAACGAGAGATGGGACCCGCGTGCACCAAACCGGGGCACTGAGGAACGGGTCGCCTAAGTATCCTAAGTAAGTATCCTAATCTGAATTATTTTTTCATAAATTTGCTTCAGTTATGCTAGTGATTGACTGTCCAGAAAGATATTCCAATTCATAAGAGCGCCATGATAGCTTTTGAAAATGTCAATTCAGCGGATTATATAATATATTATATGATCATGCACTTCTATGAAGTTTAGTCCTATTACTTATATCGTCTTCAGCCATTATTCTTATTTTCTCTTTCATTTTTCATGGGAATTGTTTAATAGGTTTAGAGGTTGACACATAATACTATTGGTCTTTTCAAAAACTTGTTCAAATGAACTTCTCATTTGATTGTGTCTCGAAACAGATGTCATAGCATGCAAGGTTATGAGTAATTTGTAGTTTATGGAGGTAATATTTGAAAGGAACAGGCATTCTATCCTAAATTAATATACATTAAATTTCAACAGTTACCGTTGAAGAAATATTTGGTAATCGTAACGCCCCCCCTCCCCCGTCCTTAATACGACCCTGCCACAACAGTATTTTAAATCAATAACCAAGTACAGAGAAAGTGTAGATGTAGTGGAAAATTATATATGTTTATTTAAATGTTTTAGTTATTTTTTATCACTATGTTTAAATTTTCTCATATTATTATGTATTTTTTATCAAGTATTAATTTTGAAAATAAAAGTATAGAATAATTTCATTTTGAGCTTATGGCGCTTTTACTTGTGCGAAATAGTTAATAAATCTGATGTATGCAGATTTATTTGACCAAACCAAGAAATTATTAATTTATAGAGCAACGTGAACTAAATATCCCCTCAATCTGAGAGTGTGTTGTTTGGTTCTCCCTTTCTTAAAGTCAACATATTCATTAATAACTGCCAAAGCCGGATCTCTTGCTAGCCAGGAAGGTTCGCATCTGGTAATACATAGTCAGATAAATTTGAGTAAACAAGACAAGAATCAGAAGCTGAAACGTCTTGTTAATGCTAGAAATGTTAAATTCATATTTTCATTTAATACGAGAAGGTCTAATTTAATTAACATTTGGATTGATTTTCCAAAATATTAGGCAGTATAAGAACATGACACTACGTTTCAAATTGACTCTTGGTAATATAAAAAATGTATCTCTGTTTCTTCTTAAGATCCTTCTCTTTTACATTTTCTTGAGATTCGTTATCAAGTCTGTAATCAGTTTAAATATTAAATTGTAGAGAATTCCATTTCAGTTTGGATTCAAAAGCACAGGCTGGGTGCTTCTAAATAACTAATGAGCACTGGACGACTAAAGAGAGAACGTTGCAGATTCTGTTTAAAACAGACAACCACATGTTAGAAAATCTATTTTTTGGTTAAGTATATAAAGGTTTTTTAAAATATAACTCCAGCCTATAAAGCGTTTTTCCTCTCTCTCTCCCTTGTTTTGAGTTAATTCTTAAAAGCAGTTTCCAAAAGTCCAATCTAGCATTGAATAAATTATGAATTGCACAGACAATGGATATTCACTTGAATTAAACCTCACTCTTCATTTTCTTCCTCTTTTGTGTTCAGAATTTGAGATGAAATTTAATGAGAAAAAAAAGTAATAAGCAGAATTTAATATTTAGATTGAATTACAAATAAATAGCACAAGCAGATCACAAACAGATCATGTGATTTAACTCAAAGCGAACATTTTAATTTCCTGTGTGATAGTAATAGATTTTTTGAAATTAAATTTTAAACGATTTGAATTTCATTTGAGTTTATTCCCCCTCTTTCCACCCCTCCTCACCACCCCTCATTGAATGAAAAAGAGAATTCATTCGCTTCTTTAATTCCACGTTGAGTTTAAGAATGAAGAATTACGACATTTAAATCGCCTTGAAATTACATTAAAAATACATTACATTTTATCAAGAATATTGAATTTAAGCAGCTTTTTTGGGGGTTTCCAGATCTAAATGGATATATAACATTTTAATAGAAGATTATTAACCTCGAAGGTTTATTTCCCAGATAGGCCACCATATTGAAATTACAAAATAATGTAAAAATTCCGAAGTTTCGACTGCTAATTCTAGGAGGAGGTCTCCAAGAATCATAAAATCATCGATAGTTAATAATTTTAAAACAATAATTTCGCGAAGAGTTTGAAAGTAAATTGTGTTATTGTCTCCCTCAATTTATAAAAATTCTGCTACTCTCGGCAAAAACTTTGAATTTAATTTTGTGTTATTTTTATTAATTCTTGAGTATTTTTTGGACTGTTTCATAAGGATATTGACTATGCTTAGATTATTATTGTTATTAATACATAGTTTGTGGTTAAAAAATTAGTTTTTTAATATTCATAATAGTTTGAGACCCGGTGGACTTAAAAATGATTATCATAGACAGTCATAAAGAGAAATAAGAGGTTGTCCTCTGCTTGATGTAAATAAACATACAGATATATATATTAAATATAGATATGTATATATATATTATTTATTTGTTTGAGACTATAGTTTCGAAGGCTTGGTCTTAATCATCAGTCTTTTTTTAATTATAAATATTAAGCTATTGCATAGCTTTTATCGCGGTCTTTGAGTACGGCGACCGAATCAAGAAATTCCGTAACGAAAATAAACCTAACACCCCACTCCGACCGGCACAGCCCAGGGTCCCCTCCAAACGGCCAGCCGAAAGCCAGCGGAACCGTCCGACTCTTGGCGGAGAGGCGGCTCGGGCGGGGGAGATGTTTCTCTTTAAAAAATCTGTTATTGACACTGGAGGACTGGCTTATCACATTACTTTTGTTGTTGGAGAGCATTATGTTATTACAACCAACATCGACGTTACTGATGGTTTGTTAAATGGTGCTGTTGGGAAATTGGTACATCTAGAATTTGATGAAAGTAACACATTGATTAGAGTTTGGCTGGAATTTTGTGGTTCAGATAAAGTGGGTAGAAAAAAAAGGCAAAAAGCAGCCACTCTAGCAGTGCAAAATAGAGTCGGCAATCTCGCTGTTCCCATTGAATTACGAACAGCAAATGTTTCATTAAAATCGGATAGAAAATGTATAGCCAAACGCAAACATTTTCCATTAACTTCAGCTCTTGCTCTAACTATACATAAGTAGCAAGGTGGAACTTTTGACGAAATAGTATATGAGTATAGTAAAGCACATTCTCAGGAACTCGTTTATGTTGCGCTCTCTCGGGTGACTAATATTGAAAAATTGTATATCACGACAAAAAACGATAATTCTACATTCAAGTTTTATCTTAATCGAAGGCAAGCTGCATCGACTGCATCTTTGTTGCAAGAATCCAAAAGACTGTTGCAATGGTCCTGGAGTTGAACCATAATTTATTTCCATAATTAATCAATTAAATTCTTATTTTTATTCATCATTAAGTCTAATTGAGGCAATCAATTGATCATCAAACAAGGGAAACTTATGAGTTCTGGGAAAGCGTAGCAATGACCGGTGATTAACAACAGAGAAGAGCATTGACATGAGCAAGTTCCGCAGTCATTGTCAGGAGAGAGAGTGAGCATCTACTGCTATCAAGTGCTCAGAATATATCTACACAAATACTGTTATATTCAAGTTCCGCAAGTCTTTGACTGACATGTCATGAGAGAGGCGAATGAGTACATATCTACTGCTATCGAAGTGACTCTGAATACACCTACACTTATACTTATATTCAAGTTCCACAGTCATTGACATGACATGAGTGAGGCGAATTGACAATACACATTCTATTATTATTACCACAGCGAGAGAGCAAGAAGCTGCAACTTCTCCTGATATATATATATATGTTCTATATTCCTTTCTTCATCGAGCAACCTTCGTCATCTAAGGCCCAGTATTAATGGTACACGTTCGTCGCTAATACCAGGACTTCCGGCATACAAGGCGCATACCGCTGATATATATATAATTATCTACATTGAGACCCGAGAAGCACACCTTCGAAGTCGGCGCTCAAACCCATTATATATATATTATTCTCACCGGCCGTTCTTCAGCAGCGACGAGCCTATCAATAATCCCGCTGGACCCAAACGAGTTTGCCGTGTACGACACTCTCTCTACTTCACCTCAACTAATTGTACTGCTAAGGAATAAAACTATATCATTGTCTATCATAACCGCTGGTCTGTATAACATTATTTATAGCATTAGTACCAGGAAGCCCATTTCCCTACATCCTTCACGCATCACCTCAAATTTCATTCTCCATTTCAGGGACGTGCCACTTGGATCAGTCACTGAGGGACACACCCACCCCATCAACAAATAGCGAAGCAGATTAAACTAAGATAACGTAACAATAAAGCCCAATTTCCCTAGTACATAAGTTACATTCACCCCCCCTTGCCCCTTAATAACCCCCCACCCCCTCGTGTGGTGTTCGTAAGCTGGGATTGAATAGGCCGCAAAAGAAGCAGGTATTCTACTGATCCAGGTGACAATCCCTATTCATTTTCAAAAAAAATCATTTCATCTCACAATTTCCTGGTACTATAATTCTGAAAATATTTGAAAGTAGCTACGTTTACCCAGAGATTAGAAGGTTCCTTTGTTTGAAAAAAAAATTTTTTTATTATATTGAAAAAGAAAAATTTACAAAAAAAATTTATTCTATATTTATATTTGCCTGAATTAAAAATAAGTAAATAACCAAAGGCCATTGACATTTCCACCTACTAATTATAAATTTAACTTCAAATATTTATTTATTTATTTGCCTCTTGTTTTTTCTTTCGAGTATTATTATCGATGTCGGACGTGCGGGGGACGTTTTCTATGCTTTCTGGACCGACGGCGGGCACCGGGGACGCATCCTCGAGACCAATTCACTCCAGCCAATCAGGACATAATGATCACAATATGATTCATTTTCCCACAGCCGAAATCGGAGCCACATTGGACAGAGCGCCAGGTAAAGAAAAGCCACCCCCAACCCCCTCCACACCCCCTAGTACTAGACCCACTCACCCCCAAGCAATGCTCAGGCAGATAATGAGTATGATGACTGAGCAGACTAGACAAAGTATGAATTTAAATAACAAATTTGAAAATATGAATAGCGATATGAATAGTGGATTTGAAAATATGAATCGTACATTTGAAAGGGGATTCGATAATTTCATTAGCAAACTCGATAGAATGAATAGCGGAGTTGAAGTAAAAAATAACAAGCTCGATGTGATCGATGGTCGATTTAATGATCATCCCGGAAAGAATGAAGATGTAGAAACTGCCCTCCCAACCATTCAAACCCCTCCATTAAAAATTCATTTTGCAACAACGGAATCCACAGCCGAACTCACCGAAACCACACAAGAACTCAATTCAGACCCCTTTAAGAATGTCAATATTAGTCCCATCATAGAGCCCACCACCGAATTAAAGTCAGTAACCTATCTACCCGCAATAGAGATTAATGAACCAATTATCAGTCAACAAATTATTAAAATTCCATCCTCACAGCCCCCAATAGTTAAACATACACCAGTTATTAATAATCAAGAAATTATTAAAATTCAGTCCCCCCCGCCCTTAGTTAAAATCGTTACATATCCCCCAATCGAAATCATCCCCACAGTTAAAATTCTACTTGATTTGAAGACACTCTACAAAGAATATTCCAAATCATTTTTAAGTTTAAAATTAATAAAAATAATTTTACTAATAATATTTATTAGCCACGTGCTTCAGAATCAAGTACACCCCGGCACCTTGGCGTTGGAACAAATCGTTCGTAACGCCTCGCGGAATCACACACGCTAAAATCAATGAAAGGAAAATATTTTGTTGATCCACGCGAAATCTAAGAAAATTGCCTTCTCACGGATATCCGCCTTAAAAATGTAACAATAATAATCAAGCCAAGTTTCCATTTATTTCTCCCCTATTATCATATTCATTTCTTATTACTTTCATGTGTTGTATATATAATTTGTTCAATAAAATCTCCGCCTTAATTCCAATAAAATTTCATAGCCCCCACCTTCTTATAAAATATAAATTTCTTAGTCCCCATTAAATTTCTACTTCTATTCTTTAAGATATTTTTAAATAAATCTCAAAAATACAAACCTATTATTAATTGCATAATATTAAATCACTAATCTATTTTGTCCGATTAGCAACAATAATTAGAGGATTATATTTATCCTATTCTATTTAAATGCATTTCTTTACAAAACAAATGTGCACTGCCATAATAATTTAATAATTATATCTACTCATTTTTCAAAATCAGCCCTTTTTCTCTTTCTCCCTAATATTATCACTCAACGCCTCCAATATTTGTAAATTTAGCCCTCATTTTTATATTTTGTCATTAGTTTTTGTTTTTATTTCTTACCCGATTAACTAAAATATTAAATCCCCTATTAAATTTACACTTCACCCTCCCACACATAATTATTATATTTTAGTCCCTCATTTTGAGTACCCCAGTGATATCATCTATCTTGTTGTTTGTTCTGAAAAAACAGTCATTATTAAAAACTATGATTGTTAATGCTATAGTGATCAAATCAATCACATAGTATAATACATTTATATTTTGCCATCTTATTGTACATTACAAGCTCATTTTATTGCTTCGAGCCTTGCTCTTGCTTGCATTCTAGTTGTATCTTCTCTACTCAGGTCACTCACTTATTAATCCCTAATCCCATAGAATCATAACAACCCGAATATCAATATTATTTGAATAAAAGAAGATATTCCTAATTCCTCGTGTCATGTGTCATAAACACAAACCCCATAGTAACCCTAAGCACCTCTGCCCTTCCATATTAAATAATTTTCTACCCTTTTTACCTGTTGCTCGAAAATCAAGTGTGTCTCGAGGTAAGTGGACGCAAATGAATCAATATTTCACTTAACGCTATAAATATACTCTACAAATAAACATGTTAGTCGTGTGATTGTTCCCACCCTGAATCTGGGATGATTAATATATATACCCTGGTGAATTGAGTGAGGTCTCGGCGATGCGTTTTCGAGTTACCGTGCGTTCTGGTGAGTCTGGAGTCCGTCTGTCCGCAACCCCGATACATAAATAAATAATCGAGCATTTTTGTCCCCAATAAATACCCCATAAATAAGTACCAAAAGAAAAATAAATAAATATCTATCAATATCCCTATAATATCTCAATATAATTAATCATTTTTCTTTACCATAACGTCGGAGGTGCAATGGTCCTGGAGTTGAACCATAATTTATTTTCATAATTAATCAATTAAATTCTTATTTTTATTCATCATTAAGTCTAATTGAGGCAATCAATTGATCATCAAACAAGGGAAACTTATGAGTTCTGGGAAAGCGTAGCAATGACCGGTGATTAACAACAGAGAAGAGCATTGACATGAGCAAGTTCCGCAGTCATTGTCAGGAGAGAGAGTGAGCATCTACTGCTATCAAGTGCTCAGAATATATCTACACAAATACTGTTATATTCAAGTTCCGCAAGTCATTGACTGACATGTCATGAGAGAGGCGAATGAGTACATATCTACTGCTATCGAAGTGACTCTGAATACACCTACACTTATACTTATATTCAAGTTCCACAGTCATTGACATGACATGAGTGAGGCGAATTGACAATACACATTCTATTATTATTACCACAGCGAGAGAGCAAGAAGCTGCAACTTCTCCTGATATATATATATATGTTCTATATTCCTTTCTTCATCGAGCAACCTTCGTCATCTAAGGCCCAGTATTAATGGTACACGTTCGTCGCTAATACCAGGACTTCCGGCATACAAGGCGCATACCGCTGATATATATATAATTATCTACATTGAGACCCGAGAAGCACACCTTCGAAGTCGGCGCTCAAACCCATTATATATATATTATTCTCACCGGCCGTTCTTCAGCAGCGACGAGCCTATCAATAATCCCGCTGGACCCAAACGAGTTTGCCGTGTACGACACTCTCTCTACTTCACCTCAACTAATTGTACTGCTAAGGAATAAAACAATATCATTGTCTATCATAACCGCTGGTCTGTATAACTTTATTTATAGTATTAGTACCAGGAAGCCCATTTCCCTACATCCTTCACGCATCACCTCAAATTTCATTCTCCATTCTAGGGACGTGCCACTTGGATCAGAAACTGAGGGACACACCCACCCCATTAATAAATAGCGAAGCAGATTAATTTAACAATAACGTAATAAAATAAAGCCCAATTTCCCTAGTACATAAGTTACATTCACCCCCCCTTGCCCCCTAATAACCCCCCACCCCCTCGTGCTGTCTTTAAATAGTGTTCAGACGATAGCTCAAAGTGTCTTAGATTTCATTAGTAATAGAAATGGCATTTCAATAATGACTTTCAATTGCCAAAGTCTAAATAGTCACAAATACGATTTACAAGATTCAGTTACGAGACAAACAAATGTGTTACTTCTTACCGAAACTTGCATGACGCGTGATAATTCGATTGAAATACCTCATTTCAATTTTATTGTTCAATTCAAACGAGATACTGTTCCAAAAGGTGGGGTAGCTATTTACCAAAATAATAATAATGTTACTAATATTATGACTCCGAATATTGAAATAAATTTTGCACACGTTAGCGATGTTAATGTTAGGCGCCCATTTGTTGGAGATATTTGTGCGTGCTTATGCAAACTTAGAAATGGCCTACACATAGTCATGGTAGCAATTTACATTTCTCCGAATCCAAAATTGGACGAGGTAGAGCATTTTATTCATCGCACTTTACTGGAGTACACTGAAGAAGGGTCGAAAATACTTGGTACAAATGGTAATAAATTTCCACTTATCTTGGCTGGCGATTTCAACATCAACTTCACTGATAAAAATTCAGAGCGGTTGACAACTTTTCTTTCGGAAAAATTGAATTTGAAAATGAATAATGATCCACAAGAATCCACAACAAAATATGGGACCACCATTGACGCGGTATTTTCCAGATATTTAGAGGATATCAAGTCTCAAACTTATGTTTCTTATTTCAGTTACCATAAACCTATAGTTACAATGATAAAAATTCCTGAATAACCTACATGTATTGTAAGATAATAAAAATATTTTAAACAATATTAACTTCTCATTTATTCAATAAAAGAAAAAGAAAAAACATTGTTTTCTTATCGGTCACCACGCTCAAAAAGTGTAACTTGAATTAATATCAAAGAAAAAAATATTGCATAAATATTATAATTGCATAAGTTGATAAAAAATGCTATGCAATAGCTTTACCGCGGCAGTCCCCGAGTGCCACACATCTATTCTATTTTTCATGGAGTCAATATCGCGTGGATATTGAAAATTGTGTTTTTTCTTACCACAGACAACCTCTTTGTTTCTCTTTATGATTCAACAACTCTGCTACTCTCGGAAAAATAAAAACTTTTCAATTAAATCATAGACAGTGCTCTAGTAAAATTAGCAGAAGGTATACGCTATATGAACCATAAAAATCAGAAAGTATACACTTAAGCCGAGAAGGGGATATTTAATAAATGACAAAACTGTAATTTAAAATAAAATGTACAACATAGCACAGAGTATACATTATTTGCTTAGATCAAACCATACGGTATACGCCGTATACCCTCAGCTACAGCCCTGATCATAAAGTACAGTTATACCTAAAACAGGCTTGACATACCCACTCGCCTGCATTTGATTCTATCCTATGCCAATATTTTATTCCAAATATCGTAAAGTTTAAAATGTAGTAATAGTTATATAGGTTAATTAACCGAAAGATTGGCTCTCGTGTTGAGTTGGCGTATGCACAAAGTCAGTCAATTTTTTAAAAACAAGTCAAAGTATTTTGATAAAAAATTTGAGTGAGCATAAGACAACGAGCTCTTCTAAAAATCTACTTATGATAAATGGTACAAAAATGATTTCTTCAAAAATAATTATTTATCTCTGATATTTTTTCGAAAATATTAATCACGTATATTGGATGTGATTTCGAAAAATAATTTTGATTCATTTGCCATAATAACTATTTTTGTTGGCCTTGTGCCTAGGGTTGATTGCTTTTTTTGAAAGGATCAAAAAATGAAAGGAAAAAAAAATTGAAGATTTCATTATATCGAATAGTATCGTAGTAATGTAATGTGATATATCTGTATATGCGAATTCTGCATGTGTCTTCTCTTTGTTTTAAGTACGATAGCCGCTACTGAATGATAATAAAAAATACCCATTAGTCGAATTTGTTTTTATACGAGTACAAATGAAAGTAGTGTGTTATTAATGCCCTCAAGCTTTACCCTTTTTTATTTTATTTAATAAAATCATTTTTATTTAATTTTCAAATTTTTAACTTGGTTTGTTAAAAAAAATGTAAAATCTGAGCCGTTATCGTGTGCACACCAATTTATTCATTTTATCATTTAACCAGAGTCAATCCGGTAATTCACAAGCAAATTTTAAATTTTATTCATAACCCTCTCTATCCCTACCGAAAAAAAAACGAAGGAAAATTGGATTGCAATATCAATTGTTCATTCATTCATTTGACGATTGAGGTGAGAGATAATATGAATATCAGTTGCAATTCTCAATTTTAACTTCTCTCTCGATTTTTCGCTTGTTATTTTTTCATTTTCAAATAGGATTGAAATATTTAATCCAATACAAACAAAGTTTTGTTAATAATAAAATGCTTTTGTTTTCTAATAACAGCTTTTATTTCTCTCTCTCTCTCGTTCTTTCTTTTCTACAGTCGCAAGCATCCTGTAAAGTTTGTTGCAATTTGCTCGCTAAAATTAACAATTATTAAAGAAATAAAAGAAGAGATATGTACACAAAAACACCATCAACAACATTCTCTTGCATGCGCATTTTTTTAAGCTTCTCAGTAAGTTGCCTTTTACAACAAAAGAAGAAGTTTCGTTAATTATTCTGAACTACATCGCTATTATAATTGGCTAAGACCTGTACGCGAAATAGTGTTCATCATGCTGGTGCATGTCTCCCTTTATGGCTCATAAATAGTAACAGCAGATGCAAAAATTAAAAAAAAATAAAAAACTGCGATGAAGAATATTTTATTATAAAATTGGAGGAACAAAGTGAACATTTTTTCAAAACTTAGTATCTAGTTTTATTTTCAAATTTTGATGAATCTGCAATTGCGAGTGATTTGATCAAAAACTATAAACTTGAATCCAAAATTTCAGTTTGGATTATCTCCTCTTTAAGTGATGGTCTTTCTAGCATTAAAATATTTGAATTTCTAAAATAAAACGTCAAATTGATCTTATTAAAATTAAAAGATTAGTTAAAATTATTTTTAGACAATTCATTTTAATATTTTTATTTATGCATAGATTAGGGAAGTAAAAATCAGAGCTAAAAATGTTACCATTTATTATTTAAAATAAAAATTTTAAAGACTTGGTAATACTTTTTATAAATTTTGCAGATTTTGTAATGTTTCATCATAGTGAAACACTTTGCAACTAGAATGCTGAAACTTACCAAAAAAGTGACTTTGTAATAACATACTTGTATATCAAATTTCAACTCTTTAGCTACAACGAAACGATCAATAACTATTCATATATCCATTCAATTTTTATGATTTTCTGCTTTCTTCAATCATAATTTCTGAAGCTAAAAAGCCTAAAGGATAATCTGATCTTCGTTTAGAAAATACGAACTCCTTGGTAGAAGAATCGACTTTCTACATTCAGATTCAGATTCACAGTCAGACAATTCTCCAATTCGTTTATCTACATGACTTCTGGAGACTGGAACACGCTTCCCTCATCATACACATATTATGACCCTCAGTCTTTCAAGACCCTCATCCACAAATATCTTCAACTCAGAATCAATCCCTGAATTTTTTCGCAATGCAAGGGTCCACCCCGGTGGTGGGATTTCTTCTTGTATCATTATCATTATAAAAAAAAAACGAATTTGAAATAATAATGCTTAAAAATGACTTTTCTCCATATTTCTAAGGACAGACAAACAATAATAATAAAAAAATTGACACGTTCTGATGTGGCTAAATCCACTTGACTTTACCATACACTTTTGGTTGAGTTTTGGGTACAACGATTCGAGATTTTAATTTCGATTTGCTCCTAACCCCCCCCCCCCCCCCCCCCACACACACACACACCATTCACAAAAATCACTTTTTTCATGCACGATTACAATACTTGACCATACCCTGTATGATAAATTAAAAAATATATATATGTGAGTCCACCGTGTATAGTAATAATGTAGTGGAATTGGAAAAGTCAATAAGTTCTAAAGTACGATAATTATTTAGAAATTCATATTAGTGACATCATAATGGACATATTATTGAATCGGTTTTTCGATGAATAATAACATCTAAACGCATCCATATAAAAATTTATATTTAAAATAGATCGCCTTCTGTTCTTGACAATAATCCATAATTTCTAATTGATGTCGATAATAAATTTCGGACGTCATTTTTCGTTAGAAAATAAAACAAGAGAAAACTTTTCAATATATATAATCAATTCTCAACAATATTATTAGTATAAAGTAAAATGGACAGAGAGTGAGAAAAAAGGGTGCGAGTGGACAAACGATTGTATTCGACATTTACACAACTAATGTCAGCTCAAAAACAGTTCAATTCGATTTTTTTTATTTTTTAATGTTGAAAACAATATTTAACTTGTTACTTTTAGGTACATTGCGTTCACCCATTTATCGATCATGATATTTAATTTTTTTCCTTTTTTTCATTCAATTCTAAACTCTAATTAATTTCAACATCAAAAACAAAATTTACTGTTTGACCACATATCAAAGATAAATTATATTTTTACATTTTAAATTAAAATCACACGTGCAGAAAAATGAAACAACACATTCAATCAAATAATTGTTACTAAAAGATACAATCAATTTATATATGTAAATATAATGTTGTATTTTAATTAAATACAATATAATAGAATTCGAATTACTAATGAATACTTTTTATTGGATTAAGATTTAGGATCAGGCCACCTTGACTACAAAGCAAGAGTTCAATCCCGACTCAGTGCAAAATTCCTATTCTTACACCATTTCTCACCGCACCCACACACATATATATATATGAATTTTTGTGAATAAGTTTGTAAGTCAAATTTCGGGCAAAACTGACTAAATATGCTGAGATGTTGCCTTTTAATGTTGGGAGCTTTTTGTATAAGTGTATAAGTAGTTTTTAAGGAATTTGGTGTTGGTACTTGGTGAAACATTTTTTAAATTTATTGGATAAAAAATAAGTGTATAAGGCATTAGTCATAGGCTCAACTGGAAGAGCATAAAAATGAAATGTTTTATTCAAAATCTAGATTTTAGAAAGCTGTTTAAACTTTGAAATTGATTTCCTGAAAAGTTACAAAATCCGATTTAAACACTTATTTACAATTCCTACAGATATACCATATAGCCATATAATTATATTCATTAAAAAATAAATTATTCACTTAGGATCCGACCAAATAATGTTTGTTCCTGAGGTCATATAAATAACAAAAAATAAAAAAAATGTTGAAGATAAGAATTTATATTTAAGGTTCAAATCTAAGATTTTAATAGAATAATTTTATATTGCATACGAGGCCCTCTGATATGCAATATAAAATTATTCTATTAAAATCTTTAGATTTGGACCTTAAATATAAATTCTTATCTTGATATGTTTGGTTGCACCCTGAGTTATATTTGTGAAAAATTCCATCTTATTTTCAAAAAAAAAAACTCAAACCTTGGGGTTAATTATTTAAAAAAAAATTATTATTTCTTATGACAATATAAACTTAAAAAAAATGAAATAAAAAAATGTAGCAACATATAGTACAAAAAAGTAATTAATTTAAATCAAAAATTGTCTAATTTTAACTTATTAAATTTACTTTATTTAAATATTGTAATGAGGAATGCTTCTGGTGTGGTCATGGGTAGTAATGGAAGTTTCTCTCAAAGCAGCCGGAAAGGGACTCATTAATTATGTCGTCCGTCATTTGCAGTGTAGCAAGATGGTGATTCCGCATTACTAAAGCACACCTTGGATTAAGATAAATTGTGATTCAAAGTGAAACGTGAAATAGTTGGTCATGCATAATAAACAGTCCAGGTGATTAAATTTTAAATTTTAAAAATACTCAGGTTTTTTAAAATTGAATATTGTTTAATTTCAATCAAATCTTGATTAATGTGAAAACATGTAATTTTTAGTGTGACCGAATGCAAGAACCAAGAAAATGCTATTCACCGCGAAAGACTCTTGCATTACCAAAGAAAAGGAGAAATTGATCAAGGGTGATGACGTAGATGCCAGTGTACCAGAACCTTGAACTTTTTAACTGTCAGAAAATACGGAGGCCGGGGAAGTCATGGGGCAAACGAACAGGATGGTCCGACACTTATAAATTTAACAGCGAAGAGATTTTGAGAATCGGCGATCGCACAAAGTAAGCTTTTGGGTTAATTATTTACTTAATTTCATTCTCATATGCAACATAGTAGCTATAGTTTCTTTGCATTTTTTTCAAATTATATTTTTCAAAGATATTTCTATACCTTCTTGTGATTTAATTAATGGGTAAATAGAACAAATTCTTAGTTTTCAAATTTCTTTAAATGAATCGAATGTTTCCTACATTTGATTCAATCGCGAATCAAATGTAGGTGATTTTTGTCAAATATTGAGTGAAAAATAATATCTGAACTTATATATTTCTAACTTGAAATAATGATGTTAAATAAATATATAATTTTTCCTCATTAATATATCAAAGAATAATTGATATATTAATGAGAATTGTTTTGACCGCGCTTTTTTTAAAATATATATATATCGCGAGACTACTGCGGATGACGCTATTGGAGTCTGCGGAGTCTTAAGTCTGGACCAAGAGAGAAAAAGATGTGATCCATTTAGCTACAATCCAACGTCATTTTTTTGCGTATAGCCCGCATGACACAAGGATGGATCACCAAATGAATTTGAAATCTGAGATGTTATATATTCAATCTCCCAGTCCAGAGCGCTCACTCTATTAGCATCTATGTTAGATACTTGCCATTAATTAATCGAATGTTTCCTACATTTGATTCAATCGCGAATCAAATTTAGGTGATTTTTGTCAAATATTGAGTGAAAATAATATCTGAACTTATATATTTCTAACTTGAAAAATGATGTTAAATAAATTTATAATTTTTCTCACTAATATATCAAAGAATAATTGATATATTAATGAGAATTTGTAGCTAAATGGATCACATCTTTTTCTCTCTTGGTCCAGACTTAAGACTCCGCAGATTTCTTTAAATGAGGTTCCAATTAAATTGGTTGAAAAATTGTTGCAGTGTGAAACAGAAAAACTATGTCTCCACATGCACAGGTCTGGCAAGTTTTAGTTACGAGTATTTAGCACATTTATGTTTGTAAATACAACACTATGTTTCCATAGCAACTTGTTCGCATCCATTAAAAATTCAGTAAAGTGAGAAAATTTATATTGCAATAATTTAAGAACTAAAAGACTAACCATCCTGAAACTTTGTGATAAACTTCCTGTAATACTTACGTACGAAATATTTTTTGGAGGATTTTTCTATGATTGGATTCTGATTTATAAATGTTGTGTATTCAGTCCGTCTCCAAAAATTACTCCAATGTTGTGTATTTTTATCATAAGAAAAAGATAGTGAATTAATAAACTCTCTATGAATTTGCTTCGGTTTATTTTACTTGTACTCCGAAGAGAAAGGGAGACAAGTTTTTCATAGGTATTAGACCTTTTTTATTAGCTTTGTTTAGACCTAACCTCTTTGTTTATGAACCGATTTCGATGGTTCTTTTTTTATCCGAAAGGGGGTGTCTTAGGGATGGTGTCATATTAATTTGGTCAAGTTCTGACGATATGATCACTATTAATAACATCACTAAAAAGAGAAAAATAAAAATAATTTTTAAGAAAAAATAAAAACCGACTTCAAAAAATTAAATGCAACAAATAAAATACACTAAAAGGTATCAAATTATTATTATCTTATTTAGTTACAATTAAACGACGAAATATTAACATGAAATTACTTTTTGAAGTTGGTGCCAAACATATACCTTTTATGAATCGCACTCGACGGATCTTACTTAGTACGTTTGGCGGGTACGCTCGCTTATAGGTATAGTTTGTTTGGTACCGACTTCAAAAAGTAATTTCATGTTAATATTTCGTCGTTTAATTGTAACTAAATAAGATAATAATTATTTTATACCTTTTAGTGTATTTTATTTGTTGCATTTAATTTTTTGAAGTCGGTTTTTATTTTTTTCTTAAAAATTATTTTTAAATTTGAACTACCTATATAAAAGATTCCATAAAAATGAAAACAGTAGGAAATAATTTGAGATAAACGAATTGACTAATTTACGATTTCGCCTATCCTCCTTGGGCAGCGGCAATATCGTAACCAATGAAGTTTATCAGTGGTGTGATATCCCAGAGAGGAACATTTTTAACAATAATTTTTATAAAAAAAATAAAACGGTCTTCAAAAAAATTAAATGCAACAAATAAAAATAATAACTTAAAAATAAAATAAAATACACTAAAAGGTATAAAATAATTATCTTATTTAGTTACAACTAAACGACGAAATATTAACATGAAATTACTTTTTGAAGTCGGTGCCAAACAAACTACTATAAGCGAGCGTACCCGCCAAAATTACTAAGTAAGATCCGTCGAGTGCCTTTCATAAAATATATATGTTTGGCACCCACTTCAAAAAGTAATTTCATGTTAATATTTCGTCGTTTAGTTGTAACTAAATAAGATAATTATTGTATACCTTTTAGTGTATTTTATTTTATTTTTAAGTTTTCATATTTTTATTTGTTGCATTTAATTTTTGTGAAGTCGGTTTTATTTTTTTATAAAAATTATTTTTATTTTTCTCTTTTTAGTCATGTTATTAATAGTGACTTAATATAATACCTTGCATGCATCTCGTAAGAGAAAGCGTCGGGCGAATGAATCAGAAAATGATAATAAAATTCAATTCATCTCTATAGAAATTATCTCGAAACGTTTGTGGGTTTTAAATGAATGTTTTAAGATTTTTTTTATAAAAGATTTTATTTATTATAATTTCGATTATTTGGTCATAAGAAGTGAAGATTTACGTTATTTCGTCATTGATCATATCTTCATAACTTGACCAAATTAATATGGTACCACCCCTAAGGTACCCTCTTTCCAATAAAAAAAGTATCATTAAAATCGGTTGATAAACAAAGAAGTTATGTTTGAACAAACATATCAAAAAAGGTTCAATACCAATGAAAAAAAACGGGACCAATCGGAAGCTAGACTGAACCCAATGCAAAAAAATCTTCAAAATCGGTTCACAATTTGTGGAGATATGAGGTAACATAGACTCAAAAAAAAAAAAATATTCAGTCGAATTGAGAACCTCCTCCTTTTTTGAAGTCGATTAAAAACTGCTTGATAAACCATGAATCGTAAAATAATAAATGCTCTTCTAATTGTAACCGGTTATTCATATTGACCAAAAACTTTATATTGAATAATTACCAACTTTATATGATTTTATTAATATTAGTATTCAAGCAAAAATATTCTATATACTTAAATATATATATTTAAGTCTATATACAAGATATATAATAAAAGAACAATTAAACGCTATTCACATTTAATTATTAGAGAATCAAATAATGAAATTTAATTCTGTAAAGTTAATTTACGTAACAATGGTTTGTAAGATTTTGAATTTCATTTCATGATAAAGGAATGGAGAGAGAGAGAGAGAGAAAAAGAGAGAGCTTTAATTAAAATTCTAATTAAAAGAAAATCATTTCACAAGCAAGGAGGTCCGAAGAAGAAAGAACAAGTAGGAGATAGTATAGAAGAAAAGAAGAGGAGGGGGCCAATCTAATTGTGGGAATTATTAATTAAACAACACGTTAAAAAATAAAATTAAATATTATTTTGTTTTAAAAATTTAGTCAAGAGAGTGTAAATTGAGTTAAAAATTTACTGCCGCATTGGCGGCTGAAATCTTCAGAAAGATGAAACTAATGTTTAGCAGTGGTTTTCTCTACATTCTTCAACATTGTCTTGCCATACAGCACAGAGATATTGTAAAGTAATGTAAGTTTAAGTTTTGCGATCGCTTCTCTGAATATTCATTGTTTGAGCTATTCTAGCTCAAAAGAGATACGCAAAAGATTCACACTCACTATGGCAAGTGAAAGTAGAAGAATAAGAAAGCCTTAAAAGTTAGAAATCGAATTAAAGACAAAACAAAAACAAAAAGCGGTTTAGTGGTCTCATGAGTCTCTAAAAAGTCCTCGAAAATATATTGATCTTTCTTTCTGTTTGTGTATCTATTAAGTCGTAGAGCAGTAGATATTGAAACTCTCTTCTGCGTTTATTTTGTGGATATAATAAATGATAAAAGCGGCGAATAACGCTATATCGAAAGCAGTGAGAAATTTCTTTCTTTGATGAGGTGTTTACGTTGGAGCTGTGTGAAAAATGTTAAGAATCACCTCATATTTTTCTTTTAAATTGAAATAAATTTGATATAAAACACTTCTTCAAGTGGCGCCAAGAGGGGGCACGGCCCTGAGATCTCGCTTCTGAAGAGGGTAAATAAAATCGGAAAGGGTTGTTTCCTGCATAAAGGGGCGAGACTAGACATGAGTATCGTTTGTCTGGAGTTAATTTTTTCAATGTTATAAATAAATAAATATATATAATTTATATATATATATTTATCATTGGTTGTTGGTGACTTTCCAACCGGGGGATGCTGTCCAAAAAAGTACCTTTCATTTTTTGAAATTTTATTTTAATCTTCGCTTTTTTTGCAATTTCATCGAATATGACATAATTTTCGTTATTTTTCAAATTTAACATTCGATTTTTTAAAAATATTTTTTGGGATCTTCGCCCCAAACTGATACTTCTTTGTATGAGTGAGGGTAGGAGTCAGAAATTAATTCTTGTGACTTAAATTCTACGGTACCTGAGATGGAAATCGACCATCTTCCACAATGAATCAGTCTGTCCCATAAGAAAATCTTAAATTTCTCCTAATTCTATTGCTATAATCAAGCTTTGACTTATATACAGCACTCTTAGTTATTTACGATCTTATATTTTGAGAGTTTTTTGAAATAGATTATTCTAATGTTTCTCAAATAATCTTTATTTATTCCTTTTATGTATTATTACTATTTTAATATTTCTTCAGCGAGAACAATTTTTATTCGACTAAAACTCGTTTGGACTTGTCTTTGACATCCTTGAACTGGAAAATATCCTTCCAGGCAGGGACTACAAAACTTCTATCCGCACCCTTTTCATAAAATCTTTCATTTTAATTATCCCTTGAAACCATTCAATAATTTTATTTCATTTCGAGAACCAATATACCTTTCAAAACAAAAAATGTTTTTTATTGAATAAAAAAATGTTTTTTTTATTGAAATATTTGAAATAACCGATAATAATTTGAAAATTTAAAGATACTTTGAAATTTTGAAGTCGATATTTATGAAAATACTCTAAATGTTTGAAATTTGATGGATTCGCTGGATCCACAGCATCCATGGACTGCACACCACTGATATATATATAGCTAAGCCAATTAATGCTTCCATCGTCGCTCTTGTCATTACTCTGCTAAACAACGTGGCTCTGATCGCTGCTCCTTTATAAAAACATCCATATAAAATCATTTTTTGAAGTCAAAACTTCTTTAGCGGGGGTAAAGACAACATAACGATATGAAAAGAGAGAGAGAATAAAGGTAAGGAGGGAAGAGATTGGGATAGAAGCCACTATACAGATTTCCCTACCCTCGGTCGTATTCGCCCCACTTTTTTCCTATCCTAGGCATCTCCTTTGTGCTACCTTTCGTATTCACCTCTATCTTGTATATAGTTGAGCGTGTGAACCTATCATCCTTGCGTCTTTTGGCAACATCAGAACCTAAAATTTTATTTTTATATGCGAAATAATCTCAAAAAATAAATGACACAGAGTAAAACCAAATATGACATAATTTATATAGAATATCCTAAATGTCTCATTTTTGCTCTCAGTGCGTCGATTATGATAGCCATAGAAGCTTTCACTTCTGCATAGGGTTCTTAAGTATACACAACTATTTTAATTTTCTCCTTAACAATATTATATACATAGATCATGAGTAGTATAATGGCAAATTTACCTCTAAATTTGAGGTCCGAAATTCAACTATTTGCTCAAGAGCTCATGCTTTGCTGTTAAATCTCTTTATCATATCGTTTGGAAGCAGTTCGTTGAAACTGAAATTATTATCCATTTCGGACAGGTCAACATGGCCATTTGGGGAATGGGCCGGCATGTTCGGCTTTGAGCCGTCACATTCATAGAAGATGTCTACTTAGTGTTTATTAGCCTAGAGGCTTTGATTGCTCGAGATCTCATATGAGAGCTTTTAAGAGGTTACGGTGTTTCAGAATAGCAGATTAAAATCATCTGTCCACATCTGAGTTCAACAGTTCAAGTCTCGGCGAATTCATTATTTTTGCTTGTAATCAGAATGCAATTAATTATAATGTATATATCATGGGGAAGTATTTCAACCGTAGAGAAATTTTTTTAGTTTTTATTTAGTTTTTTCTGAAATGGCTAAAAACCTCATAAAACTATTTGAGAAAAAAACCTTATAGTGAACATTGAAAATGTATTATTTGTAGTCGAATTTATTATTATTACTTTTTTAAAAGAGTGTTTAAATTTTGAGTCTTAAAAAATCAATAATAATATCTATAAGAAATTTCATAATTATTTGTTTTATATTCAGAGCTGATCCAGAGTTTAGTTTAAAATAGAACCAAGATACTTGTTATTTAATCTTGACACTTTTCAAAATATAATTAATATCTCTTAAAATATCCATTTTAATGATACTGGCTATAAAAATTCAAGCGTAAATCTTAAAGATATGGAAGGAAATTAATTATGAAAGTGATCGTCGACCAGAAAAATTTAAAGGACATCAAGACACCTGTAAACATTCAGGAGACCGGGCACTCGTGGTTTATCCAATGGCACGGCCGAAAAAAGCAAAAGAAACTCTTCCAGCGTTGAATTATGAAATTCTTATGACAATTTTAAAAGTTTAGTATGGTAGGGACATAATAGAATAAAACGCAAATCATATCGAGTCTAAATATTTCTTATTTTAATTTACATTTTAAGCAACAATTCGATTTTCGAGATTTTTTTGTTGTCATAAGGCTAAGAATATTCCATACATGGTAGGCTTAAGGTGCCTGCCTGTGATTTCGCGGATCGCGTCGCTTCTGCTCGCGCCAACAGGCCTTGAGAAGGCATGCATATATCAGCGCGGCGCAGCGCGACCCGCAAAACAACAGGCCGTGGGAAGGCACCTTTAGAGTTAATGGGTTAGCCTGGGCCTAGACACTAGAATGCATAATGGCCAGATCATCAGTAGTGGTAGCTAGTAGCTTCGCTTGAATCCTTGAGTCAATAAACTTGAAATTCAAACTAAACAAAAAGCTGTTTTAGATCAAATGGGACCCAGTCATCTAGTTTTCTATCAAAAATCAAAGAAAATAATCCTAAATCTAAGTCTTTCTTAATAACCTTCTAGTGGTTTGACAATAAAAAAAACAAACATGCTGGTTAACTCCTAGTTTATCCATGTCCAGTCGAAGCAATTAACGCGCTGTGTGGCCACTCCGAATATTCTTCAAATGTTTGTTTATAAAGATAATTCATTCAGATATCTTGCTGTTTAAGCGAAGCTCTTCTGGGTGGCCTTAGACTAAGAATTTATTTTCATTTAAACTATTTATAAAAAAATTTTAGTTCTTTTTAAGAAATTTCGAAATTATTAAATTGAATTCAATTTCGGAGATAGGTACTATTAAACAATTGAAAATTGTGCCACTTCACTAATAATCAAAACTTCTATACAAGATTTCATAAATACTTCTATTACTTTCGTATTAGCCAGCTTCTGTCTACCATATATTAGCATTACCATCACTCTTAAAGAGTATAGCTGTTGCGTTTCTATCTAAGATATAGGGTTGGTACTCCTACTATCTCATTTTTGATCTCCCCATTCAATTTCACTGGATGTTGATGCATACAACACGACTGGGATTGTAAAGGCTGTGAAAATGTTCTCTTAAGAGGGTCGCCCGTTTTGGAAAAAACTGTGCCACGTGTCGCTTAACTTCGAAGATTCTTTGGAAATCGGTGCTATGAAAGTACAAAGACTTGAAAACATTATTACTTCCATTCTTCAATGTATTATAGCTTAATAGCAATACTATATATATTTTGTAGGTTATTAGTCCATTGTGTGCTAATGTTTTTATGGAAATTATTTTCAAACAGTGTTTTCTCGGTTATTTTGGGGGAAGGTCTGTTTTTCTTTTATTTTCTTTTTGACGGTAGTTAATGAGTTGCTATCTCCTCAAAAGATATGATTAGATTTTTTGTTTAAGAAATTAAGAAAGACTATCCGGATGTTTTTAATCGGTCCAGGTATTCAAAGACAAAAATCCCCTTAATTTAATTCCTAACTGTCAGTTGGAATAAGGAACTCTCCTGCTTCATCAACCCCTAAGCTTCAAATCTAACATTCCCTTCTTCTTTTTTAATTTTCTTTTGTTTTCTTAATTTACAACTTCGCGTCATCCTCCATCCACGAGTTGAACGTAAACAGATTGTGCCTCGAATTATCAACGATTTATCCGACTCTCTAGGTTAATTAATTTTCTACGTGACGAGAAATCATGACCAAAAATTAAAATTTATTTTTGATTCTTGGAAATAAAAAAGATAGATAAAGAATACTAATCTTCTCTCATTTAATTAATAAAGTAAAGGGTGTGTAGTTTCACAGTGAATGAAATAAAACTCAAAGAGAGTTTATACAAATTCAATATATTTCGGATTATTAGTCCGAAATATATTGAGTTTCATATAAACTTCTTTGAGTTTTATTTCATTCACTATTAAAACTACACACTCTTTACTTTATTAATTAATATCATGTTTCCCTAAAACCTACACCACTTTCTCTAAGTAAAATTCTCTCATTTAGATAATATAAAAGCTAGTCTAAAAAAACGATTATCAATTGCGTGACTCATGATGAGTATTAGGACACTCTTCCAACTAACATCCGAGATTGAAACCAAAATGGCTCAAGAAGAAAATGTGTATTTATGATTTGAATATGATTTAAAGTGAATAGTCAATTGTAGTAGAAATTGGAAGACATTTGGAAAAAGCCGCTAGTATATAGTAAATTGGGATTTTTAAGACAGCACAGAGATACATTTTATTAATATAGCCAGATTTCAGCTCATTAACACCTTGGGAATCGGATTGGTTGAGGATGTAGCGATTTTGCTTGGTAAGCTGGAGGGCCTAATTCAAGCCTCGCTCGTGTCAAAGATTTGACAAGCTATAATCCTGATCCTGCACTAACAACACATAGTGCAAAGGGTCTGGGTAAATGAGCTTTAATATAACAGTTCAAAAAAAGTTATGACCATTCGATAGCGACCCATATGACAATTCTATTTTTTTTTTTTATTTTGTTTAACTAGAAGTACTGAAGCTAAAAAACTATCAGTTCTTCGTTTTAGAAATATCAACTTTTTGTCTTCTGAACGAACTTTCTACTACCTGGTTTTAGTGAGTTGTTGTGGGTATACGAGAGAGTCAAAAACAACGCAACAAATTTGTGTAAATACTAATTTTGAAATAAATAAATAATAAAAACATTTTAAATAAAAACTATTTTCCCTGAAGTGTCTGTTTTGAAATTTAAATTAAATATTCTCGATAGGATTTACAATAATCAAAAATACAATAATGTGAAAATTATTGATAAGAAATCGTTACCGACAAGAAAGCGGATATCCTCTAAAGATTTGAAATAAAAAGAGAAGGGAAGGGAAGAGAAAGGCGTGAGAATGTTACAGAAAGGGAGGAATCGATCTCCAGGGGGATACAATTACAATTACAGATGATCCAAGTCCTAATCGTGTTTTTGCATCCCACTGGAGATCTCTTTCAATAGATTCCTCAGAGGGGGTGCTTGGATGGGTTGGCTGTTTTTTATCGGCCTCTAAATCGACCCACCCATCAGAACAAACAATTCAATAAATAAATATAGAGCTTAGCGGAAGTGAAATAGCTGTGGTAGTTGAATGACCATGTTCTATTAATGAATATAACGTCAGCTTGAGGCAAATAAATAAATGTCCGAATAAAATATTAATTTATTAGTATACTGTTTTGAAAAACTTTTTCTTCACAAATATCGATAAATCTCCTTGCTTGCTGAAAATAAGGTGACTATAAATCTCATTATCATCAATCAGATTTTAGAAAATAATTTTATTGATTTTTATTTCATTTAAAAATCATTATTAAAAATACAATACAATTTTTTGCGTAAAGAATTTTAAGAAAAATTCCAATACGTAAAAAAACATATCCAAGATGATTTACATAAGTTTCAGCAATTGAAATACAATAAATGAAATACGTATTTTTTTACTAACATTTTTGAGATTGCACTAAAACAGGTTGTGTTCATTTTATCTCTTCAAAATTGAGTTGAATTAAAATAATAAAAAAAAATCTTTAAGGTAATACTCAAGATTATAGAAAATGTTATCTTAAAATTTCGTAAAAAATTAGATAAGATAGCCATTTTTTATTTTTTAAAAACAATTTTAATTTGATTAGTTAAATTGTTACATAGTTATTTTAGTTGTTTATTATTTTAATTATATTATGCGAAAAATGTGCAACCCCTATAGGTCAGGACCTGAGTTACGCATCCGGAAAAGAAGAGGAAGAAATCTAGGGCTTGCGTCAGAGTTGAAGGTACTTGTGGATGAGGATCTTGTACAATTGAAAGTTGTAGTTTCCGGGAAATAAGTCATAGAGATAAACAGGCAAAAATGTTAACTCGATTCATATCCAATTTGACAGCGAAGGAATGTTTAGCATTCGAAAATCAAGTGTTTCTAATGAGACTATATGGGAGATTATTGACTTCATCTCGTCAGAACAAACAAAATAAAGTAACAATAAATTAAATTTGTTAGTTTTTGACACACAATTTAGATACAGGTGAACAAATAGTACAAAATACACCGCTCAAAATAGTAATGATCTAGACATCTATAGATTTGTTTTTTGAATAACTGATTATTGTACACAGACAATTATTTTACATATCATTTCCACAGACCCAAGCAAAGACAATGGCCAAAATGGGCTATTGTTCTGGAAGGTCATTAAAAAAAACTTTGATTATTGTAATATTGTACCTAAAAGTCTATTTTAAACAAGAACACTAATTTCAGTAGATCAGATTCCTAGAATCAAATGTAAGTATATAAAAAATCAAATTTAATTAAAAAGAAATGGTGAAATTGAAAGAATGAAATTTCACTTTTGAAGACTGGAATTAAAATTAAATTCATATAAAATCCCAATCATAGTGGGAAAGAGAGGGCGATATAATTCTTTTCCTCTCTCTTCTAACTTTATTAGCAAATAAACTGTAAACACGAGTAATAATTAAAAAAAACATCGAAGGATATTTTGGTTTTTTAATAATTTAAATAAATAAATAAAGTCGATTTGGTCAAGAAGTCAACCATTAGATAGTATAAGTACTCAATTGCTCTAGAATTGCCCATTTTGCTTATTTTCAATTACATATATTTAATAGATGTTAAATGATGAATTCTCGAGACTATTTCAAACGAGTCGAGACACGAATGGGCAAGTTGAGACGTGTTAGTTTGCAAAAAAAAATGTTTTCTCGAATATTTCGAATTTATTCATTTTCTCTGATGAAAAAATATCAGTCAAGTAAAATAAAAATTATTGATACCTATATAAGATACAAATTATTTTCATTTGGTATAAATGGTTTGTTATACCTAATGAACTGAAAATTGGTACGCAAATATGTATTTTCACATTACAATGTACCGAATTTTATATTATACCTTGGAATGATTCTTGAAAATACAAAATGCCATTCTTGAATGGTTTTAGTTAATGAGCTGAAAATTGGTACGCAACTATGTTACAATGCACTAAATTTGAGCTTTTTACATGAAAACTTTTCCTGAGAAAATAAAATGACAATCTTGAAAGGTTTTAGTTAATGAGCTGAAAATTGGTATGAAAATATGTATTTTCACATTACAATTCACCAAATTTTAATCTTATAGCTGAAAATGTTTCTTGAAAGTACAAAATGGCAATCTTGAATGTGCTTAGTTAATGAGCGGAAAATTGGTACGCAAGTTACAATGCACCAAATTTTAGCTATATATCTGAAAATCTTTCCCGAGAATATGAATTGTCAATATAGAATGGTTTTATTTAAAAAGCTGAAACTTGGTACGGAAATATGTATTTTTGCATTTTAATGCACCAAATTTTAGCTTTATATCTGAAAAAAATTTCTGTGAGTATAAATTGCCAATCTTAAATAATTTTATTTAATGAAACTCGATTCGAATCTATGTATTTTCACATTACACTGTACTAAATTTTACCTTTATACCTGAAAACATTTCGCGAAAATATATACATTTTTTTTGCATGACTGTAATATTTTCTTGGTTATTTTTAATATTTTTTATATTTGATTGAACAGTAAAAAAAATATATGATTATAAAATGGACCGATGAAATAAATTCGCTACTAAAAAAATATCTTGCATCTGTTAATGGTATCATCATTCGTTAATCAAAATTGGTGTTTTTTAATTGGGTAATTTTAGTAGACCGAAGGGCCTCTCAAAACGCGGGGCCGGGTTCCGCGAACGCGCTAAACCTGCCTTGCGCCGGCCCTGATTAAAATTATACAGCCGTAGAAATAATACCTAATATAAAGAGTTATTCAAAATGGTTTTCTAATCCTCCATTAATTTACTACATCCGGGCCAAATTTTTGAAAAATTTTCTTTACTTAAAATATTCAAAAGGTTGACGCGACTGAATCTCTTTCAAATAATCATTGAACCTTCTGTGAAAGATATCTCATGTTCAATGATATTAATGTCGGTATATTGAGTAGGCCTTGGAAAAACAACAATATTGTTTTTCTTCAACCATCCAACTTTTAAACGAGCAGATAAATTACTCTTAGCTCTTTTTGCTGTTCTTCTTCTTCGAGTGCCATACCCGAAACGGGTGTCGGCGCCTCTCCACGTATACCTGTGTTGAGTGTGTTTAGTTGTTTTACACAGATATACTGGACCTACTTTTTAACGCCGGTTCCGAACGGCTAATTTGGAGAGGTCACTTGGCAATTATATGCTTGGTAGGTTGCCATTACTTTCCAAGAAGAGGCGACTGCAAATATCTATCTGCCGAGACTCGGTCTCGAACCAACGATCTCCGAGTCAGCGACCCAACACTTTTGCTGTTACAAGTAAACAAATTTAAAGACAGAATTCTTATCGATTCTATGATATCACTTGAAGTGGTCAACTATGGGTACATATTCGTAGCCGGGACTCAGGAATCGTTTTCAAACGATTCAAATACCAGACGAGGGGTTGTAATCAGTAGACCAATCTCCATACTGCTTCTATTGAGACTCAACCCATTCACAAAGGTGGATAGTGGATACCCCTAAATTCCAAATTTGATTGATCTTGGTTCTACTCACATTTCCAAATTTAATTGGTCTTGGTACTACTCGAATCTCCCAGATTATTTAAGCTTCTTAAACAAGTTTAATCTTTTTTTAATTCCACTTTTTAAATAAATAATTAAATGAAAAACTTGAAACGTACAAAAAACGACCAAGTGATTAATTAACTGCTAAAAGTACTAGACATAAATGAAAAAGAACATTAAAATAGAATGTCGTAAAATGAGATGCCACTGTGTCAGATATAAATTTCATATAAAAAATCAATGAAAAGGGTTTTTATTTTAATGAAATATACTATTTTTTTATCTCTCACTCTCTCCCTTATTAATAGTGACCAGGAAGCAATAAATTGCCTTATCTTTATATTTATATAGAGAGGGGTTGAAAGATAAAATTTAATTGAAACAGAATTAAATACACCATTGGGAAATACATGTCCTAATCGATTCGAATCTTAATTATATATTAAATATAGTTTAATTTAGAAATAAAAGTCAAAGATCTTGAAATGTATTTTAAAAATTAAAATCAATTGTTCAATTATTTTTTTTCATTTTGATAGAGATGTAAAATACATTCTCACTATATAATAAACAGTCTAATATAGCAATTAATCTATTATTTTTGAATGAAAATAACTGACTTGTGAATAGGTTTAAAGTAGATTTACATTCTGGTGAGTCTACAACAGTTTTACGTGCTGACTATCTACCTAATATATTATAGGTAGTGTTGATCCCCTGTCCACTAGTTCTTATTCATTATTGGTCATTTTTTCATTTTGAATTTTTTCCATTAATAATTCCACTCTTGGAAAAAATAATATCCTTCAAATTTAAGTTCGACCCGTCAACGAGAACATAAACATATGAGTTCTTTTGAATTAGACTTTATACTCAATATTAAAATATGGTTTTTGTCGAGAGTACATGTTTTATTATTAAAAATTTTAATATTATTTATTATTAAAAGGAGTATATATAGGCTGTAACTTCTCTTTGATGCTTTATAACTTTAAGCCTTTATACTTTAACCTGGAGCCACCGAGCGATGCACGGTAACCAAATTAAAAAAATTCAAATATATATATAGTACACGCCCTCTGGACCCCTCCCCCAGAAACCAGGCACCTCGCCCCCACCCCTGAAACTCCGCACTCAACCCCCTGATCCCCCACATCCATCCCCACCCCGCACCCATTTTTTGCATTTCTAGCTTTCTAGTGGTCCAGAGATTATGTGTATATAGGTATATAAATAAATTCCGTATAATTATTTTTTTTAAATAACAATTTATCGAGTTTTTTAATCAATTAAATAAATAATAAATAATAATTTTATTGAAGCAATGTTTTACATTAAATAATTTATACATTGTATTTGAGGCTTAGATTTCGGAGATTACTTCCCCACCATCGACTGTACTTGATCTTCAAGCTTGCGATAATATTTTTAGTCTGTTTTTTTTAATAAGAAGAATTTTAATCAAATAAATTGGCAAATTATAATATATAACAATGTTTGGTATAAAGTAATCGTGGGTTTTAAAATTAAAAAAAATACAAATATATAAATAATTAAACAATTTTTGCTCGTTTAATAAGAATAGATTTACATAATTATATACAGTTGCAATATTATTTAACTGTGTTTACATTTTTATATCATATAAATAGTTTGGATGCTATTAATAGTTTAATGATTATCTCTTGAGTCTCGGATTCATGACAGTCAGGATTGAGATAGCTAAGGATTAATCCCATTGATGTAGGGAATGAAATTTTATGAGCAGATCTAGTATAAAATAAGTCAATAGCTTTGTTGTTTTTGGACACCCTAGGAAGATGTGATTGACATCACCCATTTGGCTGCCACCACAGTCACAAAAGGAGTGTCTCTTAGATTAAACTGAAAGAGTTTTCTGGGCGTAGATGCATGACCCATTCTCAACCGTACAAAAATGTAAATATTGTAAAAAAAAAAAAAAAAATAAGAATAGATAGATATATTGACATTATATTTTACTTGTTAATAACTTATTGGAATAATTATGTCAAGTGTTGGTCATAAAAATGATTTTTTAATTAATAACACTAAAATTTCAAAGCTTTGTCTTCTCTTGTTTTTAAAATTAGAATATATCTTTTAAATATGATCATCAGAAACAATACAATAATTAATATTTTATGCTTTATGCAACTAGTACTCTCGTTTCTATTCACTCTACAATTCTATGCCATCTTTCAATGCCCATAGTATACTTTTTGACAACTCAAGCAACACTATTTTTATTTTTAACCATTTTAAAATGAATACCATTGCCTAAATTAAACTTACAAGATGACAAAACATCATGAACGTACCCAGAAATTGTTTTTGAGAAGGGCGCAAATCTTTTATTATTTGTTTTTTGTTTATTAAATCAGAATGTTATAAAAAGTAATGTACGAGTAGGTATTTATTAATATAAAATAATGCAATAAAAATTATATTAGTTTTCCTGGACTTAATTTACATGTAGTGTCAGTTAGATGATTTCAAACGAGGGAGCTGGGTTCCCCCTGGATACGTCCCTACAATGTTGAGAAAGTAATTCGAAACTTAGTTTTTTGTCAACTTCTCTCCTTAAATCCGTCATCTCTTAATTCTTTGCCTTAAACTTTAAGGCGCTTCTACATTGCCTTAATAAACCAGACTGGCCATTATTATCTCCTGAAAGTTATTTTCAAAGGCTCAATAAAAATTGAGTCTCGCTAACGATCTCATCGTTATATTTTTTATTTCTGCTTGAAAAACATTGACTTTCCCGCCTTATTAAATAAAAAATTATTTAAGACCAAAAAATACTTGCGATCCCCAATTTTTGGATTTTTATCGATTTCTATTTTACATTTCTTTTCTGACATATTCTCTAAAAAAGGTCAATGTTTAATTAGAAATGCACAATTGCTAGAACAAAATTAATAATTATTCTCATCCTGATATTATATATTTTTTTACTTGATATTAAAAAGATAGAATAGCAAGCAGTTAAAAGTTAACAAAGGAACGGCAGAGTGGAATATGAAATTGGAACTCAAATTAAAATAGCGTTCTTTCAATAAAGAATACCAAATTCTTTGAAGGGCCCGCGTTCGAAGAGCCAAGTGAAAGAGAATAATCAATATTTGCTAATGACTATTTGATGGGCCCGAGATGGGGGTTGTCAAGGGGTTATCCCGGGACCCCCTCCTGAGAGGGGGTTTGGGGAACTAAAGACATGAGGAAAAAGTGGAAATGATGTTAAAAGAGAAATGGAATTAATAGAGTACAATTCAAACCCCGACAAGGGATTCTTTGCCAAACGGAACAACTTTTATGAATTTTGATTGGTCTACCAAAAACGGAAACTGCTTTCCCTCTCATGTTAATCTATATTATTACTCTAGAAGAAACCTTTGCTATATTTTCCAAAACGATTGTATTATAAAGTTTAAATTCACCAATAGGGCGGCTTGATTAAAAATATATCAAATTATCGTGAAATTTTCGATGTAATCAAAATTATTAAAAAGAGATTTCAAATTAAGCTTCATTAAAACTCTAATGGATCCTTTTTACAAAACAGTTTCAATCAACCAGTAATAAATTTATAAATTGTTAGAATTAAATATTCCGTTACGAGCGCAGAACGCATATAATTCCATACGAGCTACGAGATTAAGTATTTATAATTGGAGGTATTTTATCAAGAGTCAGTATCACTTGATTTGTCAATTTTTTGTCACCGAACGTTTAGAAAGTTGTAACTTAAGACAAAGATATAGTTTTTTAATTCAAAATTGTGTACCTACCGAATTTCAGCTCATTGACTACAAATATTCAAATATATTTTTTCTGATTTTCTGCAAGTTCACCATTTATTCAGCTCTTCTTTTAATCTTCACATTTATATTTAAAAATATAATGTGGAAGTATGTAATCGCGCCCTGGGTTCTTGACACTTTGAGAACTTATATTTTCGAGGTGAAAAAATATATTTTCACAATGTCACTTCTAGATGGAAGAAATTGATACCCTTAATAAAATCGAATTTAAAACAAAATATCTTGAAAAATATAATTTTTCGATGTTCACTAATTAGGGCTTTTTTGTAGGGCCCGCGACCGAAATGCCATGGTTTTGCTCAATTTGTTTAATGAAAATAGTTCAGCCGTTTTTTAGATATTTCGAAAAAAAGAAGCAATAAAACCACTTTTTTCATGCACGATTACAATACAATATTTGACCATACCCTGTATGGTAAAGTATAAAAAAGATAATATGGTGCTCTGAGGCCAAAAAGTGACCATAAATTCATTAGAAATACAAATATTTTGACCTAAGATTCTTCCAAAACTTAAGTGACTTATGTAGAATTTAAATTTTTATAAATTAAAGGGTTTATTTAGTCACATAAAATAAATAAATAGAGTAATTTAAGTCAATTAACATTATTTATTTGATAAATTTATTTCTAAACAATTTCGGTCAGCCCTGGTAGTCTATCTTCAGTAGCTAGTACTGAAAATTGAAACATTTTCTAAGATTTTTTTATATAATTACACAAAATAAAAACCATACAATTTCGCTCAAGATTTAGAATTTGTCACTTTGCATATATAATTCATTCTTAATTTATTAACATATATATTTCAATAAATTTCACTCTTCACCACTACTGAAGATGGTCTACCAGGGGTGACCGAAATTGTTTAGTAAATCTAACAAATAAATAATGTTAAATGAATAAAATTACTCTATTTATTTAACACATGTGACTAAATCAACCCTTTAATTTATAAAATTTTAATATTTTGACACCAAATCTAATTTCCTTCGACCCTTCTTGAGGTATTAAGAAATATAGACACACGATGAGAAATCCGACGATAGTTCAAGAACGAAGAGTTCTAGAAAGTTGATTCTGGTACCAAAATGTTTGTATTTAATACTTACGGCTTTATAGCAAAATGTTTACAAACTGATCAAATTGTTTTATGTGATGATATCGAAAGGTTGTAGCCTAGGGCCAGAAATTTGATGCACAAGTTTGAATTAATAAACTGCACGTATTTTCTCTGTCATATTTAAACTTGACTACTCAAACTGTTTGTCATGAAAAAAATTGTATATTCACTAAAATTTGCATGAAGCATTCCAATTATTGCCAATAATATTTGAATTAGTTTTTGAGGACTAAAAGTCATAAGTGAATACCCATTTCCCGTAATATATGTGTTTATTTACATCAAGCAGAGAACACAATCAGTGATTTATTCTTATAAAACAATTTCGGTTTTTGCTCTGGTCCATTTTTAATATTGAAGCTCCATCGTTCACTAGCGGCTTATAATTAATAAATAATGTTCGTTAATATTTTCACTTCACTCAACATAATTTAACAAAAAGTGTGATAAGCTGGATAGGCTATATTAATCCACAAAGCACCCCCATCCACCAATGGCCAACTCTCCCTCTGAATAATTGAAAAAGAACATTTTTTGTTGTACAGCTTCGCTTCCCGGCTAGTCTCCAATATTTGCATTAGTTCTCGTAGTTGATCTAATCCGCACCGATCAGTTCGTCGTGAGTGGCGCTAATGAACCCGGATTTTCATTTTCAAATCCAGTCCCCTTGATAATCCCTAAATTCAACGCGTTGATTTGAGCCGGGATTATAAAATTGAATGCTGATTTTTCTTTTTCTGCTTAGTAATTCAAGTTTTAGAAAATGTACCAAATTTGTCAAGATTCTTTGATGATTGCTGTTCAATTAACCACCCTCAATCAACCCTCTCAATTTACCTATTCCTAAGCTCTGCAATTACCTAATAAATTAATTACTCACGGTTTATAATTTGCTTGTTAACTCGTTCACAAAACTAAAAGCAATTTAATTTTCATCACTTGACAATTGATCCATTTCAATATTTTTTTATAGTTCTTTCACAAATGTAAAAATTCAAGAAGTCAGAATATAAGTCATTAAAAGCATAATCAACACACTGTTAAAATTTGAAGACCATCTACCAGACCAAACATGAAATAATTGCAATTGAAAATGAAATTTTTTACATATGGTAGATTGGGAAAAGGGTGGGAAAATGATCATTATTTTATATTTTTAACCGACTTCAAAAAAGGAGGAGGTTCTCTATTCGACTGAATTTTTTTTTTTTTTTTTTTTGTTTTTGGTGCCTATGTTACCTCATATCTCCGCCAATTGTCGACCGATTTTGAAATTTTTTTGCATTGGGTCCAGTCTAGCTTCCGATTGGTCCCGTTTTTTTTTCGTTTTTTTTAATAGGTATTAGACCTTTTTTATTAGGTTTGTTTAGACCTAACCTCTTTGTTTATGAACCGATTTCGATGGTTCTTTTTTTATCCGAAAGGGGTGTCTTAGGGATGGTGTCATATTAATTTGGTCAAGTTCTGATGATATGATCACTATTAATAATATCACTAAAAAGAGAAAAATAAAAATAATTTTTAAGAAAAAAATAAAAACCGACTTCAAAAAATTAAATGCAACAAATAAAATACACTAAAAGGTATAAAATAATTATTATCTTATTTAGTTAGAACTAAACGACGAAATATTAACATGAAATTACTTTTTGAAGTTGGTGCCAAACATATACCTGTTATAAATCGCACTCGACGGATCTTACTTAGTACCTTTGGCGGGTACGCTCGCTTATAGGTATAGTTTGTTTTGGTACCGAATTCAAAAAGTAATTTCATGTTAATATTTCGTCGTTTAGTTCTAACTAAATAAGATAATAATTATTTTATATCTTTTAGTGTATTTTATTTGTTGCATTTAATTTTTTTCTTAAAATTATTTTTATTTTTTTCATAGATGGACTTTCACCATCTTGATGAAAAAAAATTGAAATTATTTACCTCATAATTTTGATAAAAAAAATTTGGGCGATTATTTTTAGTATAGGGGATCAATGGGTTGGAAACGATCCATTCATAAAGAGGATAACGTAGTGTGAGAAGTACAGTCACGTTAAAAAAACATAACCTAAAATTTTATCACCGTTTATATGTATAGAGTGGTTACGAGGCTAAAACTTTTTGTGTGGATTGTCGCGAAAGAACTACCTTAAATGAATAAGAAAAAGCTATATTTATAATTATTTCAAAATTCATTTATTAAACAATAAATATTACATGAAAATAAATATTTAAATATTTTAAAGGAATTTTGGTGAATTTTTCGTTTTCAAACAATTTACCCTGGAAAAATTAAAACTTAGGAGAAGCAAATGAGTTAATGCAAACTTGTGTGCCAAACATATTATGTTTCTATAAAATGATTTGATTTTTTTTGGATTTTCTGTATTTTTTATCCATAAGTTTTGAAACTAAAAAAAATCTATTCAGTTTTTCGAAATGGAACATTAAACATTTTATCACCAGAACTTTCTACAAATAATAAGTTCTCATGTTTTCGTGGGTCAAAAAGAAAAGAAATATTCTTTAAACAAATAATATCTGTATTTTCTGTTTTTCAAGATTTTGATATTTCGTGAAGATTAGTACTAATATACAATGAAATAAGCTGACGTGTTCTGATGTGGTCATGCACTTGACTTTGCCATAAATCTTGAACCTTCCCTTATGTTTCATATTTAATAAAATTATTTATAATCATTTAGAGGAGGGGGTTAGTTTTTCCATTTTTAGACTCACTGATTATGTATACGAAATTTGGTTGAGTTTGGTACTAAAGAGCCTATATTTTCATTTTTTGACCCTACACCCCCCCCATTTTGGGTGGTTAGTTTTTGCATTTTTAGACTTCTGGGGTCCCACTGATTAAGTATACAAAATTTGGTTGAGTTTGCTCAAATGGCATAGATTTTTAATTTTTAATCCCCCTTAATTTTGGGTCAATATGCACCAAAATCTAATCAGCTCTTAATCTCAATGCACCAAAACTACGTGTGAAATTTGGTTTTAATATTCACACTACTTTTAGACCTAGCTCATCCACAAAAATTTGGTAACGCACAGACTAACAGACAGAATAACAACCAGACTAACTAACAGACATTTTAACAAAACAATTTTTATCTCGTAAAATATAATTTTTTCAATGTTCACTTATCAGGGCTTTTTTGTAGACCGAAATACCATGGTTTTGCTCAATTCTTTTAATCAAAATAGTTTAACCGTTTTAGAGCTATGTCGAAAAAAAGAAGTAAAAAAAAAATTTTGTTATGCACGATACAATACTTGACTATATACCCTGTCTGGTAAAGTAAAAAGCGAAATTTCTCAGAATATGAGTTTTTATTTACAGGTCAAATTGATTATTTTTTCAAGTATTTTTTTTTTATTTTTGTTTCGAGAATTTTTAAAAACTTTTTTTTGAATATATCTCTTGAGTTATCTATTCTTTAGGTTATAAATTTACAATTTAAAAAAAATCTATCTAGTAAATGAATGTTCATTTTCAGGCCAAATCGATCATAAGGTCAAACGAATTTGTTTCTAACTTGAAACATTAAATAATCTTCTGGCTCAAATATTAAAGTCAGAATTAAATTACTTATGATAATGAACTAAAGTAATTTTAATCTAAGTTGCAATTACTAACCCAAAGACATTTTGATGACATTCTTGATAGTTTTCAAACAAATTTCCCTTTCATTTATTAAATTGAAAATTAACATTCCTTCGATTAACCAATTAACTTGCTTCTGCTGTGCTGCAGTTGCGAATGCCAGCCAAAATAGCCAACCTCAACAACACAACAGCCAACCATCAATCTGTCCATTAAACACCAACACAAGTTTGGAATTTTGTTGCTCGTTGCTTCCGGAATTCTTTTTTTGATCCGATACGCTTTGGAATAGATAGAGGATGTTTGTTTGAATAATCCTTTTTTTTTTATTTTTTATTTTAAAGTTTATGAATAAATCGAGTGAATATATATACTTGGATGCGTTCAACAAACACCGTATATTATACCTTTATTCTATCAGATCGCCAGTTCTTTGAAGTAGAACCGACCGTATGGGTTGGGGCCATACACACACACACTCATACAAATTTATATATAAAATAAAACATGGGTAAAAAAATAGAAAGAAAGGAAGGAAGGAAACGTTAATTTATACCACTGAGGATGGTTAATTTCTAAAATAAACACACACACACACACACACAAAATATTGTAGAGATTCTTCTATATTCACCCTGGGGTATTTTTTTCTTTCCCCTTTCACTGTTAAAATTAAACATGGCGAAAAAACACCCAGTGAAATATAATTTACAATGCTTGTTTTAAAATATTCCACTGGGTATGCCTTATGCGTTGTATTATATTTAAATTGAAAGAAAACAATTTTCATTCTCTGATGTTTGTTTCGTTAGTTGGTTGCTCTATAAAGATAGTTTGAATTTTACTAGATGTTTGGCTTCTTCTTCTAGTTTTTTTGGGAAAACTAAAATACCAATACCTTTATTTTATTAATAAAAAACAAATTTTAAATATGCACTTAACATCATCATCATATCTTAAACCTAAAAGCTTCCAGACACCTTTCTGATCAAGATAAGAAAGCAATTTTAAACTGTCATCTATCTCTATTTTATGCTTGGAAATATCCTTATTTATAAGTTACTTAATTTTACAAATATGTCTTGAACATTGTAAACAAACAGGTTTAGGGCAAATTATGCAACGATGGGTTGCTTTTCGATCTTTTTTAACAGGACAAACGTAAGAATTGCTTTACTAATTTTCTTGTAATGAAGCGATTGTAGTTGGAGATACGTTTAGAATTCGTCCTATAATAAATCTTATTTCTTGTGTGGTATGAATGTACATCAAATGTCTTTCCATTTCTGGTATTACAAGTTCGCGCCTGCATTTGTTAGGGTAGGCATTCGGTGAGCAGAGATGCTCACTCTATTGCAGGGTATCCAACCTTTTGGCTTATATGGGCCACATTTGAAGAAAAAATTGTCTCGGACCGCGGATAAAATATTATAATTCTATTGATATTTGTTATTCAAAAAAGATAGTTAATAATGTAGAAATAAGAACTTTGTTATTTTTTACTTTATCCAATGCAAAGCATGGGTAAAGTATTGTAATCGCTCTCGGGGCAAGCGTGGCTTCAAAGGGTCCTCAGGTAAAGACTACGGAACCCATGGACTCAATTAAAGTCACAAATTGTAGTATTCAATTAGGTTGAATATTAGCACGTGACGGTTTTGCCAAAAATTACATGGGGTCTCGTCGAGAGGCCAAAAAGTGCGATTTTTTCATTTAGTGCGTGCGGATGGATGTATGGATGGATGTATGTATGGATGTATGTTATCGCTTTTTTGGCCCACGATTTTTTCCACACCGTTGCACCGATTGAAATGAAATTGAAAACCTACCATTAGTTTAACAAAATGAAGCGCTGATTAGTTTTTTGGTACATATCGGCCCACAAACATTAGTACTTTATTTCAGTACTTTTTAGTTTTTTCTAAATATCTTGAAAATGACTTAACCAATTTTGATGAAATTTAATATCCTAATTAAGTACCTTGGGGACCACAAAAAAGGTTAAATAAAGTTTTTAGTAAAATTATATTTTAAAGTACTTTACTCTAGAGTAAGATGGTACTTTTTTAATTTTTTAAATTCTTTAAAATTTATTCATTTGAAAGTTTTAATATAGCTCATTTAGCCTTGCTTAAGTAAGAATGGATAGGCTTCTCTCTGTGAAATGCTAAAAATTTGGGAGGAATTTTTATGAGTAACCATAGCAACTGCGTTGTTTTCTTATCCGTTACCTTTGCTGAAGACAGAGAAATCGATTTTAAACCAAAAATAGCGATTGATTCTCATCTAGTACTTGAGGAATAATCATTCTATATTGGATTTTTGACGTTTCGGTTTTTATTAGTAACCATTGCTGAAGACATAGAGAAATCGATTTTAAACTAAAAATAGCGATTGATTCTCATCTAGTTCTTGAGGAATAATCATTCTATATTGGATTTTTGACGTTTCGGTTTTTATTAGTAACCATTGCTGAAGACATAGAGAAATCGACTTTAAACCAAAAATAGCGATTGATTCTCATCTAGTACTTGAGGAATAATCATTCTATATTGGATTTTTGACGTTTCGGTTTTTATTAGTAACCATTGTTGAAGACATAGAGAAATCGACTTTAAACCAAAAATAGCGATTGATTCTCATCTAGTACTTGAGGAATAATCATTCTATATTGGATTTTTGACGTTTCGGTTTTTATTAGTAACCATTGCTGAAGACATAGAGAAATCGACTTTAAACCAAAAATAGCGATTGATTCTCATCTAGTACTTGAGGAATAATCATTCTATATTGGATTTTTGACGTTTCGGTTTTTATTAGTAACCATTGCTGAAGACATGGAGGAATCGACTTAAAATCAAAAATAGCGATTGATTCTCATCTAATACTTGAGGAATAATCCATTCTATATTGGATTTTTGACGTTTCGGTTTTTATTAGTAACCATTGCTGAAGACATAGAGGAATCGACTTATAAACCAAAAATAGCGATTGATTCTCATCTAGTACTTGAGGAATAATCAATTCTATATTAGGATTTTTGACGTTTCGGTTATTATTGGTAACCATTGCTGAAGACATGGAGGAATCGACTTAAAATCAAAAATAACGATCGATTCTTATCTAATACTAGGAGGAATAACCTTATTGAATTCCATTTTTGATGTTTTGACTATTAATGGAAACCTCTACTGAAAATGTAGAAGAATCGACTTAAAATCAAAAGACTAAATTCTTTTTTGGTAAACAACTCAAGCTTGTACAAACAAATACTTGTGCAAATACATAACTATATACATATATAAATTGATATTATGTATTAGTATTTTTTTATATCTTTTCCTGGCTAGCTAATTAATATAAAATTCTAATAAGGAGACAATATTCACTCTTTCTTTCAGATCGGTATCTAATTGTTGTTCTATAACATTCAATCAGAAAGTTTGCAAGTAGAAAATTTATTTCTAATTAAAATGGAGTCGAAATTATACTCAAATTTTTTTTTATTATTACTTATTTATTTACAATCAGCTTAAAAATTACATATAGCTTTTAAGTAAAATTGATTACATAGAAATGGACTTGAAGGGACGGTCATCCAGTGATGACTTCCCTAATTGAATTTATTTTTCCAGTTAAAAGTTAACATTCGATCTTCTGAATCCAGTACATGAAATTTCTTTCTTCTTCTGATTATTTCACTGTTGTCCAGAAGAACGATGGCCGATATATTTGTGTGATTTTCCAGTTTTGTTTTGTGTTTAATGAATTGATTGCTTATGACCTCTCTAACTGAAGGTACAACAAGATCAATGTGTAGTACTACAGACCAAAAATGATGATTATTTTTTCGGAAATCTTGAAATCTAGTTCCAGATTCAAAATTTAAAATTAGGATTTTTATTTTTTCCACAGTAGATTTTCAGATTTCTTTAAATATTCAGATTTCTTAATTTATAGAAAAAAATTATCAGCCCAAATTGTTGTGTGTTCAGTATCTAGATATAAATCTCGATATTATTATTCATGAATAGTACTTATTTGATTCTTATAATATTTTTTATAATCAGGAACGAGGCTTTTTGAATCCCAGTAGGAAGATGGAGTATGGGTGAGTTCTTTGTCTGTGATCTCTTTGTTCCCCTTGATTTTAGAGTTTTTTGGTTTTATGATATTTTCTTTATTTATTTATTTATTTTTATTTATTTTTATTTTTTTTCTCGTTTCTAGTTGCTTCTAGCCAGTTGTCTTTCATGAATCTTGCCTTTGGCCTTATATATTTTTTTAAATTTTATTTTTCTGAGTTTCCTGAAGTGGATTAACTCACTGTTTGATATGCGTGTTGGCCTCATTAATTTGATTTCTTTTCATTTTGCCTCTGTGAAGGATATATAATGGTATCTTATTGTTTGAGGATGGCATTGAGTTAATGCCGAAACGTCTCTTGTTTCGAATTAAATTAAATTACAAACCCTGATGAAAATTTTTTATTGAAAGAAAAATAACCATCATTCTATAAGGACTCCATCTTCCTACTGGGATTCAAAAAGCCTCGTTCCTGATTATAAAAATAAATTCGATGTTTTGGCGGAATTTTGGTATACGGGTTGGACAGTCCCAAGGTTTAAATCGAAAGAGATTAAAGAAGGATATGAGGAATGATAATTTATTTTTTAAAAGAGTCACGGATATAATAATCCCTGACTATCCATTATCTATTAGTACATGTAAAAACATGCAAAGATCTAAAAGACAAGTGCTGACAAACTTTGAAGTTCAGAGAGGAAATTATCAATTAATTGTGATTGTTCTAGAAAACCCCAATTCTTGCTTCCAAAATCAGAATGATAACTATAGACTTGGTTAGTGATGTAGCATATAAATTATTGAAATAATAAATATTTTAGAAAATGAAAAATATTAGAAGCGAAGAAGAATTTTTCAGTTGTTCGAAACTTCACTTATTTTTATCTTATATAGTTGAGCCTATAATTTTGCTTTTAGTGGATTTTATTCTTGAAAAAAGCTCCACTCGCTAGAAGCAAATGCTACATCTCATATTTCGAAAAAGTGGAATAAATATACTCTCTGCATATAAATCTCCAGTGTTTTCAAAGGAAGTTTATGATTTTATTTTGCTGCATACCACAGTTCTAATATCTACTATAAATAATGGGTTGAGGATTCCTGCTTGATATAGTTGTTGACAAGAGAGTCAATAAATAGAACACATAATTTTAGATAATTTTTTACCTGTCATACAAATGAATAAGCTGAATGAATGAAAAAAACTGAATTTAATTTTCTTTACATTGAAAATAGACTGAATCCTATATCTAGTATTTTGAGAAGACTTTTCATAATTTCTGCATAACTATACAATATTATACCTCTGTTCACTAATGTTTATGGTGAAGGTAAGTTTATTTCATTCTAATGGGTATCTGTAATCACTTAATAAATTAATATCCTATCGGTAAGTCTTCAGCATGTGTAAATTTATTTCAATAAAAATATAATTCCCATGAGGGACCAGCCACTGAACTTGGTCGAGTTCAAACCAATCTCAGTTGTGTTTAGTTATTATGCTCTTAGCATCTGAGCAATCACTGAATCTTACAAGCATTCATCTCATTTTTAATACTTTTACTCTTGAAGATTAGACCATTTAATTTACTCTTTCATAGATTTTAACATTACCATACGCAGTCCAGGAAAAGGGTTTTCTGAAATCTATCCTGTTTCGCCATGGTTCCAGGGAGATCTATAATTTTAAATGTGAACAGTACTAGCGCACTGACTGTCGTATTTAATTTAAAATGAGAGTTTGTGAAGGTTAAAAGGATCTTATTGCATATTTAAAATTAATTGTAGAGCTTGCTCGAGAATTCAACCTAAGTACTAAAAACGCTGAATCGCACAAATAGGCGCGTTTTATATTTTGATATTGGTTGTAAAACTTACTAACACAAATTTTTCTTTAATTTTATAAACACATTTAAGGACAGGGCAAAGAGAACCACCCCAAAGGAACAACAATTAAACATAGAATACTCGAGCCATCAAAGGAAAACAAGAAGTCTGATCTTGGAATAACATAAGATAAATGAAAACTAAAATAATTGCAAATCAATAACAACACACGACAAATATTAGAAATATTTTTATTAACAAAATATTGGCATTTCAGGAATTCAAGTAAAATTTTGGGATGTAAAATGTTTTTCGCCTTTTTTTTTTTTTTTTTTGTTTTGTATTTCTACATATAATATTTCACCTATCCATCAAACAAAACAAAGGAACCCTTTTTTGTTTTTGATTTTGGATTTTTAATAGAAACATAAATAAAATATTTGAACTGAAAGACACAAATAGCAAAAAGAACTACAAATAATTGATCAAGGAATAATTTGTCGAAATTCAATCACGAATCAACTGTAGGGAATTTTTGTCAAATATTGAGTGAAAATAATATTTGAACTTATATATTTCTAACTTGAAATAATGATCTTAAATATTTTTATAAGCATTGGATGTTGATGAAAGCAGTCTCGTGTGGTTGAAAAATTCAGGGTAACAAAAAGTCAATGAAAGTAGTTCAAAAACATAATATTTCTGTCTCTTT